>OX387184.1:20817686-21417686 GCA_947561395.2 Buxus sempervirens | reverse complement strand
TTGAGACAGATACATACAAGTGTGGTCTTTTTTTATTAATTCAATATTGATGTGTCATTGGGGCAGCTCAGTTGATTTGCTATATTCATCTTAAGTTTGAGTCATGAGTGAAATGCTTGCCACTGTATGTAAATTTTTGCAAATATATTGATGATATTTCAAATTCTTTTAATTGATTTTATATACTGTGTAATTTCATTGGCAACTATTAAGATGCTTTATATATTTTATGCTTTGTCAAAATATCAATTAAAACGGAATCATGTTTGCCTTTTTATGCATCTAAGCAACGATTCTAAATTCATATGTTTCTTATGGTTTACATTTGATTTTGATGGTCATGAAAACAGTCAAGGACTCTTATGTTGTTTATATTTGTTGGTTTTGTTTTGAGTATCATTCAAGTGATTCAACAAATGCATGACTCTTTTAAATACGTATACATCCTATTATTTTTTTCATAATTAAAACCTCTCTGCAGGGCAAAAATCAAATTTCAGGTTAGTAGATCACTTAAAAGTTTTACTGATGATGTTTTCCCCTATTTTTAGCATGGAGAAGTCAAATTTGAGGCTAGGAGATCACCTTAAGTGTGTTCCCCTTTTTCCTGATCCACACTGAATGGAACTAGTTTTAGATTAGAAGTGTCCATTACACTGTCTTTCTGTGATTTAGACTGGATTTATGGATCATAATTCACGTTTGAACTGGTTTGACCTTGAATATTAATGTCAAATCATTGATAGCCATTAAAGAGGTTGATTGAATTTTACTTGTAATTTTGTGGGGGTGGGGGGAGTGGTTTTTTTTAAATGTTTACTTCAATTTTACGTTTTTAAAGGTTAAAAAAATAGTTAATTTATTAATAGAAACTTGATCTGATTCAACTACGTATTAGGAATATTCATGTTTGGATTTCTAGCATTTTTTTCCTTGTATTTGAAATTTTACCTTTTTGTTGAACTGATAATCAATCAAAAACTGATATTTTGTGTAGCAAAATATTATATAAACAGTTTACTGTAATTTGAAGTTGGGCCACAACGACAAGAGATCTTAAACAGTATGTATGCATGTTCTTAGAGGTCTATTCCATTTGTGAATATTTTCTTAAGAATTGCATGGATGGGATTTTCAATGCTTTACCGCTCATTGGCATTCTCACTTGTCTTTGTGCCTTTTTACTAGCTGACTAGCCAGTTTCTGTTTGTCTCGTAGCTTCCAGTGTTGCTTTCTTGTATGTGGGAATATGATGTTTGTATTTCTTTATTTTAAGAATCTTCCTTAACTGGTGAGAAAAATAAAATTAACAAAAGAACTGCTGTGTCTTGTCCTCCTAAAATGAACCGTGGTATGAAAATGCAGATCTTATGTTTTTTGGACCAGGATAGTTAAAAACCGATAGTTGTTAGAAAGGTTTGAAAAAATTTAATGCTAAAAATTAGGTCAGATTGCCTTGTAATTGTGGATATTTTTATGGCTATATATGTATTTAAATAGAACATGTCATTGCACATTGTTTTGCAATTGAGTTAATATGCCATGTAAAAGGTTTTGATCCATATATATGCAACTAAAAAATTTCACACATTTTCCTTGGAATGAGAAAAGGGGAAGAAAAAAGAATTGGTGTTATATGATGCTGGATGATCTGTACCTCCCAAAAAATAAAAAGCTAAAATATAAAAAAAGGGAAAAACATAGGTGCTGTTTTGGACTTAATGTTAGTTGAACTTTATATGCATATATTCATAGTTTTGGGAATTAATTCATGTATTGTGCACGCAGGTTTATTGACATCATGTGTTGATTTTGTTTACGAGTTTAAAATTATAATTAAAACTGTAAATTATTTCTACATGGTTGCTACTGTTATCAACATTCTGGAGATTTTTTTTGTACAATTTCAAACCAAATATGGTGGAAATCATTTTTAGAATATGATATTCTCTTCCACAGGTTTTGGAGTTTCTTGCACTAAAAGATGTCCTTACTTCCGATCACATTAATGGAGGTCCACCATGTCTTGGAATGGAAAGGTTAGAGAAATATTGAATCAATAAAGCTTTTATCATGACATTTTTCTTCTCAGCTCTTTCGACGGTATTAACCATCAATCATATGCCTTGCAAATGATAAACCCAACACTAGTTTGTAAAAGTTATAAGTTATCATGAATTAATAAATGTTTGTAATTCTTTTTTTATTTTTATTTTTTGATGAATAATGATATATATTAATATGAAAAATAAGTACAGGATAGATACAAGTATATATGATGATCATGCTCTCCCCTTCCCCCAAGAGGCTCCAAAAGCCTCACTACAACCCATGATATTGCTTTTTCTGAAGCATGTGATATATGATTACTATTACATAATTTGAAGAAAAGTCTATATTTTCAGTTGATGATCCTTGTAATCTTTTTTTTTTCCTGACTATTTAAATGCTAAGAAGGTGATCTTGTAAAAAAAATGATATGAGCATATATTTTAGGCATAAATGTATTGAATTAATCATTAATCACTTCAATTAGGATTAGTAATCAAACCTGTGGGACATATATCAAAAAGTTAAAATCTTAAGTACATAAATATAGAATTGAAAAGTTATAAGTTCAAAAATTCCTTGGACTTTTATAATTCTAATTCCTGTAAGCATCATATTAGAAAATAAATTGTGGTTCACAAAAAATCCCATTAGATTTTTTGTAGAATGTTAAAAAAAAGATTGTAAACACAATCTCTCACCAATTTTTTGTTCTCTTTGGCTTTTTCACCTAAAAGCCAAGTTTATCTGAAAATGAATAGCCTTTAAAATAATGTTGGTTATGAAGGGAAACTAATAGCCTTAAGTAGTTACGCTTAACTGGCCCTCTTTTATGTCACATTCTATAACTCTTTTGATAATGCAATCTCTTCTCTAACAGACAAATGACATGTTTTTTTTATACTTTGATTTACGGTTACAAAAATATCATATTTCTGTCGTTTTGAAGACCCTAAAGTCAAGTTTTACTTTGAAGTTACTAGAATGACAGATGCCATTAACTTATAAGATTCTTTGCCTAAAATAATCAAAAACTTTAGAGAAGTCAATTTCAGAGATTAGCAATTCAACTATTGCAAAGGAGTAAGTACCTTCCGATTAATGAGTATCTTGGTGTCAACTATTGAACATTAAGTTTATCTCAACAGCTTTTCTAACATAGTGGTTGTCTTTTGTTAATTCAGTGCATGTTGTTGTTGTTATATAAAGTAGTGATTTACGTAGTGATTTATAGGTTTTGTGTTATAGAAAGTAGTGATTTATGAGTGTGTTATGGAAAGTTTGAGAGATAGAAAGGTTCAGAGAGGATTAAGGATTTCAGGCCGATCAGTCTTGCAACTAGCCTCTATAAGATCATTTCCAAAGTCTTATCCATTAGGCTTAGTAAGGTTCTACCTTCTATTGTGGATCCCTGTCAGTCGGCGTTTGTTGAGGGTCGCCAAACCCTGGATTGTTCCCTTATTGCAAATGAATGTATTCGGGAGAAGGTTCAATCAGGGGATCAAGGATTGTTAATCAAATTGGATCTAGAGAAAGCTTATGACAGGGTTGAGTGGGGATTCATTGACTTGGTGTTACAATGGAAAGGATTTGGAGAAAGGTGGCGAAGATGGATTGGTGGATGCTTTCGTAATGTTCAGTTTTCATTCATTTTTAATGGGGCGGTTGCTGGTCTATTCCCGTCCTCTAGGGGCTTGAGACAAGGGGATCCCCTATCCCCATTTCTATTTACCCTGGGGAGTGATGTCTTAAGTTGGTTTCTTAAAAAGGGACAGGATATAGGGAGGTTTCAAGGGCTGCATATGGGTAGAGATCGGGTTATGATAACCCACTTGCTTTTTGCGGACGATACTTTTCTTTTCGTTCAACCTACAAGGGAAGATGTGTTTGGGGTTAAGTGCATCTTGAAATCCTTTGAGATTGTCTCTGGATTGAAGGTAAACTTAGGTAAGAGTAGTGTCATTGGGATTAACATTCATGATACTGTCTTATCCTGCTTTGCAGAGGTCCTAGGGTGTAAGGTAGACCATCTTCCCATTTCCTATCTGGGGTTACCCTTGGGAAGAAACCCCAAATCCATATCTTTCTGGGAACTTGTCGTGGAAAGAATTCATTAGAGACTAGCCTCTTGGAAGCAGAATTATTTATCTCTAGGGGGTCATATTGTCCTCATCAAGTCCTGTTTGTGTAGCATGCCCATATATTTTATGTCTTTGTTCAAGATGCCGAGTCGGATTTCCAAATATATAGAAAAAGCCCAGCAGGATTTCCTTTGGGAGGGGAGGGAGAGTAAGAAAGACCACTTGATTCGTTGGGAAGTGGTATGTCGTGAGAAAATCAATGGGGGATTGGATCTTGGGAATGTTTATGCACGGAACTCAGCTCTTCTGGCTAAATGGCTTTGGCGATTCAACACGGAGAAAGATAGCTTGTGGTGTAAGATTATTACTAGTAGATAGGGGACCTCAGAGAATGGGTGGGATATTGGGACCACGTGCAGGATTCCTGGTGGTAGTCCTTGGAAGGCGATTGTTTCCATTGCCCCTATCTTCTATCAGCATGTTCGATTCCAGGTGGGCTCAGGTATTAGTATTCGTTTTTGGCTTGATCATTGGTGGGGTGAGTCATCCTTATCATCTCGTTTTCCTAGGCTTTTTAGGGTTGCTTCTAATCCTAATGCCATGGTGGGTGAAGTTATGGTTCAATCCTCAAATGGGTTAGATTGGGTTTTGCCATTTAGGCGGGACTTAAGACCCTTTGAGGTTATGGTTCAATCCTCAAATGCTATTACATGGACGCTGTGGTGGGAGGAATAACAGAATTTTCAATGATAGATCAAGACCTCCAAGGGTTTTAATCTAGTCGGTACTAAGATGCATTTTCTTTTGGGCATCTCTTAATGCCTTTTGTGATGGATTGGACATTCAGGAAGTTTTAGTATGTGAGAATTTTCAGAACCTATAGGTCTTAAAGCTTCTATTTACTATACACTGTTGGTGTACATGTACCTCCTTTCTCTTATTTCGATATAATCTTTTTATTACTAATAAAAAGTAAAAAAAAACTTTTCCCTTCAACCATCTCTACCTGATAGGCGTATTTGGGTGCCTGATTCCTTTGGTTCGTTCAGTTGCAAATCCTTCTTATCTATTGTTAGGCCCCCGTCTCATAACCCACCTACTCTTTTTCAAGCCAAGCCCCTTTGGAAACCAACTATCCCCTTGAGAATTAAAGCATTTGTGTGGATTGTCATGTGGAATAAAATTAATACTGCAAATACTATCCAGAGGAGGAGACCTTATATGGCATTATCCCCTCACATGTGCATCTTATGTCACTCTTGCGGGGTGACGGAAGATCACTTGCTCATCCATTGCTCTTTCTTGCATCGGATTTGGCAGCATTTTCTCGGGATGATTGGCATTGATTGGGTGTTTCCTCGGACGGTGCCAGAGGTTTTCGCTTAGTGGAGGTTCCCATGGTTGGGACCTCATGGTCGGTGTGTATATTGTTATGTATTTTTTGCTATTTGTTGGGGTGTTTGGATGGAGAGGAACAGGAGGTTATTTGAGGACAAGCAGTGCTCCCTTCCTGATGTGGTGGAATCCATCACATTCCACGTGTCCTCTTGGGCTGTATTAAATCCTTCTTTTAGGGGATATTTGATTGATGATATTAGGCGGTGTTGGGCGTCAATCTGTGTGTAGTTCATTTTTGGAGTTTGCAGGGGCTCCTTTTTTCCATTATGGGTAGAATATCTTATTCTATCATGATGGAGGGTCCTTTTTTGGTTTTGGTTTTGGGCATTGGTTTTTGTTTGGATACCCTGATGTAAATTTGCGTTTTTTTCTCTCTTAATATATTTCATTTCATTACCGATCAAAAAAAAAAAGTTTGAGAGATAGAAAGTTCCTTTCATGTACACTACTAAATACTATATAGATGTGTGGAAATCATAAAGAGAATTCAATTGATTCTCCCTTTCTTCTCTCTATTTTCTCTCTCGTTTACATGGTATCAGAGCCATAACGATCTGGGGTTTCTGAAATAAAAAATCTTTCTTCTTCTTCCTCCATCTTCTTTCTCTTTCACCTGCTTCTTCTTATTCCTCTTCTATTTTTTTTTATTTTACCTCATTACCGATATGTGATTGCCGTTCTCGTTGATTGAGATGTTGTTGTGGATCGTCATTAATATTCTCGTTGATTGCTATTCTCATTGTTCTGTGCTGCCGCTATGAAGACGTGGCTGTGGTGTTGTGGCTTTGATGTTGCGTTGTGAAGTCATTGATGTTGCTCTAGTCATTGTTGCTTTGAGTTGTGAAGTTGTTGACGTTACTGATATGTCATTGTGAACTTGGTTACTTTGGGTATCTTTGGATTGTGGATTTGTGATCTCGGTTGCTGTGTAGAGTGGAGTTGAAGTTGTTGGGTTACTATTTTGTTACTTTCTCTTGTTCTTCTCTCTTATTTTGTTGGATTTGGTTACTTTCTCTATGGAGACTAAATCCGAAGTTCCAAACCTAAATCTTTTCTCTAGTTTTAATTCTCCAATGACTTCTGTGAAGTTGACTGCGAACAATTATGGTTTATGGTTTCGCTCAGTTGAAATTTTTCTCATGGGTAAAGGTCTTGATTCTCATTTGACCTCCGATAAGGCTTCTGCATCTGACCCTCGTGCTAGTATGTGGAAACAAGATGATACTCAGATTATTTATCCTATGCTCAATAGCATTGAGCCCTCTGTTACTTTGCTCTATCTTCCAACGGCCAAAGCTATTTGAGATCGTCTCCACCAAATGTACTCTGGTTCAAGTACCTGTCTTTATGAAATTTGGAAATGGTCTCTTACGCTTGAGAAGGGTGATCTTAGTTTATAAGATTATTATTTGAAGATGATGAGTGTTTGTGAAGAGCTTAATTTGTATCAACCTCTTATCATTTGATGTGTCTGCCATGACTAAACAACGCCAAGATATTGATGTCGTTCATTTTTTGGTTGGCTTACCTTCCAAGTATGAGCCACTTCAAGCTCAGATTTTGGGTGGTACTCAGCTTCCTTCTTTACCAGAGGTCTTTTCCCGACTCTAGCGTGCCACCTTGTCTAAGAATGATCCCCCCTTTGAAATCTGACCAGCAAGGGGATAGATCAACCTTTGTTGCTTCCTATGGTGGTTCTCGTGATTCTACTGGATGGACTCATCGACCGAGTAATCAGGGTGGTGCTAACCGTGGTTCTCGTGGTGGTCGTGATAACTGTGGTGGAAGTCGTGTTGGAAGCCGTGAGTCTAAGAAGTGCTCTCATTGTGGCCGTTCAAATCACACGGTGAATTTTTGTTGGGACTTACATGGTCGCTCTACTAGCTCTGCTCATCATGTCTCCACTGATGATCCACCCCCTCTGGCTCCTTTTCTGTTGAGACTAAGATGATTTCTATTCCACATGGTACATATGCCAAGTTTCTGAGTCAACAGTAGGCTACCTCCACTTCCACGGCTACTCTTGCTCAGTCAAGTACTTCACCTACCTGTCTTTATTCCTCCACTCCAGCTTCTTGGGTTATCGATTCCGACGCCTCTGAACATATGACTGGTTTGTCTAACTCTTTATCTAATTATATTCCTTGTCCTTCGCCACAAAGTGTTACACTTGCTAATTGCTCCCTAGCTTCAGTAGCAGGTTCAGGAGTCCTCAATCAACTCCTGATATCAATTTGTTGTCTGTTCTTCATATTCCCGATTTTCCTTTTAATTTACCTTCCTTTACCAAGCTTACTAAGACTCTCCAGTGTTCTGTAACCTTTTACCCCTCCTTGTGTATATTTCAGGATCGCAAGACGACAAGGATGATTGGTATGGTGCATGAAGTTGGTGGCCTGTACTATTTGGATATTGCACCTGTCTCTCCTCTTCAAGCTCTTCACTCTTCCTTATGTCCTTTTCAATGGCACTATCATCTTGGCCATCTGTCTCTTTCCGCCCTGAAGAGTCAAGTAGTGAGTCTTACACATGTGTCATCGTTAGATTGTGAAGTTTGTCAATTGAGTAAACATCGTGTGTTGTTTCCACCTCGGTATAATAGTCGTGTGTCGTGCCCTTTTGAGTTAGTTCATTCTGATGTATGGGGACCCTTTTGAGTTGATTCTAATAAATATCACTACTTTGTAACCTTTTTTGATGATCATTCTCGTATGACTTGGTTATTTCTCATGCAAAATCGATCTGAATTATTCTGTCTTTCAGCTATTTCGGAATGAGATTGAAACTCAGTTTGGACAGCCAATTCGCATTTTGCATTCTGATAATGCAAAAGAATATACCTCTGCTGCTTTCACACAATATCTTTCTTCTAAAGGTATTATTCATCAAACCTCTTGCGCTCACACACCACAACAAAACAATGTAGCTGAGCGCAAGAACCGTCATTTACTAGAGGTTGCTCATGCTCTTATGTTTCAAATGAATGTCCTGAAACAATTTTGGAGTGATGCTGTCGTAACTAATTGTTATCTAATTAACCGCATGCCTTCCGTTGTTCTTGATAATGTCTCTCCTTATTCTATCCTATTTTCACATTCTCAACCTTTCTCCTAAAATTTTTGGATGTGTCTGCTTTGTTCATAATCTCGGTCCCGGTTTTGACAAGTTTGATCCCCGCTCCTCCAAATGTATTTTTCTTGGATATTCTCATACTAAAAAATGGTATCGTTGCTATAGTCTTACTCTTCGTCGTTATTTCACTAGTGCTGATGTCACCTTTTTTGAATCTACCCCGTATTTCTCTACTACCCATTCCCTTCATAATTGTATATTTCCTCCTTTTGTTCCCTTATCGACTCCAAGTTTTTCTTTCGAAGGGGATCATCCCCCTACCATTGGAGGTGCATCTGAGTCATCTCGTTCCCCAATTCCATTGAAGGTGTATTCTTATCATGCACAGCCATCTACTTCTGCACCTCTACCATCTGAACCGGCGTCTATGGATCTTGGAGACTCTATTAGTCATTACCCGTTGCTCTTTGGAAAGGTACTCGTTTTTGTGTTACTTGTCATCCTATCGGCAATCATGTCTCATATCATAACTTGTCTCCATCATTCTGATCTTTTACTTCTCGTCTCCAATACTTTTGTTCTTAAGACAGTATAGGAGACCTTATCTAATACAAGATGGAGGGCAGCCATGGAATTGGAGATGGCTGCGTTGCATCAGAATGACACTTGGGATCTTGTTCCACTACCTAGGGGTAAGACACCAGTTGGTTGACAATGGATGTATACTGTGAAATACAACCCGGATGGCTCTGTTGAGCGCCTAAAGGCCCGCTTGGTGGCAAAGGGGTATACTTAGAATTATAGCACCAATTATGATGAGACATTCTCTCCGGTTGCAAGATATCTTCAGTGCGTATCTTGATTTCTCTTGCTGCTAATTTTTATTGGCCTTTATTTCAATTGGATGTTAAAAATGCTTTCCTTCATGGTGACTTACTAGAGGAAGTGCATATGGAGCAACCACCTAGATTTGTTGCTCAGGGGGAGTATCGAGGTAGTGTATGTAAGTTGAAAAAGGCCTTGTATAGTTTGAAGCAGTCACCAAGAGCATGGTGTGAGAAGTTATCTAATGTTGTGTTAGAGTTTGGCCTTCATAGATGTCAGACAAATCATTCGGTTTTTCATTCTTGTACTGGTGCAGGTTATACTCTTCTCACTGTGTATGTGGATGATATTATGATTACTGGGGATGACCATGACAGGATCTCCAAGTTGAAGGAATTCATACGGGCTCAATTTCATACCAAAGACTTTGGCAAGGTTCAAAACTTCCTAGGTATTGAGGTTGCTAGGTCTCAAGAAGGTATTAACCTGTCTCAAAGGAAATACACCCTCGATCTGTTGGAAGAAACAGGGCTGTTAGGAGCTTGACTAGTTGAAAGCCCTATAGAATTGAACCAGAAATTTTTAATGGATGATGGGGAGGTCTTTGAAGAAACTAGCCGATATCGTCGGTTGGTGGGTAAGCTGAATTACCTAATTATCACTCGACCTGACATTTCTTATGCAGTGAGTGTTGTTAGTCAATTCTTGGATGCTCCAAGAATTCCATATTGGGAGGCTGTGCTTCTTATTGTTCGTTATTTGAAGAAAGCACTTGGTCTTGGGCTTCTTACAAATGAAGTGGACATTTCAGAGTAGAGGGTTTTACTGATGCCGATTGGGCTAGATCTCCTTCAGATAGAAGATCTACTACAAGTTACTGTACTTTTCTAGGTGGAAATCTAGTTACTTAGAAGAGTAAGAAACAGACTATAATAGCACAGTCTAGTGCAGGAGTAGAATATTGGGCAATGGCTCACACCACTAGTGAGTTGACATGGATGCAAAACTTTCTTCGAGAGATTGGTTTTATCATCCCAACTCCAATTCCATTGTATTGTGATAATCTAGCTACTCTACACATATCGTCCAATCCTATCTTTCATGAACGGACAAAGCACATTGAGGTTGACTGTCATTTTATCCGAGATAAGATTCTTAGTGGAGATATTTCTGCATCTTATGTGAAGACTGGAGATCAACTGGCAGATATATTTACAAAACCTATATGTGGGAATTGATTGGGATTTATTTCTTCCAAGCTGGGCTTATATGACATATATGCTCCAGCTTTGAGGGGGAGTGTTATAGAAAGTAGTGATTTACGCAATGATTTATGGGTGTGTTTTATGGAAAGGAGTGTTATAGAAAGTAGTGATTTACGTAGTGATTATGGGTGTGTGTTATGGAAAGTTTGAGAGATAGAAAGTTTCCTTTCATGTACACTACTGAATACTATATAGATGTATGGAAATCATGAGGAGAATTCAATTGATTCTTCCTCTCTTCTCTCTATTTTCTCTCTCGTTTACAGTTGTTAACACTAGGTGTTTGATATCCTGATTGTTGACATAATGACATTAAAGATTCTTCTCTAAGGCATATTTATCATTCGCTATTGCAAATAATAAATTTAGAATTCTCCATGTCTTTGGTATAGTTGTTCTCTTTTTTTTTTTTTACATAATTCCTGATGTTTGAAATTTTGTGCAGCTTTAGGGAGTCAATATTTACTTTGACGGAACATGATGATCGTCAGGTACTTCCACACGCTTTGCCTTAGATATTGTATGGAGTGTCATTCTTTATATTTTGATATAACTTTTTTTTAATTTGTTTTATGTATATTAATCAGGTTTCTTTTTATTTTGACTTGGGGAATATGCTAGCATGGTGTATCTGGATGATTTATACACTTTATTTTCATTCTGTGGCTCATGCTCATATCTTATTATCTGATTCTGTCTTTGTGTTGCATCCTATTGTATAGGCTTAGTCCGAAACGAAATACCAAACAGGGAAAATACTGTTTATTCCTTTGTCTTAAACATTATATCACTTGAATCAATTTACTTGACCTTAATATCCATAATATTTGGCTATTTTTCTTCTTTCCTGTGTTTTTGCAGTCTGTAGCATGTGAATGCATTGTCCATGTTCTGGGCCTTTTGTTATTTCCTATGTTTTTGCAGTCTGTAGCATGCTGAATGAATTGCCCATGTTCTGGGCCTTCTGTTGTTTGTTAATTTTATCATACACTTCTATTAGATTTCTGTTATTTCAAGCTTACATTGATCATCCTGTACTTTGCTTACTATCCTGTTGCCTTGACCAGAATAGGAATTTGATGGGGCTTAAACTGGTTCTGAAAGCATGTGGCTTCATCATGCTTATCAGTTATGATGGAAGTTGGAAATTGGTGGAAAGACATTTAGTTGGATGATTTGAACTTTTGAACAACTATTTTAAGGGGTTATAGAATGTAAAGCAGAGATATGAAAGATGGAATGTAGGAATAACATTGGGTAGTGATTTTGATGATATTTGTAGGAGGGTGGATCCTGTAGGGGAAGCCTGATGCCTGGTGCAATTGGATAGACAAGAATGATGTATGAGGTTTATGTGAGTTGTGGTACAAAAGGAAGAACTTTGTCATAGTTGACAACACACTCATTAGAAAACAAATTTCCTTCTAAAACCTGTCTGACCATTCTGAGAAGGACTGGAGAATCTGTAGACACTGCCCAAGAGACTAACTGATCCAAGACTTTATGGTCCTATGATGCCACTTATCTTCTCTTCCAAATTAGGCAGTAAGTGTGATATAAAAAAAAATTTTTCTTCTACTCACACCTAAATACATAAGAGTCTTCAAGAATCTTCATTAATTCAACCTTGATAACTTTGGACTTTCTTCCCAAAAGCAAAAGGTATGGCAACAAATAAAAATTGATGTGTACATGATAAATTTTTGGAGTTATGGTTCTTTCACTAGGGAATGTATTTATATAATTTTGCTCTTACTTTTGTAGAAAACACTCATAGTCCTCCACAGCAAGGGCCACTTACATTTCATATTTCAAAATCTTCAAAGCTTACATTTATCTGCAGATGATTGAAGTTCTATTATTTGCCCTATTTTTATTTGGTACTTGCAAGCTGAGTTTTTTTTTTTTTTTTTAATCTCATTGATTTTATTTTTTTTTTTTTTGTTTGCTGACCAAATATTAGTTGGATTTTCAACTTATTTATCACTATATGATTACTTGATATTCTAAGAACTTCCACTATGGGTTCTCCAACTTGTTGTAGATGTGTTTTATTATTTGCTTGTTTCCTTATATATGCCAATTTTTATGAAGATTCAAGCCTGTCTTGTGAAGCATTTGAATTTTTAGATTGCCTAATGCGCCTACAGGTCCATCAAATTGCCAGAAAATTCCGAGACAGATGGATTCCCCGCAAATTCAGAAGGGTTAACTTCTCATACAGGGATGATGCCAAGTTGGAATTACTAAGTGGGTCTAACTGCAATCACTTTTCATCATCATATAAACATTGGCATGATAATGGTGTAAGACCCACTGAAGGTACTAATTCCGTCAGTCGAGGTATGGCTGCATCCACACCTGTTGATGCCAGCACCCATGAAGCCAGTTGCTCACTTTCTGTTGGCAGTTGTCCCACAATTGGGATAAGGACACGCAAGCGCAAAAGCCGGTGGGATCAACCAGCAGAAACAAATCCTGATCAAAAGCCTGAGCAACTCAGTAAGCAAAAAATAGATTCAAGTTTGAAACAGGAATTGGAGGACACCCATCACCAGCCTGTGATTTGTAAGGTTGTGCCAGACCAGGTAATGGATGTGGATAAAGAAGAGGCAAATTGCAGTGGCTGCATTAGCAATTGCAGGCTAAATGAAGCAGCAACTGTAGATGATGTGAGGAAGCAGAGTCACAAGGATGCCCCGCCTGGGTTTTCTTCTCCTGTGAAATGTTCTCCAGTTCCAATTAATGCTTCTGCAATCACTACTACTCCTTGCATCTTACAAAATGCTAGCCATTCTGTCTGTACCTGTGATGCAGTTACAGGGCATCCCCAGGGGAGGTATCTTTCTTACTTGCCCGTGTCATATGGAATTCCTCTGTCAGTTGTGCAGCAGTTTGGGACTCCTAAAGTAGAATCCACCAACTATTGGACGATTGCACCTGGGGTTCCCTTTCATCCTTTTCCACCATTACCACTGTTTCCACGTGAAGATAGAAATCCTCCACCTCATGCCGATAAACCCATGATGGTGAGAGAACCCAAAGAAATTCAGCAAGCTTGTCGCAGTTCTACATCTTATCACACAGATCCAACCACTATGAGCAAGTCGGGGGTGAGGCCATCGGATGTGGAAATTAAGGGGGATAATAACCAACATTTATTTGAGCGAGCGAGGTGCTCATCACATGGTCTGGGAAGGAAATTCAGGCAGCAGAAGTGGCACTATAATCGGGATCGTAGGCCCCCAGGGGTGCGTCGAAGGAGCCTAGGATTCAAGGGAATTGAGTATTCATTGTAGGAATAGGAAATGTACCAAATGAGGTCAACAGTTTGAGCAATAGATTTGTGAATGTTAGCTGTACTCAACATCCACAACATCTATGTCAAATTGATTTATAGAAAAACGATGAGAAGCCACGGGCTTTCCTCTCATCCCTCTCTATGTATTCTTAATTCTTTTGTTACACAGGCATTAACATCAAATGGAAATCTCTGATTCAATTCAGCTTCTGTTACTTCAGTCCCTCACCTAATAACTGAAAGCAGTTTGGGGGGCATTATTTCTTGGGTTTCTATTTGTCCGTCTCCTTTTCAAAGAGGTAGGCATTTATATGCTATTTTATTGTTTCAAGAAATTAGAAGGCTCTCCATCATTTAAAGGGAATGGAATCACATATTTTTCATTGTCACTTGAATTGTTTATTAGTCTGTTATGGAATCACGTCTTGTTCTAAAGTTTTCTTGAAATATTTTATATTGAATTATGTTATTATGCTTTTTTTCTTTTTCTTTTTTCTTTGTTGCATAAGATCATATTTTGCAAGTAAAAGGTCTCAAGTTCATGTACCATGTGGTAGTTAAGTAGCCAATTGCCCTGATCTTAAAGGGTATAGATGTTTGTCTCAGTTGAATTGTTACTTGAAATGCTGGAAACTCCTACACTCCATTATTGAGTTAAGATCAATGTCTCTTGCTTTGTAAGGTCCTATGATCCATCTTTTTCTACCTTTTTGCTTAGTCAATTGTCGAATTGCTTCAGTGACATTCAATTTCATGTGTGCAATGCAACACTATTGTTGTGACCTACTTATTGGGCCTCATTTTGTTGCTGGATTTGGAATGATTCAATAAACATTAATAAAAAAATTTAGAAAATATTTAACTGGTCATTACACTCTTGCTCTCGTGTTTTGCTCTTTTTCTTTATTTGATTTTATTTATTTTCTTCAGTTCACACACTTAAATAAGATTTGAAATCTTGAACCAAGTAATGTAATTCTGTATTGTCAAAATTGTCATTTTTCATTAGCCATATGATATCAAGTTTTGAATTCATTAAATATTTGTTTTTCTTAAAGATAATTGTTGGTGCCAAGTATATGTGACAAATTTAGGTGTTCCATTTGTCTAAAATGTACATCCTGTTTATGATCTGTCTGAAGGAGTGAGCATGGCATCTCATTAGTGTATTGTAGAGTATATGGAAACTGTGAATGGGAATGACAACAATATCCTTTGCTTCTAATGTGCATGAAGCAAACTTTTTCTGGTTAAAACTTAAAACAAGCAACAAACCTCTTAAGAATGGTGAAATTATGGCTGAGAATGCCCATTGAAGGAGATGTTGCTATGATATTGGGAAAAAGAAATAATTTATATGTTGTTTTTTTATGCACACAAGCCATTAAACATAAATAGGAAGGCATTTATTCTAAATATTCTTATATCAGGAGCATCCAAAATATTGTTTTTAAAAATATATATATACGTATTATATATATAAACAGTTAAACGCGCACACACACACATATACATAAGGCATACTGTTGTTAAAAAACTCTCTGTGGATCATAGGTTCATATTAGAGAGTGGCACTAATTTGACAGTTACATGCATTACATGCACAGTTTGTCTGTTAAGAAAATCTTCTTGTTGCTTACCATTTATTTCCACTCTATTGTTAAATGATAGGAAGTTTGGGCTGCTGCTAATTTAGAGCTATGATGGCATCTAAATTGCCTAACAGATGGACAGATTGGATTCAATGCCTTATTTCCCTTGATGCTCTATACCCTCTGGTATGAGTTATCTTCTTTAAAAGTCCCCAACATCATTTTTATGTGCATCTTCTGCCCACAAAACTTTCAGAACTTTATTATTATTGTTGTTGATGTTATATTATTATCATTATTATTGTTATTATTATTGTTGATGTTATATTATTATGAATTGTTTTAGCGGAGGAGTTGTAATCGTGGAGAAAGAATTGGAACTCAGTTGATACCCGCATTCTTTTGGCCATTTACATCTTTGATGAAAGCTACTTATTTTATGAACTCAGTTGATACTCGTATTTTTTATGGTCATTTACATCTTTGATGAAAGCTACTTATTTTATTACTTCTTTGATAAAAGATATTTATCTATTACGACTATAAAGTGAACCCTAAGAATTCTCATTGACATTCACTTTCCAAAGATAACGATGAGATTTAATTAATGACTTCCTTATCTCAAAGGATAGACTCGCGTTTAGTTATAACTACCTTTTTCAAATGCTAATCATCATTATCATCATAAGCCAATTCCCACCAAAGCGGGGTCGGTGACACAAACCTCGTCTCTCCATCCCGTTCTATCAAAAATCAAATCTTTAGTTAATTTATACTTTTGTAAATCTTGTTTTATAGACTCCATGTGTCTTTTTAGGTCTCTCCTCTTATGTGCTTAGGCCCTTCAATATGCATACTCTCATACCTTATAACAGGTGCATCTCTAGGTCTCTGTTTTACATGACAAACCATCTTAACCTACTTTCCTTCATTTTATCCTTAATGCATGTTATGCCTAACCACTTTCCTTCATTTCTTCTTGATAGCTTCTTGGACTACATCACTCCACCACCAAGTTCCCCTATGAGTTGGAATGTTACCTTACAACTTTCCAAATACTTCTTTTCCAAGTCTTGTAATGCAATTGGCCATTTCATTCCACATTCTAGTAAGATCACCCCTAAGGTTCCAACTGGCCTCTTTCATTAACTTAGTCTTATATATTACTAAATTCTCTCCTTTTAACTTCCACTATTTTATTTTTGAGTTTGTTTTACTGTATTTGTTTTTCTCCCACCTTTTAAGAAAAATATCCATCAGCATTAACCTATGTTGTGAAGCTAAACTCTCGCCTGGAATAACCTTGCAATCTCTACAAATGGTGTTACATTTTTTTATCACATTTAAAAATAAGAATATAAATAGATAATTATTCAATTAAATGCATTATCCATTATAATAGATAAAAAATTTTGTTTTTAGAAGAATTTTATTATGTAAAGAAATAATTATTATGTAACGATGTACTTAAAAAAAAGGAAATTAACATTTTGTTTTCCTATTTCATCACGCGGATAGTGTGTGCTTTCCTCTAGTTTTAAGTAAAATGAAGTGTTGGTTTGAGATGTGTTCTTGTTCTTGAAAATTTATGACATGAAGGAAACACATGCTCAATTATATGCAACTATAGAACTTCTTTTTTTTTTTTTTTTTTTTTTTTTTTGCAACTATAGAACTTCAATGGCCTGAAAATCCACTCCTATCCAAAACGTCTTTGACAAAATTTTGCTTTTGTTATTGCTCGTCTTTGGCGCTTGTATAAGCTAAACTCTTAAAATCGGTTGTTTTCTTTTAGACAACGATCAAGTTCAAACTGATTTGTCCCTTGCTTTTGAAGTGATTTTTGGCTATCGCATCTGGTGATTATGATCTTGCAGTTCCTGAAACAATCATTTCAAGATATGAACTGATTTGGCATCTCCCATGATTGAAGGCCTGAAGACAGAGGCTAACTCTGTGGATTTTTTTTTTTTTTTTAATAAAGAGGGAGTTCACAAAGGAAAAAAGATGGGACTGGACAGGATGCCTGTGAGCATAAATGCATGCAACAAACAGATGCTTCTTCATTGTCTTTGCTGGACTGGGAAATCACTAAGCTTGAAATGTGAGTTACATAAGAAGGGACATATTGTGGATTCATGTTCTCTTTGTTTTTGGATTTTTCATTACCAGATTTCACTCTGGATGTTTCTGTTTTTTATCATTATATTTTATTCTGACTGTTTTTATTTTGTTCAGCTTATTGTACTCAATTCTTTCCGTTTTATTTTGTTGAAGGAAGTTACAGGATGAGTATATCACCTGCAGTGCTTTCTCATTATGCTGTGGCTCGGTTTGCGTTGCTAACTTTGTTGCTGATTCGGATTTTGTATTGTAGGTTTGTACTGCACAGCTTTGGACTCCCTTGTTAATCTGTATTTGGAGCTAGCTTCTTTGCAGAGATGTAATCCAGAGTAATCTGCAGTACAGCTGATGCTGAAAGTTTGAACTAAAATTTCAGTATATTGCACGAAAGGAGAGCCACAGATCCCTTCAATCTACGCGCACAGGCGCACGCAAACAAGCGCACAAATGTGAGGAAACCATGGCTGTTCTTGGCGCACGCAGACAGCATTGTTCCTGTTTACGATGGGCAGGTTCGGGATCCTTTTTTTTGGGTGGAAGCAGGTTCGGGATCCTGATTGTATAAAAAGGCAGGCAATATTGGGCTCGTTTATGGCTCTCTCTCTCTCTATTTTATTATTATTATTATTTTTTTGTTTTTTGGGAGTTATTCTCTCTGCTTTTTCTTTGTTGGCTTTCATATTTCTTAAAACAATAAAGAGCAAATAATTGGAGTCTGCTATGTAATGGGCCTTTTTCTTATTAATTCCTTCCAAAATTGAAAAGAAGTAAACATATCATTTTATTTTGACTTTTTGAGCGAGTAGAGAGAGGAGTTGAAGTGCCTTATGGTTAGATGGACGAATAACGCTGGAAGATCAAGAAGGATGAAATTGATCAAAGCACCTAACCCCTTCCAAATATGTTTAAGGCTAAATTGTGACGTTTTTTAAAAAGGCAATTTGAAAACCAATTTTTTTAGGGATATTTAGACGTTATCACTTTACGGTTGTGGTTTTTGAAACACCACCACCCCAACGAAAAAAACCGGGAGAGCCCAAACATTGGCCACCAGGGCAACCTTTGGGGGTTTTTTTTTTTAAGTAACATGGGAGCCTACCCTAGGCAGGGCCTCTATTGGATCCACCCTAAGAAAGTAAACCCTCAGATGCATGAACCCACTTGCAAGGCTCATGTAACATTTAAGTTTGAGAGCACGAGGTTTTGAACCCAAGACATCTAGGTTTACTGTTCATCCCAAAGTTCTTTCCTTACCAATTGGATAACCCTAGTGGGTTTTTTTTTTTTTTTTTTGGGAACTCGGGGTGTCCATGCTAGCTTGCCCAAGACCGACTAATCCAGGCTTATGCAGCCCCACCCCCCACACGTCCCACATCCCACGCAAATTGAGTAATTACCAATCCAAAGGCCCTAGGGTGGGCCCAAAGAGTTGAATCTAAGTGAATTTGAACCTGAATGAGCATACCTCAAGGCCCAAGCATTGACAATTTTGCCTTATTCTGATTGTTTCAAATTAAATACCAAGGTTGCTCTTTAGTAGTTGGTCCAAAGTCTACAACATTGACTCAAATGAAAAGGAAAAAAATAACCAAACCTAGTTTACATCTACTTGGAGGTCATTTTTGGTACTCAAAGGTATAAATAAAGCTTTTTACTTTTAAGTGCAAACAATAAGCAAATTTGTTAACTAACATCTTCTCAATTATTATTTTAACAATCAAACTTCTAGAAGGAAGATTGTTATATAAATAAAAGGTCAAGGTGGTAAATTGGTATTTTAAAACCATATGGGAAAGTGGGATCGTTGGAAACCACAAGGGAGTAAATTGTAAATATTTAAATTTTCAATTGCTTTTGTATTTTTAGGAACAAGTGAAGAAAAAGCAAATTTGGCAACATTTAATTAAAATCAGTAAAAATACGTTTGGTAAAGTTTAACAACTATGATCCAAAAATAGTTTATAATTATAATACAGATTAGCTACGATTATGATAGTGGTGGTAATATCAATGATTTCTGGTGGTGGTAGTGATTTTGATAATCGGTATAGTGGTGGTGGTGGTGCTGATGACAGTGGTAGTGGTGGTGGATGTTGTGATGACGGTGGTAATTGTGGTGATGGTGGTCGTGGTGTTCATGAAGGTGATAATGGTGGTGGTGGTAGATGTGGTAGTGGTGGGCATTGTTGGGATTGCTATGGCAGCAGCAACGGTGGTGGCAGTCGTTATAGCAGTAGTGGTGATCGAGGAAATGAACGTAATTTGATTAATCAAACAATAAATTACAAAAGTTCCATAAAAATCTAGAATATGATTCTTGATTTTAAAAATCTGAAATTTTTATCTTCTAAAAACAAGACTAGTTTTTTTAATGATTTGACAATTGTGCTTACTAAATGGTATTTTGGGGTTTTTGTTTTTCAAAAAAAGAAAGCTTGTTTCATAAAAAACATTGCCAAATACTCTTCATTTCTTATTTTTTGTCCTTTACGGTTTTGCTATATGTTCGTATTAGCATCGTCATATCAATAACACTCATATTTCTAAATTTATTAATGTATCTCTCTGTGTACCATCCCAATTTAATAATTTCATAAAATATTCTCTCTGCTATTGCTTAATCTCTTCATCTTTACTTCACTTTTAACACATCTAAGATTCTTGTTTTTCTCTCTTTAGATCTTATTAGTTTATAAATAATGTTTTCTCTTTAGTTAGCACTTATCATATGATCTATCACAAGTATGGTTTTTAGCTTCAATAAATTTTTTCCTAATTTCTTTTTAACATTTTTATATCTCTTTTAACTTTTCTTAGCTTTTACTCTAGTTTTGCTCTTTTGCTAAGTTTTAAACAAAAGTCTTGTTCCTTTTTATAGCTTGTTAGACTACATCGCGCCACCATTATGCTTCCAATGAGATGAAATACTACCATGCGATTCTTCTATTCTTCTAAAATTTATTTCCCATGTATTGTGATCCAATAGACCATTTCCCTCCATATCCTAGTCAAATCGCCCATAAGGTCCCAACTAGCCCCATTCATTACCTTGTTTCTAAAAATTACTAAATTCTTTCCTTTTCATTTCCATCATTTTATTTTTTATTCATTTTAGTGTGTGCCTTTCTTCTACTTCTTAAGACAAATATCTATTAGTATTAATCTATGCTATGAAGTTACCATCTTCACTTGGAATAACTTTACAATTTCCACGACGAACTAGTTCACTCCTTCTAGGACGGAAAAAAATCAAATTGACTCCAATTTGATCTACTTGTAAAAATAAAAAAATGTTGAATTTGAAAAATAGGTATTTGCTAAAGCAAGGATATAGTCCACTGCATACCCAATGATTGATTTTCTCATCTCATTTCTTTGAATAAAGCCTATTCCTTCATAAATTCTATCATTACCATCACTTTTTATCTCCTATATGACTATTTGTGTCCCCCTTTTACAAATATCCTTTCACTTTTAGATATACCTTGTATCAACCCATCAGTTTCTTCTATTTTTTTTTAATGCTTTCATCTAAACCTATTTGACCTATGACTATCTAAACATTATTAGTGTATTGCCATTAGTAATGTTTAAAACTTCAACATGATTTGATTGCTAATTCTCTTAGCGCTATCAACATAATTTTTCATATTCTTGTCAACTATTATCTAACTCCTCGAATTTGAGTCCATGTCAATCATGGACCAAACCCGAACCCGAAGTGCTACTGTGGCCCAAAGCTATTACATACCGAACAATATATATCAAACAATTTTATTTAATATTAGAGTGTGGAAATAAATTTTAATTAATCAATAAACCATAAGCATGGTCTCCAATAATGTCAAACCATCAAAAAATAAAATATTATCCAAGTCTGGTATAAAGGCGAAACTAAACTCTTTCACTCTCATAAACAAGTCCAAAAATAGTCCATCAAAAATAAAAACATCTCATAATAACCTCAAGTAATCAAAGAAAACTAATTAGGATAATAATAGTCCTCAGCAACAAAATCAAGAATCTCTCCTCCCTCAAGGTCAACCCGGGTCACGTCCTCGCGTGGGTCAGCTAAAATAAAACAAAATAAAACACAGTGTGAGAAATGAATATCCTAGTAAGCAACACATGCATGTATAAACAGTTTCATATATAAAATAATCTTTCTTTCATGCTCGACAAAAGTAACAAATAATTCATGATACAATCTCAATAAACAAGATCAAACTATATAACAATTTAAATAGAACTCATTTCTGTGGTAAAAGCAATGCTGCCAATCACAACAAATATCTCGGTATAATACTTAACATACAGGCAAACTAAATCATTGTATATGAATGTTCAAAAATATAAATTTCAATGTTCAAAAATAATTCCGAACCAATATGTCATGTTATAAACCAATACACAACAATATTTGCAGGACTCGTGAAGTAAATAAGTCTTTCAGTAACTACTTTGCATTCACTACGCCACCTTGCGACTTATGAGCGAAGCCAGTAAACACTTACATATCAGCAACAAATCAATATAAAAATATAGAGACCTAGACAACAACTTATTGCGCAAGAACTCGCATACTAACAAACTATATATTGAAATATGGAATTGGCATGTACTACCATGCATGCAACAAGATAAATCACATCATGGGGGTAGCCGCTTATCATCACATACTAGGATAACCTCACTATGTAACCCTCACCAGCAAACTAAATCCGAAATGAGTCCATATTGTATAAGAAGACCTCTCAATGCAAACAAACTTGCAAAGAAAGCACGTACGTAAAACAAAAGTACCAAAACAAAGGAAATACTCCTACACTATCTGGCTTGACACCATGGATCCATGTTCAGCTATGCCCACTAGACATACTCAACAATACTTCAATAGTAATACAAAACCTTATAGTGCCTAGTGGCATATAGAGTAATCAAAGTCCTTTCGAATCCAAATTATAAGCTCAATGTACCCAAATTTGGTATAAAACATTTCCGATCAATTCCCCAACTTAAAACACATGTAAAACTAACTTATACAAGTGGGGGAATCAACAAATTCAATATAAAACAAAGTTTGGAACCAAAACTCTCTCTATAACCAAAACAAGATCTATTTCAGTAGAACGTACCCAAAATCTTTATAAAATTGTATTTAATCATTTAGCTAGTGGAAAAATCTCACAAATACCTAAATCTTATTGGTAAATCTGTTGGATTTGATTAAAAATCATTTTATAGTAGAAAATTTCTCAAAAATGTCAAGAATCAATATCTTGGTATGGACACTCCATGTGGCGCTTGAGCGTCCTATCGGGCTCTATATTTATTGAATTTTATACAGTTGCTTGAATGGGTGCTCAAGGTAACGCTCGAGCCTTGAAGGTTCCGAGTTTTTGTCTACGAGTGCGCACTATATTGGGCATTCGACCAGTCCTGAATATTTCACTTATGTTCCAGAAATTCCCAAAAAAAGCACAAGCAGTGAGCTCGACTCGGCACTCAAGCCTTGTCAGGCAACCTTGCTGAATATTTGGTGCCCAATACGGCACTCGGCCAAATTCTCTAGTTCACGAATTTTCCTAAATTTTTTTATTTTTCTATTTCAACCTTCATAAACATCGTTCCATTAATTCAAATCACTTCCAATCCATCTAAAATCATCATTTAAACATACTAAACCATTCCAAACAAATCTAAATCAAGTTTTCCATCAAATAGAATATTTTTAACAAAATCTCCAAGTAAATATGAAAATAATATAACAAACTCAAACAATATTCTAAACTTTATCCTTCATCTTGAATCATCACAAGCTGAATGAAACCAATAGTAAATCGCATCCAAACACCTTCAAACATACTACAAATTCAAATCATGAAAGTTTACGATTAAGTGGGTGTGCTGCTTACCACTTAATCACCAAGCACACAGTTCTTTCTTCTTCTTTGAACAGATCCTTCTTTCCTTAGTGAGTGATCAAGTTTCTAGAGCCTGCAAGGTTTCGTATGAATAGGGTTCTTCCTCTCTTCCTGTGACACCCCGGAATCGGACATGTTCATTAAAGTTATATGCCGGCTCCTAGACATTAGGTAAGGTCCCAGTGGCATTTCCTAAACCTGGTTAACCAATTAACATCAGAGTACACTAAAATAAAACAAGTTAAGCATGGGTATATGTGTTGACAAAATCTAAACCTGTATATACACATATCCAAAAAAATAAAAATAAAGTCCACAGATACAATTCCACTAAGTTTCACACATTCTCTCTCTATGAACAATATTTACATATCTCAAAATCAGAAAACTACAAAAGATAAACCCAGTCCTAGCTAGGAAAGTAATAATCCTCTGGACAATAGACGTCTGGGTCACTATCTTTGTCTACCCCAACACGTATTCGCCCTGCAGGATTTTCTAAAAACAAAACTAATAAAGCAAAATGCGTGAGAATTTCTTTCCTATAAGTAGCACATGCATGCTAAACACAATTGATGCAGGTTTATAATACAATGTAGCAGTTTATCCTTATTTAAACAATATCTAGAAGTTTAGTAATTCCCAAAAGTAATCAAGAGTCATATGAATAATGAGAAGATAAAATCAAAATCAATACAAACCACCCTATCAGTAAACCACAATTAATTAATCACAATGATGTGTCAATGTAGGACTCGTGGATTAGAATATCTTGAGGGATTTAACATGAGCGTCCAACTGCCACTTCACGGCATACAAGGCAAAAGACCTAGCTAGGGTCAATTCGTAAGCGGAGCACTCACGCATGAGTTGGCAAGAACAACCCAGTCAAACTATTAATCAGGGTTAGTGATTTTAATATATATATATATATATATACAAAATCATTGAGTGACCTCACCGTTGGCAACGGTGGAACGGGTTGCTGCAGCTCACCCTCACTGATCTCAAATTAGTGCTACATATGCTGGACAAGAGCATTAATTTCACATAAGTCATTCTAACACATTATCTGACTTAGACATAGATCCAACTCTACAACCTAGCCCACTAGACAATAAAAACCAACCTTTGTTTCCTTATGTTCAATTGTAACTAGTCTAAAAAATCTGAGCTTCTGAGGTGAATTTAGTTCACTATCCACAATACCACAAGGCATATGGTGAACTCAAGTTCACTACCCCCGTAATCAAAATTTGTGGTGGATGCAGATTCACTACTCTCGACTCTTAATAGCTAGGGTGAATGACAGTCCACTACCCACAAATATAATATGCCATAGGCCATCGCCCTTTTAAGTGCCTATTTACTATAATAAAAATACCATATACTATACTCACACAATTCAAAGATGAACCCAGTTCCAAATCATCTAACTCGATCAATTAAAATCAAAAGAAAGAACACAATCTCCTTAAAATTCAAAATCAAAACCAATTTTAGTAGAACGTACCCAAAAACCTTGATATATTGAATTTTAAGATAAATTCAGTAGAAATACTTTCTAAACACCTAAAATTTATTCATCCATAGATTAGATTTGATAAGAACACATTCCATAATTAAAATCTACTAAAAAATGTCAAAAAACAACTTTTTTGTGTTGGGTGCTTGACCCCGTGCTTGAGTACAAGGGTTGAGCGCCCCTTTTAACTTGGTTTTAACAACGGTGCTTGACCCATTGCTCAAGCAAAGGTGTTCGGCGCCCCTTATAAAAGTCATCTTGAATGGGCGCTTGACCCAAATGTTGAGCGATAGGAAAATGATCCAGATTCGCACATTTTCCGAACTTTTGTTTTTTTGAATCTAAACTACAAAACTTGTTTTATTCAATCTAAATCACTTAGAAAACATTAATAAGCATTCAAGGATCAAAACCTAATAGTTTACAACCTGAATTACACAGTATAAAATCCTTTGATCCAAATTGAACATCTGAATTGCGAAAATTTCGTCTGAAACATAACGAATAGCGATTCTCTGTTAAAACTAAAATTCCTACATAACTTAAGAGGAGAAAGGTGCTACTTACAGATTTAGTTAAGTAGTCAGCCCTCTTTTCTCTTCTTCTTCCCTTCTTGCTTCTTCTTCTTTTCTTCCTCCTCTTTGCTTCTCCTTCTTTCTATGCACGACCGGAATCTTCTGGTCTCCTCGTGAAAATTTATAACTAAACCTAAACCAATCAAACCGGCCCACTTAAATTGAACCAACCCAAACCAAACCAAAACAAAAGGGTTTCTTTTAAATTTGATTCAATGCATACACTCCTATCAAATTAAATTACAACCACCAAATCCTTACATCAATAATTTAACATTAGCATCCGATATCTTCCGACCGTCGGATTTCTGCAAACCTTTGAAATCTGGGTCATATCAACCTTTTCTATTCTAATCAATAGTTGAATTACTAAATTTATTTATTTAATTAATCTAATTAAATCACTTAACATCTATTTATTTTCAATTAAAAAAATACTTAAAATTATAGGATCTTACACTTCCTTCAACTGTCAACCATAAGAGAAAACACACTTCAGAAATTTCCAAATCCAAACGCAAGCCCACACCTATTTTCCTTGTAAGTTTCCCAAAAATATAAACTCTTTAGGAAACTCCCTAAACTTACATGCACACCCATAACCTTTTCCAAATATAATTTTACTAATTTAAAATTATGATCCTACGCTTCTCATGTACATCAAACTCCATGTACTCCACCAATAAAATTTTGATTAATCCTTTAAATAATATTTACCTTTGATCTTAAATCTCCATCATTGGATTTGCTTCAATTTCCAGATCTCCTTCCTCCACATGATCACCTATACAATTCCATATTTGGATTAGTAAAAATTACCTTAAATAAACCTATATTAATTAATTAATAAATCTAGAAATTCGGGGTTTTACATATTATTCCCACCCATTTATCTTGTTAACTTTTCCTACATACAAAAGTTTATGCTCGTTAACCTTCTCAGCCTTATCTTCTTTCAATTTAGTTTCATTGTAAATGACACTGTATTTATCTGTCTTCTATTAATAGCATCTATAAATATAGTTTTATTTTATATATGTTGAAGTTCCTATATTTAAAGTATCTAAGTGCACCATACTCATTTGCACTAGCTTCTTAACTCCCGTTTGTCCAGCTTAATGTGAGATCCATTGCTTGCGTCTGACAAAAACTAAGTGGTTGCAATGCATCATTCACATAGGACTCCTTAGCCTAACCTTTATCATTTCTTATTACAATCGGATTATATTATAATGCATCGCTTTTCGAATGATGCCTAGCATATATATGAGATTCTAATTCAAGATTTATATTATACTTACATTCAGCAAAGGTTTAAAAAAAAAGCACACAATGGCAGAATTATAAATAAACATGCATTTATTATATTTTAATTGAAAAACACTAAAATACTTTGATGCATATGCGGGTTTAGCTCTACCTCATTCTCAACCCAATCGAATCAAGAATAGGTCTTGTAGGGGCTTGTGATATGTGGCTTACTAAATTATATTTTTCTTTTCTTGTCATTTCTCAATCTCCCCCAAACATTGGAATTTATTTTTTCCTTTTTTTAGGGGTTTTTTTTTCTTTTCTCCCCAAATTAGGTTCCAAGGGTTTGATTGTCAAAGACAAAGATAAAGAGTCTTCAGGCAGTGTTTGGAATCCTGGATTTGGGGAGAAAAGAAAAGAAACTGCTAAAATTTTCTTTTCTTTTGTTTGGTTTAAGTGAAGAAAAATGAGATTTTCTCTTCCTCCTTCTCTCCAATGTAAAAAAATTTCTCTCAAAAAAGGTAGGAATTTTGAAAGAAAAGAAAATTTACCATCATTTATCATTATTCACACCACCCACCCATCCCACCACTAGCACCATCCACCACCACTATAACACATCACCTACCACCACCATAGCCCACCATTACCCGCCACTATTGCCGACCACCATCACCTACCACCACCACCATTTGCCACCACCGCCCACCACCACCACTAGTTGCCACCACCGCCCACCACCACCACTAGTTGCCACCACTGCCAACCAACCGCTACCACCGCCCACCACCACCACCATCTCCTGCCACCACCACCGACCACCGCCAACAACTGCCACCACCACCATCGCCCGCCACCACCACTACCCACTACCACCCGTCGCCACCACCATCACCCACTGCCACTCGGCACCATTGTCCACCGCCCCAACCCATCATCTTTACTAAAATATATATATTTTTTCTTCTCATTTCTCATCTTATCAAAATATAAGAAAAGAAAAGAAAATCAGTATTTTTCTTTTCTTTTCTCTTCTTTTTTTTTTTTTCTTTTTAGTTTTCTTTTCATTTCTCGCAAATCCAAGGTTCCAACCAAACAAAGCCTCGGCGGGAAAGGAACACTCAAAAGACTCAAAACCTCCGTTTCTCAACGTTGTCAAGCGGCCAATGGCATCTTGAAACGAAGAAGCACAGCCCGGTTACATTCCTCCTTCCCTAGTCGGAATCGTCAATCCGTCACTTCCGGGCGGCAATGTCCGCCGGCCGTACCATCCGGGTACTAAACGTGGCCGAGAAGCCATCGGTTGCCAAAGCCGTTGCCGGAATCCTATCTCGTAACCAAGGACTCCGCGTGAGAGAAGGACGGTCTCGGTACAACAAGATATTCGAGTTCAACTACGCCATTCGTGGCCAACCATGCCACATGCTGGTCACCTCCGTCACCGGTCATCTCATGGAGCTCGAATTCGACGATAGGTACCGGAAGTGGCATTCCTGTGACCCTGCCGATCTCTACCGCGCTCCGGTTCGGAAGTACGTTCCCGAGGTGGGTTTCAGTCATACCCTTTTTATTCCAGATGCATTTTCTTTTGAAATATGGAAAACCAACTAGATTGGGTTTAATTGTTGGACTTCAGATCTCAACGGTGAATGCAGTTTGGTTGTTCTGTTGCAACGAATGCTGTTTGGTGGTGCTGTGGCATCATTTACTCGAGCGACTGGTGCTTACCTGGTTGCCATGTTAGTATTAGGGCTAATTCTAGTCAGCATAAGGAGAAGTTGAGGTTTTAATTAGTCGTCATTGTATAACCGTTTTGCATAGGATAAATTGACGTTTATCTATTTGACGTGGTTAGGGTTTGATTGTCGAATTATAGTGTATTGGCCGAGCTAGTTGCAACTGCAGTTAGCTTCCGGCATGGAAACCTTTTTTCAAGAAATTGGGGCTTGTTTGATTTCCGTGTTAATTATGATTGTTTTACTGGCTTTTCTCAGTAGCGTTGAAAAGCACATATCATATTTGTATTTTTGAATGTAACGTTAACTTTAAAGAATATTAAACCTCTTTAGTAAATGCAGTTTGGTTGTCCTGTGGAAGCATTTCATCAAGTGGCATGACCTGTTTGGTTGAATTTTAACTCTATCGTCACTAATTTGAGTCTGCGTAAGAAGTTACAGTTTTAATTGGTTGTTATATTAATATTTTAACATGATATTTTTTTCTTGGTCATTTTATGTTGTAGGACAAGTTGGATATTAAAAGGACATTGGAGGAAGAAGCTAGGAATTGCAAGTGGCTTGTATTGTGGCTTGATTGTGATAGAGAAGGGGAGAACATTGCCTTTGAAGTGGTAGAGACTTGCTTGGTTGTAAATCGTCATCTTGATATATGGAGAGCTCGATTTTCTGCATTGATTGACAGGTTTTAAGGGGTCAATATTTTATATTTTATGTAAGATTTTCATTTAATTTGAATTGAGTTAGCAATATGGGTTAGGGAAAATTTCTACAAAATATATAAGGATAGCTTTTTTGTTGCTATGCCATTTATTAAATTTAGGGCTCCTTATTTTGCTTCTGAAAACATCAGGGAAATCCACGAATCGGTGCAGAATCTTGTTAGACCAAATCAGCTATTTTCAGATGCGGTGGATGTTAGGCAGGTGGAGCCTATATCTTCTGGTTAGAATTTTGTTGGAATTCAGTTTCAAAACTTTTACAAGTCCCTGCACAATTATGTGGTCATTGGATGTGGAATGATTATTGTCGTTTGTATTCTTAGAGGCAAAATTTATTTAACACGTTTTCTTCTCTCACTTTGGGGAAAAGTCCTCTATAACTGATTATCTATGTCTGATCTGGTCTTTCTCCCAAGGTTCTAGCTATTACTCGATTTTCTTTTTTTGTCACATGCTCAGTGATAATGATTTTGAGCCTTTTGCAGGAAGTAGACCTTCGGATTGGAGCCTCTTTCACTAGGTTTCAGACCATGCTGCTGAGGGATGCATTTATTCTTGATTTTGCTACTGATGACAGGAATCTTGTCTTAAGTTATGGCCCTTGTCAGGTTTGTACAAAATTGAAGCCTAGAGTAGAAGGATCATAAAAATGGACTGTAAACTGTTGTAGGTCTCTCCAAAGCAGGGTCCCAATAGGGGGTGGACTTGCGAAAAATTTAATCTATTTCCATGTAAAGTGGTTGTGCTTAGATTTAACTCTGGTTTTCGCACTGGCACTCAAGGCTTTCATGATCACTCCAAGTGATGGTCCTTAGTGCCTAAAGCCTTCTTTCTGTACTTTCTCAACTGTGATTATAAAGTGGATTCTTTTTTTGTTTTTGATGGTTAATGAAACTTCATTAAATTATAAAGTGGGTTATTTAACATAACTATTGTTGTCCTGTTCAGTTTCCAACGCTTGGCTTTGTCGTGGAACGGTACTGGGAGATACAAGCGCATGAGCCTGAAGAGTTCTGGATGATCAATTGTTCTCACACATCAGAGCAAGGCACTGCCACTTTTAGTTGGATGTAAATTGTCAGGGCGCTGGACATGTTTGCTCTTTATTTTTTGGGCTTGAGCAGCCATGGTTTTGTTTTGACCTCATTAATTTGCAGGCGTGGACGCTTGTTTGATTACACCTGTGCTGTTATAATCTATGAGATGTGTGTTCAAGATCCCACTGCAACTGTATGTCACAAATGAATCTTACCTTTGCATGTATTGTGCTGTTGATCTTCAGGTATCAATAATCAAAGAAATTATTTCATGCTTCACTTCAGGTCACAAAAGTTAGACATCAGGAGAAGCTGAAATATCCCCCACATCCTTTAAACACAATTGAGCTTGAGAAACGTGCATCATGGTATTTTCGGATGAGTTCTGAGCACACCATGAAGGTGAAAAATTAGTATTTTAAAATGATACCATGTAATATTAAGCCTTTTGTTTCTATTTTTATATTTAATGTATGTGTTGATTACACTTTCAACAAGCAACATGTGCATATTCTCATAATGCTCCAAAAAATGTGATTCTTAATATAATATTTTTTCATAAGATGAAAGAAATTTATTTCATCTTGGCCCTTTATCACAATGGGTTGAAGGCATTCCAAAAATTCTTTATTTTTGAATGTCTACGTCTTGATCAGTTTATGTTGTCATTGCACTTGTCATCGGCAGTATCATCCAAGCCTTACCAATTGATCTGTGGTGGGCTGCACCAGTTCATCAGGTCCACTTTATTAAAAGCCGTGTATTTTGTTTGTTTGTGGGATCAAAAAATTTCTCACTACAATTCATTTGCTTTTTGGTCTTCGTTTTGTTCTTTTAGAGCTGTGATTATAGATGGCAACTGAAGTAATGAAATGGTACAAGAGAATTCTTACTTATTCAGCAGAAGATATGGCTTTTAATGGAGTAAGGGTATGATGGGATATGTGCAATGATCCCATGATATAGTTTGGGTAAGGTTTGAAAGATAATAATGGTAGATCTGTATGGTTGTAGCTAAGTACTTCTCATCATTGGTTTTGTCATAAACTGTCATCATCAGAAATGACCATACCATCCTAGTTCATTCTTTTTTATGTTGCCATTCTTGATACTATTAAAAGCTAACAGGCTAAAAGTAATCACACTTGCAATTTACATAATGATTAGTTTTCACCATATATTCTCTGTTCAATGGTTTTCCATGAATTCTTTTTCAGTTCAAATTTGTTCTTGGTCCCTCAATTCTAAGTGCATTTCAAGAATCTTTGTCTATCTTCTTAACATGTTCTTCTTCATGGAACACATTCCAATTGAACTGAATGGAATTTTTTGCAAAAACCAACTATGATTTTATGAAAAAGAGTATAGTTTAAAGTAGTAGGTTAAGCGATACATTGAGTGTAATCGAGGCGGGATGTTTATATGGATGAGAAGCAAGAGTAGAGATGATAGATAAAAAATGAAAGCATTTGAAAGATCTGTGGAATTGCTGTTGTAGGAAAGGAAAAGAGATAGTCAATTGAGATGATGTTCGGGAAGAGGGACTTGATGCATGTTAAAGGATCTACATGAGTGAGGAAAAGGTTGAAATTCTCGTGGATGGAATTCATGAGAAAAGACAGATGGTATATTTGAAAATGTTTCTCTTAATAAGTTTAAAGGGGCATGGATTGTATTTGCAACGTGATACTTGTTGGGGGATGGGACTCTTGATGATAAAGATTCTATAAATTTCCTTGAATGCATTGTTTTAAAGAATGTCAGTTTTAGATTCAACTATACAATAGTATTATTATTATTAATAATGACAACAAAACCAACAACAACAATGCCAACAATAACATGTCTTGCTTTAACTTTGTTTTTTATTTTTCCTTATTTCATATTAGGTTGCAGAAGATCTTTACCAAGCTGGATTTATCAGTTATCCCCGTACAGAGACCGACTCCTTTTCAACTAGGACTGACTTGCATGTAGGTATTCTTTTGGCCACACATTGTTGATAATATATTGCAAGTAATAAGAAAAAAGATAATTTTTATTATCTTTGATAGTTATCTCTTTAGTTTCAATCGCCTATTTATATTTTTGTATTCTGGCTTGCTATGACACTTATCTCTTCATATATCTTCATTTGTCTTTTATCTCAAGCTTATCATCCATGCTAAACTGAAAATCAATCATACTCTTTTTGAAAACTGTGAACCAGTGACTCATACCCAAAAGAGCAATAATGGTGATGGTTACTGAAAACAACTCTAAAGACAGTCTTTAGTTGTCACTTTCAAATTCCAAAGAGTAAGAGCCAACATAGAACATTTAATCACATGTAAAAGAGCACTTGAATAGATTGATTATAAATGAGAGAGTAAGTGTTAAACATCACTTTATAGCATGAATCATCTTGGATGTAATTTGCACATATGATGGTAGAAATTATGATCATAGGTTATACCTATATTTTTGTACATGTCTTGGAATTCATTGTATCATCATAACAAAGTCCACTTTGGCTTTAGTTATTTGAAGTTTCTAAAATATACTCAATATCATCTTCTTCATGACACTTGTAAGGTCCAAGTCAATAGTATTGCGCATTGTCACGTCCATGGTAGCTTGAGCTTCTTGTGCGCACCCCATTTCGGGCCGCACGACGAGGTGCATGCTGATGTGATGCTCGCCTCGGGACTGGTTTGGAGTCGCTACTGCCTGAGAGGTGCAGGCAGACAAAAGGGGCACCTATTCGGGCCTAATTTTCTGGTCTGCGGCTTTATTAGAGATCTGAACAAGTTCTCGGTTACGTCTAGGGAAGCCCGAAGACACCCTAGCCCGCTCCGTCGATTGACAGGTCCCTTGGGTCTCCTTGGTCTTGAGTCAACTTAAATCTCACCCTTCCTAGACCAGCATGCACACTTATTTAGTCTGAGTGGGGACTATTGATGGTGTGGGTCCCCTTTTTATTTGATTTTATCTTTTTATTAAGTTAGTGAAGTGAGTCGGCTACGGGCCCTGTTGGAAGGCCCATTGGGATCCAAATTGGGCTTAAGTCAAGCCCAAGGCCCAATTCGGGTTATTGGGTAACCCTTACTGGATTTTGGCTGTTTGATTTGAAGGTTTATTGAATATTCACACAATTAGTGAGTTTAAGTTTTTATTAGGGCCCATTGGGCTTGGATTTGGACCAAGGGCAATTCAATCAAGTGGCCTTAGCCCATTTGTTAAAACGGGTTTTGGTTGGGCCAGACGGAATGTGGGCCCCATTGGAGGGCCCACGAAGCCTTGGTGGGCCTACTTAAGCCCACAGTCTCAAAATGGGCTTGGAAAAACCCAATTGGTTCAGATTATACAAAAATGGGTCGGATTAGGTCCAACCGGGTCAGAAAAATGGTTTTTTAAGTTACTTACAGGTTTGACTGTATTTCAATCACGGTCTGGGTTGAACCGTAATTTTAATACGGTTCAGGCCAGACCGTAGGTTAACTACGGGCACGCCTGGACCGGTCTGAGTATATGGTTTTTGTCCAACTTCGCCGTTTTGCTCCGACTTCGATTGAGATCACTCTGGTAGGTCTTCTGGGGTGCTCTGGCGACTTCAGTGGTGATTCATAGTGTCTTCACAGCAACTTAAATGCCCTTTTCTTGATCATCTTCTTCTTCCACTTTCCACCTTTTTCTTCTTTTATTCTTCATGTGGCCTTTCTTTGAAGGAGAACTAAAAGAGGTACTAGAGTTTCCTTCATTGTCTTGCCAAAGTCATGATCTCAAAGACTCATACTTACCCATGAGAGGATGAAGTTGAGGAGAGGATGATTTGTACATTAGGCGTATCATTTTACAAGAATTAAGGATATGTTATTTTAAATAACTATTTCTTTGTGAAATCCCCAATAGAGCTCTCATTTCGCCTTTTAGTTGAGTACCTTCACCATGGGAGACTCAATGCCATGCTTAATAAGAGCAAACAAGTGAGAAATACATAATAAAACAAATAGCAAATAAAAGGAATTCAAAGATAAAGTCAAGTTTAAAATATGTTGGGTATTACATTACCAGAAATACACTTTTAACATTACCTTCTCGTTTCTGACAAGTGTTGATTCTCTGGGTGATTTCGGCAGCGCTTCCGCACTCCCTTGGATTTTCCAAAATGGGCTTGCAAAGAGCCCCCTCACTTTATGTTAAAAGGGGTTGGTGTTGAGGAGACATTTGGGCAGCGCTTCCGCGTTCCTTTATATTTCCAAATGGGAAGGATGGAGAGTAAGGGTAGAAGGGTGTGACATAGGGGTAAAAATGGGAATATTTATCGGCTAGCAGAGTTTTGGCAGGGCTTGGGCAGGGGCTGGACAAGAAAAAGGCAGAGAAAGAGAGGGGGGACGGCCTAGGGGATCTGCTTGTTCAAATGAGGGGGATGGCCTCTTTATTTATAGGCAAAATTTTCGTGCCCGTATTTGAAGTATGGGCATGCCTTGCCCATACTTCAAGTACGGGCGTGCCTTGCCTGTAATTCAAATACGGGCGAAAAACGCACATTTTCAAATCTCGCAAAATCGGCCGTACGGGATGCGTGTCCCGCCGTACAGCGACACGCGTCCCCTTCTAGAAGCTTGCCCGTATTTCAAATACGGGCATGCCTCACCCGTAGTTCAAATACGGTCCAGCACGTTTTTAAAATGTTGGATTTCAAATGCTTTATTAAATTTGATTTATTTAAAGATTTTTATCCGATTTGTTGATTATTATATTATAAAACGAGATTCTTTTATTAAAATATTATTAAAAAATAAAGATATGATTTTTTTTATTTATTTAATTCATCTATTCTGCTTTTTGCTGCTGTTTTGTCACATGGGCAGCTTTCTTGAAACTTTAACTGCCTATAACTTTTCCGTCTGATGTCCGATTTCAGCAAATTTGGTGTCGTTGGAATCGGCTCGAAACCCACTATCCACTGTGATCAAATTGGGCAGTTGAATTGGGGTCGAGCAAAAAGTCAACTTTCGCTTCCCCAAAAGTTTGACCGGCTCATAACTTCCTCATCCGGACTCCGATTCTGGCAAACTCAGTTGCGTTAGAACCGTGTCGAAATGCTCTTTTCAATGAGAGGAAGTTTGATGGCCAATTCTCTTTAGATCAAAAAGTCAAATTTTGGCCCCCTCAGGGTTTGAATTTTTAATTGAAATTTTTATTTTTTGCATTTTTGGGGGTGCAAAAATCAGTTGTCTACACTTCTACAGTGAAATCGCTTCAATTGCCTAGGAAACTTTTACCAAAAACAATTTGACTTGCCATTCCTCCTCCATAGAGCAAACCACTTAAATTTGTCCTTCATAAAGCTTGCTTTTCTAAGTAACCCCATATCTATAACTGTGTCAAAATATAACTGGGTTTCTAATTGTTGTCCTTATTGCTTCACGTGCAATTATGTTCTTGTTTAACATGTGTAGGTTACCTTTCTTACTTGATTATTACTAAATCTAACGCTTTCTTCACTTTCCTATCATGAGTTAGTTTATTGAATCTCCAAGAGTTCCTCATTAAGAGACGGTAATTAGAATCTACAGGTGCTTGAAAGGGTTACTTAATTGATGATTCTTATATAGATCTCGTGGTCACCTATAGGATACATGACCTATTGATGCAAATTTGGTTGGTTTCGTCTTCTGATTGTCATTATGCTATTGAATTTGGTATATTGGTATATTTCTCAGTGGGAACTTGGTCTTTGAAAAGAGTAAAATTAAGGAGTGTTAGCTAGATTGGATCAAGGGAAAAGGTATAATATAGAGCTATGGTGCATTCTTCTTTTGAATTGACATGGATTAAGCAATGTAGCTATTGATATTGGTTTTAACTTTGTTTTTCATCAAAGGAGTAATCATTTTTCAAGTTCATTATTACTTTGGGAGAGAGAATATTTTTAGTGGTGATATTGTTACTCCTTATGTTGTGATCAGATACTATGGCTTGATGTGCGGGCTAGAAGTGGCACCGAAACCACTTGGTTTCGGTGCACTGCTAAAAAGCATGCTATTTCGACTGGAATAGGCGAAATATTGCCTTGTGCTAGTTGAAATTCAAATGATTTTTTTTGATTGGTAATGAAAACAATATATATATATATATATATATATATATATAAAGAGAAAAGGGAAAAGAATAGTACAAGAGGGCACCGCTAGAAGTGGGTACCAATCACTCTCCCAAGACCTCAACATACCCATCCTCATAAAGCAATTTATCTCCCTCTCTACACCCAACACCCCATAGAGAATACCTAATAACCAAAATGATGGCTAAGATGAAACAACCCACAACACATGTTAGAACAAGATGTTCTACACCTGTTACAAAGAATCGTTCATCCAAAAAGAAAGAACCATAGAACATAAGAGCAACCATCACACCAGCTCAATGCCCACTGCTCTTACTTGCCTGTGTCACATGGAATCCCTCTGTCAGTTGTGCAGTAGTTTGGGATTCCTAAAGTAGAATCCACCAACTATTGGACGATTGCACCTAGGGTTCCTTTTCATCCTTTTCCACCATTACCACCATTTCCACGTGAAGATAGAAATCCTCCACCTCATGTTGATAAACCCATGATGATGAGAGGACCCGAAGAATTGCAGCAAGCTTGTTGTAGTTCTGCATCTTATCACACGGATCCACGCACTATGAGCAAGTTAGGGGTGAGGCCATCGGATGTGGAAATTAAGAGGGATAATAACCACCATTTATTTGAGCGAGTGAGGTGCTCATCACATGGTTTGGGAAGGAAATCCAGGCAGCAGAAGTGGCACTATAATTGGGATCGTAGGGCCCTAGGGGTGCGTTGGAGGAGCCTAGGATTCAAGGGAATGGAGTATTCAGTGTAGGAATAGGAAATGTGCCAAGTGAGGTCAACGGTTTGAGCAATAGATTTGTGAATGTTAGCTTTACTCAACATCCACAACACCCATGTCAAATTGATTTATAGAAAAACAATGAGAAGCCACGGGCTTTCCTCTCTTCCCTCTTTATGTATTCTTAATTCTTTTGTTTCACAGGCATTAACATCAAACAGAAATTCAAATGATTTTGATGATATGTTGCATGTGCCATTGAAATTGTCGGATTCCGCACAACACACATGGCATGTTGTGCAGAATTTGTAAAAATGTAAAAGGAACAGAATCAGGGGGAGAGTTAGAGGAGAAAAGAGAAGCTCAATCTGCGCTTAATTTATTCTCAAAATATTGCACATTGTAGGACAACGGGTAGGGAGAGTGCTGTCAGTTTGGCACCCTCTTTTGCCCAAAAAAAAAAAAAAGAAGAAGAAGAAAGAGAAGGAAAGGAGAGAAAGTGGGAGGGAGGGGAGGGGAAGGATGGAGAGAGATAGAGATAATAGAGAGGGAGGGGGGAAGGGGTGCCTGATCGGCGTTGCCCTTGTTCCCTTGTCATTGACTTGCTCCTTTGTCGTTGCGACGTTGCCCTCTTTTTTATTGAAACAAGGCGAAAGTGCTTTCTTTATGCTGTTTCGTGATGATAGGGTATAATTTGTTTCATTGTGAGAGGGTGTAAAGCCCTTATTTTATAAAATAAGGGCTTACACCCTTTTCTTATTTTCTTTGTGGAGAAAAGGGCATAAGGCTCTTCTTTTACAAAATAAAGGTAACACCATTTATGTAATGTAATATGGATTATATAATAGAATACTTATGTATAAAATAATAAATGTAACATATATGATATATAATATAATATGAACATTTATATATATATATTAAGTTTTTTGAATTGAAATGAATTGTAAAAATTTATATATATATATATTTGTGTCTGTGTAAATGTAAAAAATTAAAAAAATATAATTATATTAAGGGAATATTTCCTACTAATATAATTTTTTTAATATGTAGATATATATGTATGTATATTAATAATATACCTTTATAATCAATATCATTATTTTAATATTAATTTTTTAATTTTTATATTTTTTTAGCTTGTCTGAATTTTTTGAGTTTTAGGAATTTTTCGGCATAATGGCACTAAAAATGCTGTAGTACAAGTGGTGTGCCAGCAAAATTTTGGCAAAATGACACATGGGACCCCCTCAGCAAAACAGCTCCGAAACTTGCATGGCGAACCTTGTCATATACTATTTATCAGATAGATGGATTGATTTCAGCATGACAAGCTTTTACTGTATGGCATATTTTCTTTAGTGTGAAGGGGAATGGTAGAACCCAAGTTAGTAAAGTTACTCTTATAAGTTCTCTTTATTTTAATTTATATTACACTTGGTGCATAGAAGGAAAGAGGTAATGTGACCCTTCCTCTCGTTTTCTTTTTTGGTTTCTCCTTTCTTTTTTTGTTTGTTTTTTTTTTTTTTTTGATGTATAATGAGCGTATCTATATTAGATCAAAAGATAGAATGTACGTAAATGATAGGGATATTATGCCTCCCCACCATGTATTAGATGCCTCTACACCACACAAGTAAAAACCCCTCGTACAACCATCACTGGCCATCTACTAGCCTAACCATCTCCCCCACAGTAGGCCCAACATATAACTCCACTTTGGAGGCACCATGCTTGGCTAACTGGCCTGCATCAACATCTGCTTCTCTAGGCACATAATTGAATGAGACATTCAATTGAAGTGGGAAATATCTAGCCCTGGTAATGAGATGTGACAGTCTCCAAGAATCAATGTCATCTCCAAACATCCAACTGATGAATGTAGCTGAATCTTCTTCCACTACTAACTCCCTGACCCCCAACCATCTAGCTTTCGTAAGCTTACAGAGCTAATAGCTCGAATTGGATGGTGTCCCCAACACCCATTGGTAATACCTTGAAACTTTGGCCGAAAAGATACCCATGAAGCAACAATAGCTAAAATAGATTCAAACCCTTGTTCCCAAATCAATCTTTTATCCTTAAATAAATCTTTTTTTTTTGTTTCTCTCTTCTTCTCCTTCTTATTGTTTTCTTCATTCAAACCCTAATATTAAAAACCCCCACATCTCACAATCATCTCCATCTTAGCAGTTTCTAGTTACTCAACTAAGCGAAAATATGGCCCACCTCCTTGTTGTCCATCCGTGGCTACGATTTTGGGCTTCTTTGTGAAGCTTCTCATAAAGTTTGTCTTCTAAACTCATTTTTTATCTTCTAAGATAACCGAAATGGTCTTTAACTTGACATAGAAGAGACTCCACTCTATTATTTTCAATCGGTTGGGGAATCTAATCTTTTTTTTTCTCCCTTTTTTTGACTGCTCTGTTTCTCCAAAGTGTCTGTGAACTCATATCTCCAGTCGATCTTCTTTAGTTTTATTGTTATTGTATTTCGCTCTTTTATCTCTTGCTCTATTTATAGGATAATAAAGTGTCCACTTTCTCAGATGATTTAAGTATGTAATCTTTTGTAGAAGGATCTCATCTTTGGCTCCAACATTCCATGTTGCTTCTTTTTCTGCCTTTTAATTTCTCCTTTTTGAGAGCTTTGAAAGTTTTTATTTCCTGAAGACACGAAAGACTCATCCCTTCTATCTGATGTCTTCGATGAATGGTGTTAAATTTTGGGATCGGGGATCATTCCTGATTGATCCCATGTGGGCTTGGCAAACCATTTATGTATTGGTTGATCCAAACCAGAAATAAGAAATTATAAAAATCATATAAAATTTTGGAAAATATTTTATCTTACTTTCTTGAAATTGATTAGAAAAAACTATTGTAACATTTTTAAAATTCAATTAAGATTGTTTAGGCTTTATTTAGTTGGAAAAGAAATCTTATTTTTGGTTTATTACTCAAAGCCAATGAAAACTGAGTTTCTATTTTATATTCTTAAAGTGGAAAATGATTCTAGAAGTGAGTTCTGGATAACATTAGCAATTATTTCCCTCATCCAGATGGAAAGAAGAATCTAGTCAGCTTGATGGAGGTGGGATAGTTTTGTTGTCTGACAAATTCCCACCGATGGACAAATTTTAAATTATTTTTCCCTTACGAAATCCAAGAAATTTCTCTTGAAAGCTGTGTTGTCCCTTGATACTCTCAACATTGATGATTATGTTCAACATTTATGACTATATATTATGAGAGAAATGCTTATCTGCTTCCACACTTTAAGTTTTTTTATAGTGGATGCATAAAACATTATCTCTACAATGTTGGGGCCATCTACAATACTGTTTTGGGATGACTTTCTTTTCAGTTAAATTTAATCATTTTATTGAATATCCTTCTCTTCATATAGCCTTTATTAGGATAATTTTAATGGTTTATACTATTTGAATCTGGTTGTTGCCATTGTTGGTAATTTCTTCTATTTGACATTCTATTTTATCCTTTTCCATTCAGCAGAATACTTCACAAAGTTTTGGTTTGTCTTTTTCCTCAAAAAAAAGCTTTTGGTTTATCTTCTCATGGATCAGTTTTTCTCTAGCATAAATGAATTTTGATTTGCTTCCTATGAGTGACATGTCATTGAAACATATATTTTATGTAGGCAATTGTGCAAGAACAACAAGGACATACTGTGTGGGGTTCTTATGCACAAAGATTGTTGGATCCTGGAGCAGGGCTTTGGAGAAACCCTAGCAATGGTGGACATGATGACAAAGCACATCCACCCATACACCCAACAAAATTTTCTGCTGGAGAATCTGGATGGACACAAGACCACCATGTAGGCACAAGTCTTGCATTATCTAATACAAGCCATTGGCCATTAAAATATTTGTACTGTTCTTATATTTCTTTGACTTGGTTGAAAAATTTGTTTGAAGAGTTGCAAATTGCTTCTGTTTGGTTGGCAGAGATTGTATGAGCTTGTTGTTCGCCATTTCTTGGCCTGTGTCTCACAGCCAGCTGTAGGGGCTGAAACCATTGTTGAAATTGATATTGCTGGCGAACAGTTTTCTGCATCAGGACGTGTCATAATAGCAGTAAGCTTTCAATCATATTCTTGATTTCTCCATAGCAGTAAAACAGATTCTTATGTCAATTGTTCCTCATCTAGGTATTTTATTTTCATCTGTGCTGTTTCTTTTCTGGCTTTTGTTTGAAAATAAATGTTGAAAATTCTAGAATTGATGCATAGATGGCGACACCTTTTCTTTAGTTCCTTCAATTGTATTAAAAAATTTGAGAAGACATCCAAAATTGAGAACTGCAAGGCACCATGTCATGGAACCATATAGATAAATTTTGATGCTTGTTCTTTTGGAACCATGGTCCATCGGGTATATTCAGGGAATCTTTAGAGATCATAACAGAGAAATGGTTCTTGCTTTTAGTGGACCTAAGCTGATTCTACTAAGGCAGAATTCCTAGCAATCCTTACAGGTCTACAAACTGCTAAGCAAGAAGGAATTCAAAATTTAGTGGAGGAAGGGGACTCTGGTACTATCATTCAGTGGATGAAGAGGGAGGAAGGTAGACCTTGGAGGTTGAGATATTTATTATGAGATGCTAAATACTTGCTGTTGAGTTTAATTCTTTGTTCAACTATATTCTGAGATCAGCAAAGAGTTCAGCAGACAAGTTGGCCAAGCAAGGGTTTACAAGGGCAGAACTGTTTGTAGGCATCCTCCCTCCAGATGCGGTTCATGAATATGTTTTTCTTAGCTTTGGGAAGTAGGTTTTTAACTTCATCATCTGCTGGGAAAGAATAGTTTAGCAGGAATGTATCTCTGAGTCATCTGCTCAGGCTTTAATCCAACTATCTCTCAGTCGTCTTATTTCATGGTTTCTAGTTGTATGTCTTGTAGAGATTTAGACAGTCAGATGTTTCTATCTTGTGATAATTTCTTCCAGCTCTAAGGGATCCCCCTCTATCCAGCCCCGGTTCACTTATCATGTGTTTGTTGGACTGGTTTTTTTCATTTTAATATATTTCTCTATTATTACCGATAAAAAAAAAAATGTATCTCTGAGTAACTTGATCTGCTCATCTTTTTGTATATTCTCCTTTTCCCATGTCTGATAAATTTATTACATAGAAAAATTGGTATTCTACAATTCAACTTTCTGAAGTGTCTTATGTGAACTGCAAATAGTAGGAGGAAAGTTATTTGTCCACAAAATTGGTTGTTTATGTTGGGATTTCATGAAATGTTTCATTACTTAATTAATGCCAAACTCATGCAATTAAGTATCCTATTGTTCATATTGTTAGCATGAATATACTCGCATTTATAGCAGACCTCTGTTCTATGATATTGTATAACCTCCACAAAAACTAAGTGGTAGCCTGTGAATGGAAGCAAGGAAGTTACTGGTTTTCATGCCTTTTTTAGTATTTTTTTTCTTTGCTCTGGAATTATAATTATTTTTCTGATAGATAATAAAGAATTTCATTAAATATCAAAAAGGAAGAAGTACAAATACAGTAGGTCCATGAGACAGTGGACCAAATAACAGAAAACAGTGAAACCTAATGCAGCAACAAGCCAACAATCCAGAGACCGGAAACAGAAACAGTATTCACCCCCTGTGTACTCATCTCATCTAATAGCAAGGGCCTTCCAATGGTTGGAAATGTCTGATGCTGATAAACCTTGAAACTTGTTTCTCACACTTAACCAAGCGGATGCTAAAACAATTGCCTCCTCTTGCACTACCTGAACTGGAATTTGATTGGCATAAAAAATCATGCCAGGTATGACCACAGGTTCAGAGTTGAGGCCCTGATACCATGTCAATTGGATTGAATACCTCTCATTGTGAGGGTTCCTCTGATTATATAGAGCCTTTAGGGCTAGTTACAAGGTTGAATATCAGGAATTGCATCAATCGAATCAAATCTAACTAACTAAAGAAGCTATAACTATACTGCTAGTTACAAAGATATGTACAGTTATAATACAAGAATCATGCCATAAATAGATAGACTAATTATGGCTTGATATGTGCTGTCTAGGTGAGCACATAGCCGACTGATACAAGGAAAGAGCAGTCGGCTATCTACTTACCATGTTCAGCCTAAGAATTAGCTATACAAATATACCGATCTACAGATCTATTATATAAGGAAAGAGCAGTAAATAGAATATGCATATTAAAGAGCTAATAGATGGCTCCTTTAATATGCATATAATTGACAAGAGGACCCCTGGTGCAATTGCATTTTCTGGAGATTACGTGTGCTTTAGTGTTTTTTGGTAGACAACTAAGTGGGTGAGGTTTGATAGAAATCAAAAGAGAAATGAAACATAGAAAGGATATGAAGAGAACTCATATGTTTTGGCCAAAAATGTTTTGCACTGCCAGGTATTTAAGATGGAAAACCAAATTATAGTGTGTACCACCCTGTTCCTAAAACTTCAATTGAGTGACACTTGTATAATGTTACAAGGTATAGGATCGTAACGCAACCTTGCTCATAAGCGATTCCCAAAACTCAACAATATCATTAAATACCCAACATACTAATATTTAATGAAATTTATAAGGAAAGTTGCAACATAAATAGAAGTTCAATAGTGACAAAATCCAATTCCATAATTTAAATCAAAACATTACATAATGTAATAGACTAAACAAACTCACTTAATCACCTAACATCAAAATAAATAAGTAAGATTCTATTCATGTCCAAGAACTATCATAATATATATCCTCTTCACTTTGACTCATTCCCACGATTCAGGTTCTTTCCTACAAAATAGTAAGGAAGTGAGTTTTTCGACAACTCAGTAAGTAGGGCTAATGTTCCCTACATGATTATATGCTTTAGAGTCACATTCTATAGTTATATTATATATATGAATAGTATAAAAACTGGGAAGATACCATCACAAGAAACAATGTCTACATTTTAACACATGTCAATCAATTCTACAATTCTAAAGACAAGAAAAACAAGCATCAATGATATCACAAAAGCAAACCTTAACAATAACAAGAACACAAAACAAATTTACACTCAATAATTATAACTCTTCACAATAATCTCAATTATGCCAGTGTGTAAACTAAGCACAACTCCCTGGTTATAACAGTTTGTGTAATACAACACAATTGGGTCGTGTCTGTTTGAGTAAAACGCTTTTATCCAGCACATGCCCATCGAGTAACATCTCAATTTCAGTGCATGTCTGTCGAGTACCGCTCAGTTCCCATAACACGGCCGGCCATCATTCATTTAACCAAACGATAGCCAATAGTTCGGTATTTCCCACCAAATGCAGTAAAAGGGTCACAACAATTCAATCCTTTAAGTTATGGTCAAATATCAATTTATAGGTTTAAACTTAATCTTAAACACATCCATTAGTGTCCACAGGCTCAATAAAAGTATAGAATTTATTAAAACCAAACGCTACTACAAGAACCTTCAAACAAACAGTATCTTAGCAAAATGGGGTTTACCCAATCATTGAATTATTTCATGTGAAACCACTAAATGGAATTAAAATATACTCACTTATTTCACAAATCAAGTCATTCATGGATGGGTATCAATATCCTTGCCACATCAACACAATGTCAAATTCCTCCATTGCATACTATCACAAAGAATGATTTCACAATCATAGCCATCCAAAATAAAGAGAATGCAGCAACTGTCTTTTTATGTCATCTCATGTCATCACGCCACTCCATATCATTATTTGAATTTCACCATGCCATTGCATGGTGTCACCAATGATACCATGTGATGCATGGTCTAAAACAAAGTCATAACTCAGGTTTCTAAGATAATGTCACATGGGGAAAACCGAGATGTGATTTAAGCAACGTGCTATACCATGTGTGGTTTTCACAGCCCCATTGCATCACTATCGGAAACGTAACCAAGAACAAACCCAATTGTGATAGAAAATTAGTCATTAACAATTCTCGCATATTAATTATCTAAAACAATGAAAATTCCACAATTTGTAGGCATTTTATGAAATTTTTTCTCACATAACATTGTCAAGTTAGATGATTGTGTGATTCACAAAACACACCCAAATCTGATAAATACTCATAAAAATGAGAACCTAGATTTCTCTTAACAAATCAAACAAGAAAAACACATTAATCCCACTTACCGTTTGATCACAATGCTATCAAGTTAGGTTGTATCTAATTTATAATAGAGATTTCGAATGAACAAAACACATATCCATGTAAGAAAAATTAACTGTACTTACCTCTTTGTTGCAGATTTTTGATTTGAAAGAGATGGGGATAACTTTCTTGGCTTCTCTTACCTTTCTCTCTTCTCCCTTCTAGATTCTCTGCTTCCTACTGTTGAATGAAAAGAAAAAAATGTGGATTAGGGTTTTCCTAATCCCTAAATTAAGGAAGAAAAGACGATATTAACCCCCATAATTCTTTTTATCTGGTGAGTGCGCAGGCACACTAGACCCTGCACAACACTAATAGGCAGCTCTATCCTATGGACTTGACCGGGTCAACATCTTGACCGGGGTCAACCATTAATTATTTTGACTGGAGCTCCACAATCTCCCTATCTTATGGAAATTTCGTCTTCGAAATTATGGATTAATATATAGTACAAATAATAACAAATACACAATTAATAGCAATATACCTCATCAGAAAATGAAATCTAGGTACTTTTCTCTAATTTCTTCTTCTAGTTCCCAAGTTGCTTTGGACTCATTATGATTGCTCAATAGCACCTTCACAAGACATATAGTTTTCCTTGCCACTGTGCAGTCCTTTTGGTCCAGGATTTGAATCAAAACTTCTTCATAGGAGGTATCAATTTGAAGTGGCAAGGATTTCCAACCAACCATTTGTGTTGGATCTGAAAAAAATCTTCATAACATAGAAACGTGGAAAACATTATGAATTGCGGACAGCTTTGCAAGCAAGTCCAAACGATATGCTGCTTTTCTAAGTCTTTTCACAATTTCAAAAGGCCTAATATAACGAGTTGCCAATTTTCTTTTTTTCTCAAATCTGGACACTCCCTTCATAGGTGATACCTTTAAGAAAACATAATCACCTTTGGAAAATTCTAACTCTCTCCTTCGCTAGTCTGAATAACTTTTCTTGCGACTCTGGGTAGCCAATAATCTTTCTTTGATTTTTCTGATGTTATCTGTAGATCCCTGTACTAGTTTTGGGCCTAACAAGGCCTTTTCACCCACTTCAGTACAACACAACGGGGATCTACATGGTCTGCCGTACAAAGCTTCAAATGGAGCCATACCAATACTAGCCTGATAATTATTGTCTTAGGCAAACTCAATTAGTGTAATATGGCTGTCCCAATCTCCTCCAAGGTCAAGTATACATGCCCTCAACATGTCTTCCAAAACTTGATTTACTCTCTTAGTCTACCCATCAGTTTGAGGGTGGAAAGTTGTGCTGAAATTCAAACGCGTTCCCAAAGCCTTATGGAGACTTCTCCAAAACTCAGATGTGTATTTAGAGTCTCTATCAGAAACAATAGTAATTGGAACACCATGCAAATGAACTATCTTCTTTACGTACAACCTTTCCAATTAAAATTGCTTTTACCTTAGAAGGTGATGTAGGACAAGTGGGACCCAAAGTCTAGATTAGTTAGTTATACACGAATTTTAGAGATTAATTTTTAAAAGAACTATAGAGTTTCTCTCTCATCTTCCTTGTGGATTCAAGGTTATTTGCTGGTGGATTCCAGTTTTCTAGGATTAACTAAGATTAATCCTTGTTTTCGTAACTTTCACTGCGTCAGAAGGATCTACCAATACTCCTCTAATTGGTATGGCTTCGTTTGAAGCTTTGTACGGTATACTTGAAGACATTTTGAGGGCATGTATACTTGACTTTGGAGGAAATTGGGACAACCATATTCTTCTAATTGAGTTTGCCTAAGACAATAGTTATTAGGTTAATATTGGCATGGCTCTGTTTGAAGCTTTGTATGGCAGAACATGAGGATCCCCATTGTGCTGGACTGAAATGGGTGAAAGGGCCTTATCAGGCCTAAAACTAGTACAGGGATCTACAGATAATATCAAAAAAATTAGAGAAAGATTATTGGCTGCCCAGAGTTGCCAAAAAAGTTATTCAGACCGGTGAAGGAGGGAGTTGGAATTTTTCGAAGGTGATTATATTTTCTTAAAGGTATCACCTATGAAGGGAGTGTTTACATTTGGGAGGAAAGGAAAATTGGCAACTCGTTATATTGGGCCTTTTGAAATTGTGGAAAGAGTTGGAAAAGTAGCATATCGTTTAGACTTGCTTGCAAAGCTGTTAGCAGTTCATAATGTTTTCCACCTTTCTATGTTGCAAAGATTCTTTTAGATCCAACACAGATGGTTGATTGGAAATCCTTGCCGCTTCGAGTTGATACCTCCTATGAAGAAGTTTCGGTTCAAATCCTTGATCAAAAGGATTGCATAGTGGGAAGGAAAACTACATGTCTTGTGAAGGTGCTATTGAGAAATCATAATGAGTCCGAAGCAACTTGGGAACCAGAAGAAGAAATTAGAGAAAAGTACCCAAATTTACTTTTCTGATGAGGTATGTCGCTATTAATTGTGTATTTGTTATTATTTGTACTATATGTTAATCCATAATTTTGAGAACAAAATTTCCATAAGGTGGGGAGATTGTGGAGCCCCAGTCAAAATAATTAATGGTTGATCCCGGTCAAGATGTTGACCCGGTTAAGTCCTTAGGATTGGGCTGCCTATTGGTGTTGTGCAGGGTCTAGTGTGCCTGCGCACTCATCAGATAAAAGGAATTATGGGGGTTAATATCGTATTTTCTTCCTTAATTTAGGGATTAGGAAAACCCTAATCCACATTTTTTTTCTTCTTTTCACTCAACCGTAAGAAGTAGAAAATCTAGAAGGGAGAAGAGAGAAAGGTTAGAGAAGCCAAGGAAGTTATCTCCATCTCTTTCAAATAAAAAATCTGCAATAAAAAGGTAAGTACAGTTAATTTTTCTTTTATGGATATGTGTTTTGTGCATTCAAAATCTCTATTATAGATTAGATACAACCTAACTTGATAGCATTGTGATCAAACGATAAGTGGGATTAATGTGTTTTTCTTGTTTGATTTGCAAGATTATGTTAAGAGAAATCTATGTTTTCACTTTTATGAGTATTTATCAGATTTGGGTGTGTTTTGTGAATCACACAATCATCTAACTTGACAACGTTATATAAGGAAAAATTTCATAAAATGCTTACAAATTGTGGAATTTTCATTGTTTTAGATTATTAATATGCGAGAATTGTTAATGACTGATTTTCTATTACAATTGGGTTTGTTTTTTGTTATGTTTCCGGTAGCGATGTAATGAGGCTGTGAAAGCTACATATGATATGGCACGTTGCTTAAATCACATCTCGGTTTTTCCCATGTGACGTTATCTTAGAAACCTGAGTTATGACTTTGTTTTAGACCATGCATCACAGTTATCATTGGCGACGCCATATGATGGCATGGTGAAATTCAAGTAATGATATGGAGTGGCGTGATGATGTGAGATCACATAAAAAGATAGCTGCTGCATTCTCTTTATTTTGGATGGCTATGATTGCAAAATCATTTTGTGTGATAGTATGCAATGGAGGAATTTGACATTGTGCTGATATGACATGGATATTTATACCCATTTGTGAAATATGTGAGTTTGCATTTCGCACAGATTTTCATGGCTCTTGTATTTCATGTTCTTGAGCTATTATTTAGAATACTCCCAAAGATCTCTCCTCTTTTGTCCTCTCATTGGGGAATTGATTTGGTGGGTCTTTCTGTTAAAAATCACAATAACAACAGAAAATTGAACAAGACCCAAATTGGAAGCAAGGATTTCTTGTACTTTGGAATTCTTCTATAAGAGCCAACCAAGCTCTGTCTTTGGTTCACATCTCGAAAGAAACATGTGTAGTTAAGTGGTAATTGTTCTTTTTACCTTTGAAATTTTTTTATATTTCTTACAATGTGATGGAAACTGTAGTTCATCTGTTAAAAACAATATTCAAAGAAATAATCCATAACAAAAATTATATACAATGGAAGGACTATATGGTGTAAATAATAATTTCTTTCTTTTATGTTTATATATATTTTTATATACAGTAGATAATAAATTATAGGTCCAAGACATGATATTATATTTTAATTCCATTTAGTGGTTTCATACGAAATAATTTAATGATTGGGTAAAATCCATTTTGCTAAGATATTGTTAGTTTGAAGGTTCTTGTAGTAGTGTTTGGTTTTAATTAATTCTATACTGTTATTGAGCCTATGGACACTGGTGGATGTGTTTAAGATTAAGTTTAAACCTATGAAATTGATATTTGACCATAACTTGAAGTATTGAATTGTTGTGACCCTTTTGTTGCATTTGGTGGGAAATACCGAACTAGTGGCTATTGTTTGGTTATATGAATGATGGTCAGCCGTGTTATGGGAACTGAGCAGTACCTGACAGACATGTGCTAGAACTGAGATGTTAGTCGATGGGCATGTGTTGGATCAGAGCAGTTTACTTAGAAATTTACGACCATTTGTGTTGTATTACATAAACTGTTATAACCAGGAAGTTGTGCTTAGTTTGCACAGACTGCCATAATTGAGATTATTGTGAGGAGTTATAATTATTGAGTTTAAATTTGTATCATGTTTGTGTTATTTTTAAGGTTTACTTTCTTGATATCATTGATGCTTGTTTCTCTTGTCTTTGTAATTGTAGGATTGACTGATAAGTGTTAAATTGTAGACGTTGTTTCTTGTGATGGTATCTTGCCAGTTTTTATACTATGCTTATATATAATATAACTGTAGAAAATGATTCTAAAGCATGTAATCATGTAGTGAACATTAACCATACTTATTGAGTTGTCAAAAAACTCACTTCCTTACGATTTTGCAGAAAAGAACCTGAATTGTGGGAATGAGTCAAAGTGAAGAGGAGATATATTATGATAGTTCTTAGACATGAATAGAATCTTATTTATTTATTTTGATGTTAGGTGATTAAGTGAGTTTGTTTAGTTTGTTACATTATGTAATGTTTTGGTTTAAATTATGGAATTGGATTTTTTTTTTGATAAGTAATGAGAGAAAATTATGGAATTGGATTTTGTCACCATTGAACTTCTATTTATGTTGCAACTTTGCTTACAAATTTCATTAAATATTAGTATGTTGGGTATTTAATGATATTGTTGAGTTTTGGGAATTGCTTACAAGCAAGGTTGCGTTCTGGTCCTTTACCTTGTAACATTATACAAGTATTGTATTTATAACTTGTGTTAGCTCAGTTTGGTAATTGAACCGGTGTTATCAAATGGCTGGGCATTTTTTTCTTCTTTCATTTATCTAATAATGTTTGTGATGTCACTGGGTTGTCTTGGTTTGAAGCATCTCTTGAAGTTGCTGAATAAGTTTGGCCTCATTACTGGTTGCACCTTTGACCTGAAATTTATAACTTTTTTTTTGTTGCCCTAGCATATACCATTGTTGATTATTCTTTCCAGGCTTCCAGCAAAGCTATAGCAGTTCTATTTTATGTTTAGTATTTTTCAGGTTTTTGTTTACATATTGTAGATGACCGTTTTTGTAACTTGGCACATCACATATATAATGATTTGGCATGGATGATTTGTCACATGATAGAAACAGATTTGTCATGGTTATCTGTCACCCGACAGAAGCAACCCGTCATGGGTCATTTATTACTTGACAGAGTAGCCTGTCATGGGTTATTTGTTACCCGACAATAACAAGAATAATAAAATTTGACATGATTGATTTATATTAAATGTATCTGGCATATTGGAGTGGAGATCTCCGTCTTGGGCGAAAGCCCACTTAGGGGGGTTTCTGGCGGTCCTTAAGGTGTGGCGGACACAGGCATGAGAATCGTCGGCAGCCAGTGATGAATCACGGCATATCGACCTAGAATGACGAAGACGTCAAGTGATTGATGATTCCACATCCTGACATGTGGGCCCCGGTATACAAATTAGAGAGCTCTATCTTTTATCTTCATTATCTCTTATTTAATTCTTATCTTGAACCTAGACCTTTATGAAACCAGATTCATGATAACATGAGACATCCTAGAAGCCTCAGATTGTGACAAGTGTCACAATCCTAGAGATTCATTTCTTCTATAAATATAAGAACCCTCTTCCATTTGAAGGGTCCTGAGACTGGGCCCCTTGGATCTTTGGCTGTAGAGAGCAGTACTTCTTTTCCTCTGGACCTTCTCCAAGTCTACCAGGAATTCTCTAAGTCCATCTTTGGATTTTTGTCTTCTATACTTTCTGGAACCATGAAATGAGCTCTCTGGCTTGGGATACGTGAAGAACACTTGAGTATCTCCCGTCTCTCATTCTAGCCATTGCTTACTTCTCACGCCTTATCGACTCCAACCCCTCTTCTGTTCAGTAACGGCGCGGGAACGGCTGCTGAGTCGGCGGTTTAGGCCAACGTCGGACATACCTCTCCTACTTAGAATCGAGATCTGAAGACACGTCATCGGCATTTCGACACCGTGGAGATAACATTGGACACGTGGACGTGGATTCAAAAAAGGCACCTACATTTTCTAGCGACTCCACTAGGGAGGTAAAGTCACTAACAGAAGAAACTTTGAGGAATTGGCGATATGGCGAGAGCTAGAACGACGCGAGACGAACAAAGTGATCTGGCAGATGTTGCATCTGGAGGATGTTCCCAACATCAACAGGCTCCAGCACATGATGGGAATGCGAATACACCCTCAGCACAATCTACTCAACATACTAGCGGACTGGTGGAAACTACTCAAGAACTAACTCAAATACTTGCTACGTTTCATGATTGGAACATGCGCGTTAAGGAACTCTTCCACATCATTCACACCAAGCACCCAGAGGAGTCTCGTCTTCTTGTCGAGGAGCTTCCCGAGCAACATAAGATACTATCAGGCTCGGTTGCTGGAAAAGAAGAGACAAAGCCTGGTGATTATATTACCATGACAGACTTTGAAAGCTTGCTAAGAAGGCGGTATTTCTAGCTCTATGGCAAAAGCTACAAGATCATGTGGTGTGCTTCAGAATGCACCAAACCTTGCTACAGCTACCACATTTGGCAAATCTTCCCAAAGCCAGCCGCGAAACCAACAGAAAGAGGATGCTCGCAACGAAGTCAATTCTCATGGCGCGAAGGCGAGCTTGCAACAAAATTCGGACTTACGTGTGGTGTATCACGATATGAATGCTTACATAGAGGAGATGTATTGGATGATGCTCGAAAAATTTGTAGACAAAAAGCCTGCCAGACAACCAGGAGGTGTCGTTGAGCGTCAAGATCCATTATCGAACATCATCACTAGCAAACTCGCTGAGAAATCTGTGAAGTTTGTTACACGGTCATATTTGAGAGGCGTACTATGAAAAGAGAAGAAAAGGCTGAATGCTGAATTCTGGTGGTGTGATTTTACTCCACCATATCCACTTTCTCTACTGGACAAGGAAATGCAGCATGGTATTACAAAAGTTTCATGACAGGATTTTATATCCGAATGATTGGTAAAATCACAACAGCTTCATTATCAAGCATATGCTAGAGATCATTATAACATGACTAGCCATCTTATATTTGGGGGCTGGATCTTGTCAAGCTTGATGGCATGGATTTCAAATGCAAAGAAAATGAGATATGCCGAATGAACACATCTGAAGAGGTCAAACAAACGTCTCTTGGCAAGATGAACCTGACTCTCTGTCCAAGTCACTTTCTCAGAGGCCTCAATATAACCTCATCATGCTACGTCCTTAGACTGCGAGTCCATATATCTCTTATTACGACTCGAAGAATTTACAACAAAACGAGCAAAGAGTTGAATTCAAGACAAAGACATATAAGTGAGATACTACAAAATATGTTGAATGAGAAGCTGCATGAGATAGAGTATGAGATGCTGAACGAGAACCTATACGAGATATTATATGAGATTTGATTCTTCTAAGGCAAAAGATTGTGTATGGCATCGATCTGGTTGACGATCTAGACGGGAGCCACGTTCTTTATGTCAAAAGAGATCAGTCCTATAGGCCAAAGGTTTGTGCATGGCACCGATCTCGCTGACGAGCTTGACGGAAGCCACATTCCTTATGGCCAGATTATCAACACCATGGGTTTGTGTATGGCACCAATCTTGCTGACGAGCTTGACGGGAGCCACATTCCTTATGGTTGCATAATCAATGCCAATGGTTTGTGTATGGCACCGATCTTGCTGACGAGCTTGATGGGAGCCACATTCCTCCTGGCAAGAGAGAGATTGCTAAAGGGTTTGTGTATGGCACCGATCTCGCTGATGAGCTTGACGGGAGCCACATTCCTTATGGCCATTAACACCATAGGTTTGTGTATGGCACCGATCTCGCTGACGAGCTTGACGGGAGCCACATTCCTTATGGTTTCATTATCAATGCCAATGGTTTGTGTATGGCACCGATCTTGCTGACGAGCTTGAAGGGAGCCACATTCCTCCTGACAAAAAAGAGATTAGCCAAGGGTTTGTGTATGGCACCGATCTTGCTGACGAGCTTGAAGGGAGCCACATTCCTCCTGGCAAAAAAGAGATTAGCCAAGGGTTTGTGTATGGCACCGATCTTGCTGACGAGCTTGACCTGAGCCACATTCCTTATAGCTAGATTATTAATGCCAAGGGTTTGTGTATGGCACCGATCTCGCTGACGAGCTTGACGGGAGCCACATTCCTTATGGTTTCATTATCAATGCCAATGGTTTGTATGGCATCGATCTTGCTGACGAGCTTGACGGGAGCCACATTTCTTATGGCAGGTTTTCAAGACTGCGTAGTACCGATCTCGCTGACAAGCTTGACGAGAGTCACATTCCTAATGGCTAGCCTTATAATGACATATGGATTGTGCAATTATGACAAAGGAGGCTCTGAAAACGCATTTTTACGACGTATTATTGCAGTTTATTCTTCTGATCAAGAATTAAGAATATGTATGAGACATGCGACAACTTGCCTATGGAAATATCATTATAGCGATGGCTACAACCTACCAACTATCATTGGACAAAGATGGAACGTGATGTGACAAAATATAAATCCTTGGGCAAAGGCCGTGGAACGATGTCAAATCCTAGAAAAAGAAGAAAGTCACCAGATTTTTCAATAAAAAAAAAAACAGAAGCTAATCCGCCTGGCCAATAATGAACAGGCATTGAATGCGTATCAAGTGATGAAGCCAAAGAACCTTTACACTAACAGCACTTTGACGAATGTGACAGTTATGGAGAAAGCAAAGAATTATTGCAGCATCTACAAAGCCAATGGTATTATTAGCTTATGATGAAAGCGGGTACATCTATTTATGCCGAGAAATTATGTCTGGCAATCTCATCTATGTTTAACAAAGTGCTTAAAAGTTCTATGAAGCCATGGCTCTTTTCATATTTGGGGGGCTAAATCTATATCAGTTGATTAACTTAGCTATTGAAAGACAATTCTGGATTGTTGTTGTTACTGAATACTTTATCAAGTGATATGCACAGAAGCTGCCATGGAGCTTGTCAACGAATGTCACAACAAATTTAAGATTTGACGACCTAAGTTGAAGATTGTGTATGGTACTGCTCAGTAAAAGCCACATTTTCATGGCACAAGGTATTATGACATACAAAAGAATAAGAATTCTTGTTACTGTTATTGATTTTAATGGAGGAACAAGATAAAAGGGTCTTTAGGAATACCTTGCGCTGAGACGTATCCTCAAAATAAGTGGTGATCTGCCAAGACATAAAACTATAAGCACTGTGATGAAGCATACAATATGAGAAAGTTGAGTAGCAGATTTATCACCTATCTTCAAAAGCTTTGACAGACTATCCTTGGTTTTCGTCGAAGTCTCCTTCCTCTTTGTTGCTTTATTCCATAATGAAGAAGCCCTTAAAAGATTCGGATGCGAGTGCAAGACATGTAGAAGACGAGAGAGGAGCTTTGATTGGTGTGCCACGTTCGTGAGTATGCCAATACAATCATGAGAAGCCTTCTGAATGCATATCTGTTCACAAGTATAAGTTCTAGAAGATTCATGTCAGAAAAATGTGGATATCGACTTACTTGTCATATGCCAACATTCGAGCGGAGAAGATGAAAAAAAATTTGAACAAGTCTAAGCTATCTGATGACGTGGTGAGGATTATGGCAAGGCAAAGAGAGACACCCACCGTGACGATCCATGGATGGACAATGGCGTGATGATAGCTAAGAAGATCTGATCACTTGGCATGAGGCTATCTCAGGCCACGTATGTTGCTTCTTCAAACCTAACTTCTATGTCAAAGACGAAAGTGATACGTCAAGACGGGGGGCTGTGCCCAACTATCGCCAAGCCCAGGGCAATTTCATTCGGCAAACTATATGGTGCTCGACATCATCATTGTTGATAGATTCTTTAGCTCCAGCGGGTGCAGATTCATCAAATCAGGTATAGTCCAATACACTCAATTGGCTGAGTTCTAATCCGCTTGTGGCCCTGCGGGCACGGATTCGAACATGAACACGCTTCCAGCGGGCGCGAGTTCATCTAAGCAAGCCAAGCCTAAATCCGCTTGTGTCCCTGCGGGCACGAATCTAGGCACGAACACGCTTGGCCCTGCGGGCACGAGTTCGTCATGTCAGGCAAGGCTGGAATTCGCTTATGGCCTTGCAGGCACGGATCCAAGCACGAATACGCTTCCAGCGGGCGCGAATTCGTCAAAGTCAAGCCAAGCCCGAACCCGCTTGTGGCCCTGTGGGCACGGATTTGGGCATGAACCAGCATGGCCCTGTGAACGTGAGTTCGTCATGTTAGGCTAGGCTGGGATCTGCTTGTGGCCCTGTGGGCATGGATCCAAGCACAAACTCGCTTAGCCCTATGGGCGCGAGTTCGTAAGGTCAAGCCAAGCCCAAACCTGCTTGTGGCCCTGCGGGCACGGATTTGGGCACGAACTTAGTTACGGGTTCGCTGAGTTCCATGAGCATAAGTAAAGAACTTCCATAATTTGCCTATTATCTGTCGTGAGTATGCATGCGACATGTCTTTCAGATCCTTGCATGTGTGAATCTGGCATACCTATATAAAATAAATAAATATAGAGAGAAATATGTTAGACATTGTATGAGAATTAAAAAAAAAAAAGCGATAACAGAAAGAGAGAACAAAGAAGAGAGAAAGGGGCTGGTTCGTTTTTTCAAAAGAAAAAGTAATTATTAAAAAAAAAAAATTTTATTTCTTGGGTTTGTTATGCGCGCCCAAGAGAAATCTGTACGTGGGTCGTTTTAAAAGAAATTTTTAGGTGGGTGATAGGGGAACGTGTTATACAAGAAGGGAAAGAAATTTGTCAGACCGTCCTAAGAAAAAAAATAGAAAAGAAAAGTGAAAGAACGGACACAAGGGAGAGAAATAAAAAAGGAGAATGGAGGAGAAAGAGAGAAGAAGAGAAAGAGAGAAAAAAGAAGGGGAATGGAGTTGCATGTGAACGGGAATGGAGTTGCATGTCTGTACGTTTATAAAAAAAGAAAAAAGAAAAGGAAAAACAAAAGATAAAGAGAATAAGAGAGAGAAAGGAGAGGTGGGGCCTACCACTTGCAAGCATTCTTTAATGGGGGCTGTACGTGTTGCCCCTACTTTGACTTTTAAAAAAAAAAAAAAAACAGAAAAAAGAGATTAAGAAAGAGAAAACGGGGGGGAGAGCACCTGTAAAAAGAAAAAAAAGCAGAAGAACGGAGAGAGAAATAAAGAGAGACCAAAGAAGAAATAGTGAGAGACAAGGACGATTGTGGTTACCAAAAAAAAAAAAAAAGAGAAGGACGATTGCGCATTAGCTATAGAAGAACGGATACGAGAAAAGGAAAAAAAAAAAAATTAAAATACCTGGATTTGTTTCAAAAGCTTTAAGTGTTAACATGACTGAGATCAATGCCAGGTATTTATGGAATAATTTTATATGAGATTACTTATTTGATAAGGATTCTAATTTCCTTGATTTGGACTTTAAATCCAACTCTATCCTGAGGCAATTAAATTTCATTATATTTCATCTTTAAGTAGTTAGAATTAGAGTGTATCTCTAACAATTAAAATACTTTTACTTATAATTAGACTTTATCTACAACAATTGGAGTTCAATTCTGCTTCTAACTTGTCATAGTCTTGATAAGACCTTGACAAAGTCAATTTGATTGAGACATACTTTTAAGTTAAAAATATGACAAATATTGCTAATTGTCAAAATACCCGATATACTTGTGTTTTGCTTTTGGCACTTGCAAATTGCCAAAACGCAAAAGGGGGCTTAATGTAGATGACCGTTTTTGTAACTTGGCACATCACATATATAATGATTTGGCATGGATGATTTGTCACATGATAGAAACAGATTTGTCATGGTTATCTGTCACCCGACAGAAGCAACCCGTCATGGGTCATTTATTACTTGACAGAGTAGCCTGTCATGGGTTATTTGTTACCCGACAATAACAAGAATAATAAAATTTGACATGATTGATTTATATTAAATGTATCTGGCATATTGGAGTGGAGATCTCCGTCTTGGGCGAAAGCCCACTTAGGGGGGTTTCTGGCGGTCCTTAAGGTGTGGCGGACACAGGCATGAGAATCGTCGGCAGCCAGTGATGAATCACGGCATATCGACCTAGAATGACGAAGACGTCAAGTGATTGATGATTCCACATCCTGACATGTGGGCCCCGGTATACAAATTAGAGAGCTCTATCTTTTATCTTCATTATCTCTTATTTAATTCTTATCTTGAACCTAGACCTTTATGAAACCAGATTCATGATAACATGAGACATCCTAGAAGCCTCAGATTGTGACAAGTGTCACAATCCTAGAGATTCATTTCTTCTATAAATATAAGAACCCTCTTCCATTTGAAGGGTCCTGAGACTGGGCCCCTTGGATCTTTGGCTGTAGAGAGCAGTACTTCTTTTCCTCTGGACCTTCTCCAAGTCTACCAGGAATTCTCTAAGTCCATCTTTGGATTTTTGTCTTCTATACTTTCTGGAACCATGAAATGAGCTCTCTGGCTTGGGATACGTGAAGAACACTTGAGTATCTCCCGTCTCTCATTCTAGCCATTGCTTACTTCTCACGCCTTATCGACTCCAACCCCTCTTCTGTTCAGTAACGGCGCGGGAACGGCTGCTGAGTCGGCGGTTTAGGCCAACGTCGGACATACCTCTCCTACTTAGAATCGAGATCTGAAGACACGTCATCGGCATTTCGACACCGTGGAGATAACATTGGACACGTGGACGTGGATTCAAAAAAGGCACCTACACATATTACTTCATTTTTTTTTTCTTTTAATTATTTCTGAAGTTGCATATGTTTTGGTTTGTTAATATAGATTTGTTCTTTCGTAAGGATATTTCCCCATGCTATTTATTGTGAACTTTGATCTGCGAGATTCTTTAGGCATCTGAACTGTTGGTGTCGAACAATGCTGCCAATGCATGTGGCAAGGAATGAGAAGTTAGCATTTTCCTTTTGTATCTCAACCGATCACACACACACACACTCACATTCACACACACACATGCACACACACACACACACACATATACAAAGGAAAAGAAAATTTTCTTTCCATTGCAAAAACATGTCCTTTGTTTTCTTTTCAATTCCTTTTAAGAGGCTAACTCGTAATACAATTTTGAATTGTTTTCCAGAAAAATTACTTGGATGTGTACCGATTTGAATCATGGGGAGGTTCAATGATCCCAACTTATCTCTTTGGACAACAGGTATACAATCAAATATTTTTGCTCTCCTTTATAATAAATATAGAATTCTCTCGTGTGTATCAGCCCCATCCACCAAATCTTCCACATGATTTCTGTTGTTTTGAATCCATACAGATTTAGTGTTATTTATTATAATTTCTGTTGGATGGATTCTTTGTTGTATATATCTCCCATTCTCTTTGTTGTATGCTGAGTTTCTTCTAAAGCATGAAACTCTTTATTCCACATTTCATACCAACTAATGGTTGCTTATGTTCAATAAAATATTCGCTCAATAACTGGCACATAGATTAGCACCTGCTAGACATAGTTGGCACAATGCATTGGCTAGCTCTAGGCATTTGTCTTTCGTGTTGATAAGCAAGTAACATATGATTAATAAACATTTTGGTCCTTGGAATAATGCATGGTGTGTCATAACAGATAAAGTATGTACATAGCTCATAAGTTAACTACATAATATAGTTATGTTAACAATATGAAATAAGTTTAAGCATATATTAAATCGATAGGAAAGTAGCGAGCAAAGCTGTTTTTTGGGCTAAAAGTTTCACTTAGGCAGTTGTTTGGTTGTATGGGCCATTGCCTAACAACCCTTAGGCGCCTACTTCTACCTCACCTAGGCCAATACCTCTTTGGCCCTGAAAAAAAATGCAAGTCACCTAGGATGGGGAAGCTGCTTAGGCTAGCACCTTTAGTAGCACTGATGCCAGAATTACATTTTTTTTTCTGTTGCTTATGACATTATGGCTATTTGTGGCTCTTTGCTGTTCTATCAATATATGCCAATGTTAGAGCATATATCAATGTGAGTTTCAAAATTTTGTATTGTTCATATTTTGGTTTGGATGATTAATGCTGCTACATTGCTGGAAATTAGAGTTTGAAGTACTATTTAGTCTTTATTATTTATTCTGCAGGGTTGAAAATACTGGTCTCTCTCTGTTTATCTATCTGTCACCTGCCAATAATATCTCCATGTAATTGAACAGGTCTAGAGGAACACATTTTTGCCTTCTTTGCCTGTTATGGGAATTTTTTGCTTTTTCTCTTCCCACATTTGTTTGGGGCAGCATTTCATTCTCATAGAAGTTAAAAGGGAGCTGGGATATGTAACTAGTCAAGCAGCACCTTCAGCACCAACTTTCAATGTTCTTTGATAGGGAGGCTACTCATGTTGGATAACTATCTGCAACTTGTAATTGAGATTTTTCATTAGCAAACCTGTTATTGGTGAATAATGAAATACGTAGTAAATTTGGGAACAAGTTGTGTATGAGAACCTAGAAATCAGGAACTCAGTAAAAATGTGATTGAGATATGCTGTATCATTAGCAAGTGAATCTATTTACTGTTATAAGCTAGTATCAGTTAGTAATTGATTAGCTTCATTAATATTTGAATAGGACCGTTCCAAGATATCGGCCTCTCATTTTATCTTTGATTCTCTATAGAAGCCTTCAATGAGGTTTATTCTTGTAGCCCAAGGAATTCAATAAACTTCAAGCCCTTCCCTTTTGAGTTATATAAACATGACTGAACAAGAATTAAAACTAAGTATTTGCTTACATTTGCACTGATTTGTTTTGCTTCTTGTAAACCATAATGCCTAAACAATTCCAGCGACAGATAATGGTACTTGGCGATTTGAAATCATACAGACTGATCAAATTTGATGTCCAAAACTTGTGGAACTCGATCTTCACAATATTGAATTCGCGCTGTTAAGTAATCTATGAAACAGAGGGCTATTTGCGATTTTTTGGAGATTAGAAGAGAAGGATGTGGAAAAGCCAGAGGTTAAGTTGCCATGAACATCTTGAAGGCCATGGAAACCAATTATTGGTTTCCATTTTAATATCCATTTATTTCATCCATGTCATGAAGTTAGCTTATTATTTCCTTTTTCTCATTTTACCAGAAAAATAAACTTTTCTGATTTTAGTAAATGAACTAAGCAGTCGGTTTGCAAGTATTTGTAGTTTCATGAAAGCTTTGGTATTTTTAGGAATTGAACTATATTTGGCTCAATGGATTTTAATTTGGGTTACTCATTATTTAAGTATGTGATAGCACTTACAGCAATGATGTTTTGTTGCTGATACTAATTGCAGTCATATTGAACTTCTTATCTTCAACATTTCATGCGTCATTTTTTTATGTGTTTGCCACTTTGGGTTGAATAATATATGTTTCTATAAATGAAAAATCAAGAGGAAGGCATAAATATTTGTTATGTGTTGAACTGTCCAGTTTGTCCCAACAACGTTGACTCTTGATTCGGGTGTTACGAGGCCACCTCCTCTACTAAGTGAAGCTGATTTGCTAAATTGTATGGATAAGGTGAGGACAGTTCATTTTTTTTTTGTCATGTACTGCACCTTGTATCAACCATATTTCATTGCCTAGTGTGATTTATTTGTCAATGATTTTATTTTCTTAATTATTGTTTTACAGGCAGGAATTGGTACAGATGCAACAATGCATGATCACATAAAAAAGCTGCTTGATCGATTTTATGCAACTAAAGATGCAAACACTCGTTTCTCACCAACCAATCTCGTAAATATATTTGGCTCCTGAAGGCTTATTATTTATTCATTATGTTGCATTTTGAACTTATTTTCTTTTCCTTCTACATGCATTACTTGTTTGTTTGGAAGAAATCTACGAACATATGTTTTAGTCTTTTCAATTATCTGTTTATTTGTCATTGTCAGTCTTCGAAAAGTGCTTAGGTCCCTATTTGACATTTGGATGGGTATAAAAGGATCATAGCCTATTTTACCTCAATCAAAGCAGGTCTTAAGAGGGGAGGATTGATAACAGACCTAACCATTTATAGTTTTGTGTAAAGTGCCTATGTCAATCTTGAGCCCATGTTCTCATACTTGTAGCATAAGGCTTTGCCATCACACCAAGGTGTGCAATGTTGCACATTAATTAATCATCATCAAAGTCATACCCAAGTTGCTTGGGATGTAGGATGTTAGGCCTAGGCGTGCCAAGGTGTGTAATGATGATGTTGAATTTACTGTATAGAGAGCTTTGGGACTAAACCCTTGGTTAGGAATGGCAACAAGGTGGTTTTTTCTTTTGGTCTTTTGACAAACCTTAAACTACTCCTATAAGTGCTTAGCCATACCAAGTCCTCTCCTAACCCTTAGTTTAGTAACAGGGTGGGTCAAGCTGAACTGATTATGCTATAAAATGTCAAATATTTGTGTCTTAAATAAAATAAGTAAAATTAATTAATACATTTATTTATAAAGTGAAAAACAAATAGTTGAATGGATTGGGATCAGGTTTGGGGCAGTTTAGGTTGGGTTGGAATGAATACTAACCCGATTTATGAAATACCAAACCCGATCATTAGGGGTGGATTGTGGCAGGTAACCAATTAACCTGCCCCATTGCCATCACTAAACTTTATGTTTCTTTATAAAGCTCTATTGAGCAAGTGGATTTGGAAACCTAGGGAAGAAAACAGAAACTTGTGAATCTTTATCCTTAATGAGCATAGAGTTGTTAAAGTGGACTTGGGCAATCACATGAAAATCTAGGTGACCACATAATCTAATTAAATGTGGAAATTTAAAGTTTTTTTTGGTCTTAGTTAATGAAACTATAACTTATAATGAAAAAGATCATAACCTGATTCAAGTCTTTCAAAATCAGGGTCCTGGGAGGCAGACTAGCAACAAACCTGACCTTTGGCATTATTAACATAAATTGGCTGCACTCAAACTCAAATATGTGTTTGGCAGCCAAAGGCTTTTGCCATCACACCAAGTGATGGGTCCTTTATAACTTTCATTATTGTATTAATTTACTAATAAACTATTACTTGGTTATGTTATAGTAACTTATTTTTAACTAATAACAATTTGTCTAACAACTTTTCAGTTTAAAAGCTGACTAAGACTATATTCAATTAGAAGGAAGAAGTAGGTAGTATTTAAGCCCTTCAATGAGAAAAAAAAAAGAGACATCTACCTTCCTTCCATCATGATGCCAAAATTTTGACAATATGGATTGAAATTTTTCTAATTGATGCTGAAATTTCAATAAAATGGTGTAAGTTTCACATGTATTTGCCTCTTTCAAGAAAGGCAATGTCATTGATTTAATTGGTTGTGGTTATACCTCATTCAATAATAGTCTAATTTTAGATAGTAATGTGGAAATATTTTAGTGTATATTGTCTACTTGGAAACAGGTGGTTATCCAAAAAGGTGCAAGTTGGCATCAATTAATGGTGAGCTTGCCAAAATTTGGATTTACATGCTTTTAGTTTCTTCTTTTTCATGGATATACATGCTTTCAGTTTCACCATCCTAATCTCACTTATATGAGAGACAAAGAAACTGGGCATGATTTTATTCAGCATAGCAAAAGTAAGTCTTTCTAATATCACCTTGTTGATTGGGGGTGAGTGTCTAGGCCTAAGAGAGGAGGTTGTCTAGGTCTTCAAGCTTGTTTGGACATCAGCAATGCTTTTTTGTAGTTGGCTCTAAATATGATAGCGGTTGGCGGAACCATCAAGCTCATGTCAGCATCATGGGTTCACTTGTGGAGCAGCTTCATGTATGTGTTTTGTAGTTTCTTGTCTAGCATCTGACTTTGTTGGGATAGGTTATTTCATACACTTTTGAAACAACTGGTAGTGTTGTAAACTTGTAATAAACATTTGTTACAATCAATCCCGAATCTTTAGTCTATCATTGCCAGCAAAAAAGCATTAGTTATGCAATGAGTTAAGATCGAGCTCATGGAGGCTAATTTCTTAAGATCCTTTGGTTTGTAAATAGTCTTGCTCAGTAGACAAGTAGACATTGACAAACTGGTATGTGCTTCAAGGTTTGGCAGACTTTCTGTTGCATTTGTCTATTTGCTCAATGGATTGTAGGATCCTCCATTTCTATAGCAAATCTAGAAGGAATAAAATTTAACATTTTGATTGACCTTTCATCCAGCAAGGAAATCCTAGGCATATGAGTATCATTGTTGTTCTTCGGTTTGTAGTCATTTAATTATAATTTTGGAAACATGAATTTTATGTCTAGTAGGGAGGATTTTGGTATTTTGCTCCCTTGCTTTTATTTTTTTTATGAGTAATGAAAATATATATTAAATCAATAGATGGAATGTACAGGAAGAGTGCCAATGAGGAAGAAGTTTAACTACTCCTAAAAAAATGACAAGGCCTTGTAGGATACACAATAAATGTAGATTGGTATAACTAACTCCCTTCCCCCACCACCCCCCACCCACCCACACACAAATACACCTTCATAAACTCCCAAACTAGTGCACCAGAGAAATATTCAGCTCTTGAAGATCCTAAGTTGGCCAAACGATCTATTATGTGATTATAACTTCTTGGCATTTGATTGAATGAGACATTCAACTCACGTGTAGAGGATCTAGCTTTGTCAATGAGAGGGGAAAACCTCCAAGAGCCCTTGTTGTATGAAGCCATCCACTTGGTAAGCGAACCTGCATCACCTTCCATAAAGTAATTCTTGAGCCCCCTCGTCTCACCTCAAACAAACCACAACATAAGGTTAGGAGCTCTGCCCGAATTGAATTGCCCTACCCACTGGACCAAAAAAATAGGAAAAAAATAATGCCCAAGTGGTCTCGAAACACACCTCCAATACCTAAAGGTCATGGGTTGCCTATGAAGCAACCATCAAAGTTAACATTCATGATACCACTCCTTGGCACCCTCCATTTGGGGACCCGAATCTCCTTGGAAGGGGATGAGAAATAGCAAGGGTGCCACTCTTTCACCATCTATGGTACAAACATTCCCAGAAACTTTTATAGACTCAATGCCCAAGAAGCGACTTCCACCATAAATAGTCTCAATAACATGCTCAATACGGGCTCCACTAGAGCGAAAAAAATCCTGCGGTTCCTCTCTAACTAGATATATGGTACATTGGTACCACAGTAACACATGAAACACTAGCCTATATATTTTTTGATCTCATCTCCCAGACCCCCGATCTGCCACTGATCAAACCATGTTGCAAAAGTGTTTGGCATGACCATGAGACTCAAATCATTTGTAATAACCTCGTCCATGTAATCTTAGCAAAAGTGGCGTTGTAGAAATATATGATCAATGCTCTCCCCCACTTCCATGCATAGAAAATAGACGTGGAGATAAAACAAGTGTCCTTCATATTCTCAAGTGCTGTCCATAACAAAGCCTTGACCTTAGGAGGTAATATGGGCTTTTAAAACTGAGGCACTGAAAAGGAGATGGGAGTATCCTAAGCATCTGGATGAAAAATGATGAAAGAGGATCTACAGGAGAATAGACCCGAAGGGGATTGGCACCACACAACCCTATCAAAAGATGATGAATCAACAAATACATTCTTCTGGTGATCAAATAAAGAGGCTAACTCATTTAGTTCTATCTATTTGGGGTCTCTTCTCAAATGCAAGTTCCAACATAAGCCGGAAATGGACTAAGACAAGACATTTGACACGAAAGCTTCAGGATAAAGGACCAGAGAAAAAAAAAAGCGTACATTGTGGCGATAGAATATCTCCGCCCCACTAGAGATCGTGCCAAAAACGGACAAAGGACTCGGAACCTACACACATCTGAATGTGTGAATATTACAGAGGTGTTAGTCTCATCACGACTTTCCACGAGCTAGCACTTGAAGGGCGCGCCCTTAAATTAATTGATTCCCTATTATTTCCTTGCCATTTTTGCTGACAATCACTTAGTGTCATAGATTGGCTTGTTCAATGCTGAGTTGCCAAAGCCATTTAGCTAATAAAGACGAACCTGAATAGCCACATTGCCCAAATCTAGCCCTCCTTTGTCCCTAGGTTACACACCTTACTCCAACTGACCAAATGCATCTTCTTAGTCTAGCCCCCCTCCTACAAAAAAACCGCCTGAGCTCTCTCAATAATCTTTACAACTCTATTAGGCATATGAAACACAGACATGAAATAGATTGGAAGGTTGGCAAGCATCGACTTTATTAAATTAATTCTCCCCTTTCAATGACTAGCTCTCAGAAACCTATGGCCTGAGGGGGTGCCCTAAGAGGCAATCCTAAATATGATAAGGGCTTGAGCCAACTTGACAACCTAACACCCCACTTAAGGCTAAAGACTCCTTCTCCCTCATATTCAACACCACGAAATTGCTCTTATCCCAATTAACTCACAAGCTAGACACCAAGTGAAAAGTGCTTAAGAAACTCTTCAAACACATAATCTGATCCCTGGATGCCTCTAAGGACACAAACACATCATCAACAAACTGCAAATAGGATACCCTAAAGGGACCACTCCCAACCTGAAATCCTTGCATCAAGCCCTTATCAACTGCACTCTCAATGAAACTATGAAGCACCTCTACCACAAGAGTAAATAAAAAGGGGATAACGGATTGCCTTGACATAACCCCCTTGATGAAGGAAAAAAACAAAAAAAATGAATCATTCTATCGGAAGGAAAAATGGACCTTATTCAAGCAACCATGTATCCAACGCCTCTACCTACCACAAAATCCTTTCCAGGCAAGCATCTCATCTAAAAACTACCACTCAACATAAGCCAACTTGCAAACAACTCCTTGATTGCCTAAACGAACCCTATTTTCCATGCACTCATTAGCAATCAAAGCACAATCTATTATTTGCCAACCCTTTACGAAGGCACTTTGATTCGTAGATATGATCTTTGGGAGAACTGCCTTCAACATCCTGGACAGCACCTTTGCAATGATCTTATACAAACTAATGGTAAGAGTAATGGGCCTAAAATCTCTGATACCACCGCTGTTGCTCTCTTGGGAATAAGCACAAGGAATGTCGAATTGGTAGTTTTATGAATAATACCAGTGGAATAGTTCAATAAACACCTCAAGCACCTCCTCCTGTCTCAATTTTCCTTAAAAAAAAATGCTATAAGAAAACCATTTGGACCCTGAGCATTATCCACTTCTAACCCTCCTCTTCTCCAATTTTTTTTTTCAATTCACTCTTTCATTGACTCATCCAATTTCGATTGACCCCTTTTCCAACTCCCATACTGCCCCTTGCTGTTTGATGGTGGGATATGGATTTGTTGCTTCCTTCCCTTTGTCTTACAATCTGGTGGAGATGGTAGTTTTTTTTCCTTTGACGAATAGGATTTCATTCGTTACAAGAAAAAAAGGGCTGATATTTTCTCAGCTATACTCCAGTTATCTTCTTGTTTAGTCCGTATTTTTTTCAGTGCTATTCATTGTTTTCAAACATTTACATTGTTATTTTGAGTGCCAGCAGTGGTAACTAGGAAAATGAAATCCAATGGATAAATGTTTTTGGACAACATAGTCATTCTCATTGATTATGAGATTCCCGTAATGTTCTCTTTCTTCTTGAGTTGTTTTTCCGAGAGCGCTAGGGTTTCGTATGACAGAGACAAAGGGGGTGAAAAGAGTACTAGGGTTTGGTGCGCGTTTTTCCAATCAGAATCCCGCGTTTCTCGATGATTAGAGACTGCCTAGTAAAGAGCGCAATCTGGTGGCCACTGCTAGGGTTGCATGTTCTGTGGTTGTGTGTGCTGTTAGTGTTCTGATGGAGGTCATGACTGAAGATGACAAAGGTGACAGTGACGACGTAGAGAATGATGGTGACGGAAGGTGCCTGCTCGATCTTGGTTGGACCAGTGTTTGCCGGAACATCGACTGTTCTCCTCCTCGTTTTTGGTGCTGTTAGTTGTAGGTCTTTTTTGGTTCGACTCTTTTTAGGGTGTGGGCATGCACAAACGGGAGGTTGCCATGCCTATGTTTTTATTTACCGGCATTTTCTTGGGGTTGATCTCCAAATCCGGTGGGTCTTTCTTGGTGGTTTTGATGGTGCTTGTAATCGGTTCTCATGGTGCTCTCCTACCCTACCATTTACCTCTGCTACGTGCTCAGGTTGGTGTCGTTCTTGCGACTACCACCCTTCTCTTTGTCTCCTTTCCGGCAACAAAGACAGTTCCCCCCTCATTGGGATTATCAATCCGCTCCTATGTGGACCCTTGTTCAGTCATTTCTAATGAGCTTTCATCGGTCCTCATGGCTTCAGCCATTGGCCTAATTTTTAGTCGTGCAGTCACAAATGTTATGATTTATGGTAGGAATCATGTTTCACTGACTCATTGCATCTTTTTTGACTATTTTTGTTCAGTTTGTGCTTATCTGGATTTGGCCTCCCATGGTGTAATATTGATCTTTTGGAATGAAATTGTCTAGGCTATGCCTTCGTAAAAAAAAAAAAAAATGATTAATGGCTTTGTTAAATTTCAGGGTGAGGCACTAGTAATGGGATACGATGACATGGGGTATGTTATTTTTATTTTCAACTTTTTGAAATTCTTGAAGATTAATTTGAAATGCTCACATTTTTTGGTATGGTTCTGTTGACTTTGTATCATATCTTGTTAGAAATGCATGATAAGTTTGCTTGCATTTGCAGGGTGGCATGTTTGATTTGAAATTCATGTTATCCATTTCAATGTACTCTCAGAAGTTCTTCTGGAATTTATTTTCTAACTTTTGTGTATTTTGTAAGACTATTTACCTTCAGTAATAAGGTGCTCATATAGCTACAGTTATTACTTGACGTTTTGCCGCTGCTGTTTAATTAATAATATTGTGATTGAAAGGAAAGACTGTTGGTCATGATTGAGGTTTTGATTTGGAACATGAAAAAGTAAACCTTGTTATAGTCAACTTAATTGAGTGGCACGTTTTCTGATGGTGGTAAATTCTTGTCTTTACTTTATGCCCTTAACGCTCTTTTTTCTTCATATAAGTTCAGTTGCTCCATTTTAATTTCTTTCACATGAAAATCTTGTTGAAGGCCTCCCATCCTGAATTTAGGAAGGAGCAATCAAGGAGATGGAGGTTATGCTTACGGACATCATCACTGTCATCACCACCATCTTCTTATTTACACTTTCTTGTACTGAGGCAAGGATACAAAGACAAGCTAATAAAACTACATTTAGGCAATGTCTTATGTTATGAAGATCGCCAAATTGGCCTGAAAAAAGGCTGTTGGTGGCTTCATTAGGAGAAGAAGTTTTATTTGAAAATCCCGCTTCAATCCCTGTCTTAGTTTAATTGTTGCAAGGAATCATATGAAGATGTCACATAATATTTTAAGGAGATGTTTGCTGTTTTCTTCATTTATGTATTTTTCCATCCTGAAATATTGTATATTTCAATAATATCAGCGGAGCAGTGAATAGAGATTATCATTCAACAGAAATTGTGCTAACCTAGAGAATCAAGGAGAAGCACAACATATGATTGAAGATTTATGAATATTTTTCTTTTGAGCACTTTATTTCATGCCCCAAATCTGGCATGATAATATTGATGTAAATTCCTCGGATTGGTTTGTAACTACAATTCCTACCTTCATTGAGAATTAAGCAAGCACGTGAACTTAAACTACCATAATCAATTTAAAACGTAAAAAATAATTCAATTAAAATTAAAACTTGTGGAAGCCAACCAAATAAATAGGTTAATTAAATCCCATGAAAATTTAAGTTAATTAATAAATAAAAACCTTTATAAAATTTAAATAACTGAAATAAAATAAAAAAATCTAGCAAACTCTCATCAGTCAAAAGTAAGTCCTATATCCTATATCTATGTGATTTGTTGGGCTATAAATTGGGATCTCTTCCTACTATGTACCTTGGGATTGCTATTGGAGCATCCTTTAAAGCTAAATCAGTTTAGGAACCTATCATATCACGTATGAAGAAGAAGTTATCCTCATGGAAAGGGAGATTTTTATCTAAAGGTGGTAAGGTGGTGTTAATTAAAAGTTCTCTGTTGAACCATCCAACTTATATGCTTTCTTCTCTTCTTGCCCCGAAGTCAGTATTGGATAGAATTGAAAAGCTTCAGAGGAATTTCTTATGGGCAGGAGGGGAGGAGGACAATAAGTATCACTTGGTAGCTTGGAAGGACGTGTGCAAACCAAAGGATGAAGGTGGGTTGGGAATTAAAAATCTTCGGCTATTCAATCAATCCCTTTTGGCAAAGTGGTGTTGGCGTTTTGGTCAAGAGGCGGACAGCTTTTGGAGGAATCTAATTTCAGCTAAATATGGCTATGATGAAGTAAGTTGGGTTCCGGATCAGGTGAATGGTATCATTGGGAGTAGCTTATGGAGGCCTATTAGCAGATTTTCTCCTCTGGTCAAGGAAAGGGTGAAGTATTAGGTGGGGAGGGGTGAGAGAGTAAGTTTCTGGTGTGATGCTTGGTGCTTTAATGAACCTCTTAAGGTGCAGTACCTCATGTTGTACAGCATATCATTATCTCCTCAAGCTTGGGTTGCAGATTTGTATTCCTATGGATTGGGAGGCATTCAATGGGATTTGAATTTTAGAAAAGGAATCTTCGATTGGGAGGTGGAAGCTTTGGCCCAACTATTGGAATGTATAAATGGGAAGGAGCTGGATTCTGAGCAGGATAGAATGGTTTGGACTAGAAGCAGTGATGGGAAATTCTCAGTGAAGAGCTTCTATAACAATATTTGTAAGCATAGTCCTAATTTTAAGGTTCACACCTTATTATGGCAACCCTTACTCCCATCTAAAGTAGGGTTTTTCATGTGGATTGCGGTGTTGGAAAAGATTTTAACGATGGAGAATTTGATGAAGAGAGGATGGCAGTTTCCTAGTAGGTGTTGTCTTTCCAAATCCAGTGTGGAGATTGTGAATCATCTCCTTTTGCATTGCTCGGTTTCAAGTGAACTTTGGAACACATATTTTAGCTTGGGCTCAGTCGGAAATGTGTCAAAGCTTCTCTTATGTTGGAGGACCACTAAGGGGGTTTCTCCCATTCAGGTATTGTGGAGATTGACTTCAGGAGCCGTCATGTGGTCATTATGGAAGGACAGAAATAACAGAATTTTTTAGAACAAAGTAAGGTCTCCGAATGTTCTCTTTAAATATTCGCTTAGCTTAGCCCTTCATTGGGCATCGGCTGTGGAGTCTTGTAAAGGTTTGATGCTTAATGATGTTCTAGTGTGTGAAAGTTTTTGTGACTTGTAGAGGTTAGTCATGGGGGAGTTGTACACCTTTGGTGTACAAGTTTGTATCCGTTTTTGCTATTGTTAATAAATTTTATTACTGATAAAAAAAAAGTCCTATATCCTATATACTTTTAGCAGACTTATCTTGATGCCTTAACATGTCGATTTTGGTAGTTTACAAAACATATTCCTGACCTTGATCGCCACCTGCATATAATAAAATACTTTTAATTGGAAAGCTTAGTCGATAGTATTTTACATTCTTAAATCCCATTGGAAACTTTAGACATTCAGAATTTACACAACCTAGGATGTATGCATGTCCTAAACAAATACTTTCTAATATTCCATGCCATGCAAAACAAGTGAATATATGTGCATTAAGTATGCAATGCATTTGAAGTTTATTGAACACACATCGAATAGCATACATTACTGCCATAGACTCCAGGTCCTTGACCTCTCAGTACATTTATAACATTCTACATGTACACAGCAGTTTTACAGGCTTTCAATCAATCAGATTACAATGGTATGTTACTATTTTTGTAATGGAGTAATACATCTGTATATGACCCAAACATCTCTGTGACAGCCTTTCTCCAATAGCCAACATTGTCTCAATCATAAAATTATTGCCTGACCGATATTAGGTCTTGGTGATCATCTCATAACTTCCTACAAAATAGATTGTTGGACATCGTGACTGCCCTTACCATGATAGGTATCAATACCTCAACAGAGTTGATGACTTTTGGATCCCATATGCTCACACCTTATCCCTGTCAAAGAGTTATTGGTGGCTTTTGATCCTTGACTCGCAACTCACGCCTTGACTCACACCTCGACCTTACTAATAGAGTTGGTCGCTTGATGAAGATTCTGCTAAAACCTAGTTGTAAATCTTGGATCTTGATCAAACACAGTGGATAAAGGGACTCCATGTAGTCTTACGATCCCCTGGATATACAATCTACTCAACTATGAACTATATTACTGTGGCAGTGATCTTGACTATCAAGAAGTGACACTCTTTGTCAATCTACCTTTATGATATTTTTTTCTCTTCTATTATTTGGCAAACCAGAAATAAAATCTATAATCAAGCAATCCCATTTCCACTTTGTTATTATTAAGGGAGACAACAATCCTGTTGGTCTGTGGTACTCTGAATTGACTTGCTGACAGCTCAAACATTTAGAAACAAAATCAGCAATGTCTCTCTTCATGTTGTTCCACCATTATAATTTCCTTAAGTCTTGATACATCCTATTGCCATCTGGATGTATCATGTACCTGGAACCATGTGCCTTATCCGTAATCTTCCTCCTGAGTTCTTTTGTATCTGGTCCACCCTAGTGCATTGATGGATAATTGAAATTAATAAATACTTATTCCTGAATCCCAACATATCAGAAAGATGCAGAACTGCCTTTGATGTGAAACTTTTCAGGTTTCGTAGGGAGAAATGATCTCATTGATGTCCGCATTACTGGAGCCAACCATACTTGGACTAGCAACTAAGAAGTGCCTTCCATGTTGAAGCTTAACAGGTTATTGATTTGATCTAGCTGGGCTTGTAAGTTTCGTGGAGGCATTGTGGTACCTTTGACAAAGCTTATGTTGAATCATAGTCCGATTTCGTTGAAGAGCTAGTGTTGAAGAAAATTAGATGACCTTTCTGGTTTGAGATTATGTTGTTAGAATTTGAAGATTCCATGGACCAGGTGAATGAATGGTGGGGCTCATCTTGTTTTCAGGTCAGAGCAAGCTTTGTTTTTACAAGAAACTTAAGTACCATACAGAGGAACTTAGGATATGGAATAAACAGGAATTTCAAAGAAGAGAGGAGGTGAAGAAAGAAATTCTGTAGTCACTGCACCATTGGACAGATTGGGAGCAGTTCCTCATTCACTTCATCCTCAGTAACATCAGTGAAAATTCACTGCAACCTTGGTAACATCAGTCAAAATTTAGAGATTTAAAATTTTTTTTTCTCCCAATGAGCTACAATGACTTAAATTTTGATTTGGGAGGTTACTTTCTCTTTTTCTGCCTTCCCAGATACAGGATTTTCATTGAAAGAAAACCAATGAAAACCCAACAGCAGTCCACTAAACTCAAAAAATATCAGTGGATGATGCTAGTGAATTTTCCTTATGAGTGAAATCTTGTATGTGCTTTCATCTAAAGCAGGTTCACTTATGTTGGAATACAGGTTTTGTACATTTCCTATACATTCAAAATGGGTTTGAAATTGGAGTGGTTCATATCTTATTGATAAAAATTTTTGTTGACTATGAGTTCAAGATTTTATCTTTTATTTGTCACCTTCAGGATAATTAGCTTGATATAAATTATAATTGGCCTTTAATATAATTGTTATAGGTATGAGCTGTGGAAACCATACCTTAGATCCATGATGGAGTGTGACATGAAAGCTGTTAGCTTAGGCACAAAGAGAAAAGCTGAAGTTTTGGAAACTTGCCTGCAACAGATGAAAGCATGCTTCTTGGATGTAAGTTGACTTCTGACTTGGTTTCATACTTTCATTTAATAAACATGCCATATATTTGTGACTTCGAAATCCTGCTCTTAAAGCCTCTTTGCATAGCAAGTTTAAACTATGTGCACACCACTTTGCTAGGCTTGACTTCTTTCTTTGGACCTTTTAAATTTAAATCAGGGCTGTTGCTCTCTAGTCCCTATAATTAAAATCCATCATCCCAATTTTGCAACCAGGTATATTTCTTAATACAATTATTGTAGCATAATTAGTTTCCTGTTCTTTGTTGAATTTTGGCAAACAAATAAGTTTCTGCCTTGTTTTTTCTTTTTTTTTCTTTCTCTAAAGCAGCAATGGTAATGCGTCTCCAATTTGTTGGGGTCCAAAGCAAGTCCTAACCTGCCCGAAGCTTTGTCTCTAGTTAGATAATTCACCATAGTTCTTTTCTAGTTGATTCCATCCTGGTCCTTCTCTGTTATGGATCCATCAACCTGCATGATTGTGTCTCAGTTTAGCATGCTCAAATGTTCTCAACAGACCTTTTCGTATATCGTATTGGGGTTACTCCTAGAGTTCATTCGTTATATTAATTTATTTCAGTATTTACCTTCATCATGTCAATATGATGATAGTCTTCATCTCAGCTTGACCATCCTGTAAATGTGTTGCTAGTAGGGCTGCAACTTGGTTTGGTTGAATCATAAACTTGACTGGCTCAAACTGAACTCCCTTTTGCAGGCCAGGTTTTTAAGCATTTAGTTTGGTTTTGGTTCTCAAAATTACTAAACCATATTTGACCGGTTTTATTTTGAGTCTGAGCACAGGATCTGAAGTACGGTGCATATGTCTCTTGACCGAACTGAACCAAAACAATTCCAACTGAATTATTGTCTTTATAGACATATGATATACGATATAATTGATATGTTTGTAATTTATAACAGTAGACGTAGATGATACAAACACACAAATACACACATATATAGTGAAAATTTTAAAATGATTTGTGTTAATCAAACCTGATCTGACCTAAATTGAAATTTTTGTTATGGGATTAGGGTCTTCCATCAGAGTTAATTTTGGCATTTTGGTTGGGGAGGTTGGTTCCAATTTAGTGAATTTAGTCTATAGCTTCCCCTTCACTTTCCTCTGGTTTTGTTTACCTGGACCAGATTGAACCTAGTTGCATCCCTCTTACCAGTACTGTTTCTGATCATGTGTACTTTAATGCATATTAGTCAGATTTGGGCAGTACTAATGTCTACATGAAACACCAACATGATCAAGATCAAATCTATATATATAGATGGGTGTTTTTCAATTCTTTTCATTTCTTTCAAGTTTGTGCCAGCTTTATAATAACAACGATGAAAATAGGCAAGAGCATCTACCGTTACGAAGATTGCATTTATGGCTGTCCTAATTGAGAAGATGATCTTATTAGCCTTATGTCTGTTAATGTGGATAGGTGATTGCCTTAGATAGAATTGAATCCTCTATCATGTTCTAGGACATTACAAGGTAACTATGCACCAAGAAAGAATGATTTAGGGATCCCTATTCCACCTTAAGAAAGTTATCAAATAATATTAAAGTAAAAAAAGCTCTATACATTCCTTTCAAATGCTTCTTGTTCCAGCTGTTCATGCATACCTGCTGGTCACATAGGTACTTTGATGTCTAGAACCATAATTAAGTACTTTGATTTCTAGAACCATACTTTCTAATGTCACAGAATTGCTTGTTCTCTTAATACTTGATCCTAAAATGGGTAGTGAAGCTTCATTCGTTGGGATTTTAGTCTTTAACTTATTTTTTGTGGCTTTGAATATAGATATATTTTCTCTGTATATTGAGTACTATACTATCCTCACCGGGGGCCTTATAAATCCTTAGCGTATTTCTAATTTAACAATTTCTCGAGTGATATATCACGATATCAAATTCTATGTTGTATTTGCTGGCATGCTTCAACCATTGTAACTGGTTTAATGGGGAAAGTTTCTATAATTTCTCCTTGTTTGGACCACATAACCATTAAGAAAAAACAAGCAAATCTTCTTTCATATTTTTGGAATATGATTCAGAACTGCGTATTTATAAATTCCTCTTTGATTCAAAAGTTTTTTAGCAGAGATTTGACAAAACTGATGTGTTACACTCCATAAAAATTTATGAAAAATAAATGAAGTTAATTTTAAACTTGTGTGTTTGAAAGCAGCTGTATGTCTTGGTTGGAATACATTGATTTTTGGATTTCAAATAATTTAAAAAAAATATTTATATTCCATGAAAATCTAAAGGACTTTTTAGACTGTTTAATTTGATGTTTGAGGTATCATCCAAGGTGATACGTATTTTAATTGTCGGTATGAGAACATGGGCTAGAGTCTGAGCATAGCTACTTTGTATGAAAATGACAAAGGTCAAATTTGTGGCTAATTTACCCCTTTCGAGACCCCACTTTAACAGGATCTACACTGAATTATTGTCCTTTAATAATTTTTTGAGATTTTTAGGTCTAAATATGCATTTTGTAAAGTTTTATACATAGTTTCCCCCCTTTTTTTCCCTAAAATTTCCTCATTTCCTTAGTTTTGTTAACCTCAAATGCATTATTATATTGAGTGATACACCCCTCTTTTCTAGTTGTGATATATATGGCAATGTCTATATTTTATACCATGCTTGTCCGGGCTTCTTTGTGTGATATGGTCCCTATTGGAATGAAAGACTAAAAGCCAACACGGTGGTAAAGCTCTAATCATTCTTTCTTCCCTTATCCATATGCATCAACGTTATCTAGACAAAACTAACCTCTAGAGAAATTTCTTGTAGCTACCTATTTCTTTAACTTGTTAGCCTTAAATTCTATGAAAGAATGAAAGAGAGATAGAAGTTTAACACACAATTATAAGCACATCTCGTGGACTTGTGTTGTATAAAGAGATGATTGACCCAATGTCACACCTCAAATCTGGTATAATAATTTTTTGGATTTAAGGTATGACTACGTTTTCCACCTTGTGTGGAAATTAAGCATTGTATGCCAACCTAAATTACCGCATCAATTTTAAAGGTAAATAAAGAAATTCAATTTAAAACATGAAACTAGCACAATCAAAATCCATTAGAGTATGTTAATAAAAATCTGCAGAAGCTTACAAAAATTAAACCAATATTTATAAATCCAAATAATCTAACTTATAAATAATTAATAAGGAGCCTATAAATAAAAATCAACTCTTAAATAACTAAAATTCCAACAAATAATTCCTTTCAACAAATAATGCGTTAATATATTGATCCTGATGTAGTCTGCTATTCCAAACCTTGGTACTCATTTGAACTTGTATGTGTTTAAATATAGGGTAACACCTGTTGGCAGTATTCTACATACTTAGTTCCCATTGGAAACCTTAGACATGTAAATAAGCTAACAAATCATACAATTGTGTGTGATTATGTTTTCATGTAAATAATACAACTCTAGGATGCATGCTTCAAACAATCCTTCTAAATACCATGCCATGCAAAACAAGTAATGTGTGTGATGTGTCTTGAAAAGCTCAGACAGCACACACTTCCGATTGTGAAGCCCTACCCCATGCCGCTTGAACAATTGTGGATTATACGTGTACATTGCAATATACGGGCTTTCCCGATCAAATCACAATGCTGAACCCAATAATCCCTGTGATAGCCTGACTCGAACACAATATTCTCTCATATACATCATTGCCTAATTGAATTGCAAGTCCAGGCTCTCAATTGTTCAACGACCTACAAGCTGGGTTATGGGTATCGCAATTGCATTCTCCACTACATATAGGGATAAACAATAATATCATATTGTTGTTGACCATTGGGATTTAACCCTCACACCTCACCTAATCCATAGAGTTGGTGAATGTTGAATCCCAAATCTTCACACCTCACTTCCAACGGAATATACAGTCTCATATAATGTTCCCATTTAATGCAATGTCATATGCACCAATTTTCTCATTTACAAATCATGTAAGTGTTCTTCCATAGCATTCATATATGCATCTCATAAGCAATTAAAATCTCACATGTATTGATAAACATTAAATAAAGAAATTCAAAAAATCTTCATCACGAATAAAACAATAGGCTTAGGTCATTCATATCAATAATTTAATAACGTAATTTAAATTCATAACAATATTTAACAAAATAATACATAAGATAACATGATTTTGTTTTCATATTTAATAATTTATCATAGGTGCATGATCTGTTGATGGACTCCCTTCCCTAACATTAAATAAAATCTTTTAAATTAAATAATCATCGTTTAAATAGGGCATGTTGTTGGGGTAGAGACTATGTGAATAAAAATATTATTTAATTAAAATAACTTAAAATTTATTTAAGGCTTTTCAAACTAAAAAGTATTCCTACATTAATTAAAAATATTTTATTTAACTAATCTTGCATATACAGGGCCTTTGATAAATTTATTTGTTTTTAACTCCTAATTAATCATATGAAAATTTTTTGTAACTGACTAACTAATCATTAGAGAGAATCTCCCAATAACTAACTAATCATTAGAACAAATCTTTTAACAACTAATTAACCAACAAATTAATTAACTAGCTAACTAACTAACTAATTACTTTCTAGCTAACCCATGAATAGCTTGTCATTGGAACTGTAGCCCTATATTAAAAAAATTATTTAAAAAATCATCACCACATTATTTAGGATCTGCCTACTTAGACATTTTTCCTAAAAACATATTTAACTTATCTTGCTTGTAAATAGGGTCTGTGATTACCAACTTTATTTTAATTAGAGCCTGTAATCCTGAGATTATTAAATAGTTTTATTAGCCAACTCTCATTGTACATATGACCAGTTGAATGGTGTTACCCTATAATAAATACATCTTCAATCAATTAAAGTATGATCCTAAAGGTTATTTTACTATTATTGACGAACCGTTATTTTTAATATAATCCAACTACATGGCCTGATCGGCCATGTGATAACCATGCAATAGCGGCCATGTTTTCATTCAAATAATGGGCATGGTTAACCATGCTGATCATGACTTGCATGCATGTGCTAGCTGGCCCTTGTTTTTTTTTTCTTCTAACTAAAACTTGTTTTGGTTCTTTGCATGCAACTCAATGTTGAATTTGCTTCCGTTTTTCTGGAATTTTTTTATTCGTGCTCTAATCATAATTTCTGCTAATGAAAAAGCACAAATTCTTATTTGCATCCAATGTCGACTTCGAAAACCCTCAATTTACATGAGAAAACCTAAATTAAAGTAATGAAGAACAAACACTTAACCAGTAATTATGCTTGCCATGGTCTGTTGGCCACAGTTTCTGTACAATCATAGCCGTGGTTTGTCCATGGTTGAACCATCAACCATGTGATCAATCGACCAAGTATTCAAATCCAAATCTGTATTTTTTTTTAATTAATCAAACAAATTGTCATACAACAATTTTTAAAAAAATAACAATAAGATGATTTTTGCCATACAACAATCATAATATTTACGTACCATGTGATCAGTCAATACCCTGATTTCTGTTATTTACACTATTACAACAAATGATCAATCAGAAATATCTCCTTTTATGGAAACCCAAATATTCAATCAAGTTTGACTAATTTTGGAACCAATTTAAACACATGAACAGCATGGTTTCTATCATGTAAATCTCGAAATCACATGCTTCCATATGTCTAAAATCACCAAAAGAAGAAAAGTTTGCAGAATCCACCTACATGTGATCTTCAAACTAATCTTCTTGAAACCCAAAATCTACACTTTTAATTTCTCCCCAAGATTGCACGTTGGAGCCCTTTCCTTTTCTCCCACACCTCCAGCAATCTCCTCCCTCACACGTCCAGTCTTTCTTGAATTAGAATAAAGTCATCATCATCATCATTATCATCATCATCATCATAAGCCAGTTCCTTCCAAAGTGGGGTCGACGACATGAATCTTGTCTCTCTATCCCGTTCTATCAAAAATCATATTTTCAGTTAATTTATATTTTTATAAATCTTGTTTTATAGACTCCATCCATATCTTTTTAGGTCTCCCTCTTGCTCGCTTAGGCCATTCAATCTGCGTACTCTCACAACTTCTAACAGGTGCATCTCTAGGTCTCCGCTTTATATGAACAAACGACCTTAACCTACTTCCTATTTTTTTATCTCATGCTATGTCTAACCACTTTCAAATGTCTTCCTTTCTTATTGTCTTTCTTAGTTTTGTCAGAAGTCCATCTTAGCATCCTCATCTCAGTAATACTCATCTTTTGAACATGTTGATTCTTTGCCACCCAACATTCTGACCATACAACATAAAATTTACCCTTTAATTAGAATAAAGTAATGCTTTTAATAAAAAGATTTATTATTAGATTAGGATTAAGGTTTCTTAATGAAGTGTTTTTACCAAAAGAACCTTAGACTCTCTAATTGGCTGCACATCTAGCTATTTGGATCCAACCTAGATCCAATTCAAGTCCAATTCATAAGCCCAAGAAGGTCAATTAATTAATTACTTAAGCTAACTAATTATGAAAAGACTAAACTAACCCTGGGTTAGTTCTAGGTCATTACACCCAAACTTCTTGTTCTTCTTGCCAAGCAAATATATATTTTTGCTTTATATTCCCTTTGAACCTCTTCTTTATGGAAGTTTTGACAGTGTGAGAAAGTCTCTATCCGTCCCCCTTTCAAGAACTTCAATAAAACATAATTATTATTGTTTTATCTAATTAATTAAAATTGCTTTCTTTGCCACTTTAAACATTTTGATTCACTAAGCATTCTATGAAGTTTCTCAAATTTAAAAGTGATAAAAAAAAATGTGTGTTATGCTTAGATAACTTAAATTGTAGTTTGTTATATTGTCAGTAACTATGTTTTAAGAACACATAAATTTGTTGGTGTGTGTGGAAGGAGAGGAATAGTCGCATCTTTGAAGACCTACAGTGGCCGTTCTTAGATCTACAGGAGTTTGTTATTGCTCATGTATCTACTTGGGCAGCTATGCTTCCTCTGTTTCATGGATACTCGAGTGGTGATATTAGATGATGTTGGGCTTCCATTTCTTTGGGACATTGACAACGTATTTTGTCGTACGCCTATAGATTTTAATTATTATATAGGGGGATGGTTGGTTTCCATATCTCTAGCTGATTCTTTTTATGGAGCATGAGTATGAACGTCTTGTTCAAATCACACTCTAGTTTGTACAGCTATGAGTATGGTTTTCATAGAATTGTATTGAGGTGGGTTGTAGGGTGGCCAGGGTCATAGTTTGTAGATTTGCTTATAGGTGCCTCATTGTACTACCTTTATTTCATCTTATATATACTTCATTAATGATAGGAAAAAGAACACATAAATTGCATAGAATAAGTTAAAATTCTTAATGTTGTACTAGAATTAAAAATAACTTCTATAATATTTATATTACACCTATTACTTACCTACTAGGCTTTTGCGAGCGTGGTTGCAAGTTGCAACTAGTCTGATCTGCTGATGTTAAAACGTCATTATAAACTCAAGCAACTTCAGTCTATTGGCCGACGCCAACCAGTGAGCATGACTCCCATTATAGGATGAAGGCAATGTTCAATCCTAGTGTTGGGAGCAAAACTTCTAGTGGAACATTCACACATTTATTAGCTGCAAATTTGTGAAAAGTTCCCTATGATTTTTTAATGCACACACTTTTTCATTTTTATTTTTTATGATTTTCTTAACTTTAAAAATAAAAAAATTGTTATCGAGATCACCATCTTCAATTAAATGCTTTAACCCAACTAGTTGTGATTAGTGAGCACTTTTAAAAATGTTATTTTTAACAGGTTTTTTTTTAATTTTTTATATTAGAAATCAAACAAAATTTTCAACATTAATCAAATGCCTTCAACCAAATAGATTATATCAGGATCCAAGTTCTCACTTGGTTGTGTGCATTCTAAAAATCTTATATGGGCTCCATGATGATCCTTTTGGCCTTTCACTAGTCTTTTAAATCATTCAATTCATGACATTTGACACCTGATCATGGTACTGTATACATCTCTCTTTTGCATTCTCAAACTATGAGAGTTCTAGAATTTCAACAATCATTGGGTTGAAAGAGGCCAGACGTTATATTTTTGAAGGTTATTATTTTCGAAATACAATATTGAAAGTAGGATGTCCCTTAACTGCACTAAGTCTCTATTTAACTTTTTGATGTGTTTAATAAAAGAAAAAACTCATGGTTGATCATAAATAATTTTCAAACGGCACAACTCTAATAGCAAAAGAAGAAATGCTGACAATTTTTTATGATCTGAAATATTCATTGGCATTATCCTTTTCACAAAATGAATTCTTAAGTATTTGTTTTTCTTTAAGAATATTCATCATAATGCTTTGAAATGAGGTGGTGAAAATTCTGATTAGATGCTTTCCTTGCTTTCTGACTTAGCTAGAAAGAGCAGAATAATGGTTTTAAATTACCATTCAGCACGTATTCCTTGACTGAGTAACTAAATTATGATGGAAGCAGAAAGAAACTTCTTAGAACAGTTTCTTGTCTTTATGCTGGAAATATATGTAAAAAAAAAACAGTTATCATCAACAAATGGAACAGCCTTGTTATGGGGGTATTTCAAATGATATATCTATTATATTCTCTCATTGAAGGTTGCAAAATCCATGATATTCTACAAATTGGAAGGGTTATGATTGAAGTTGGTTCAAAAGTTCATATTAATTAATCTGGAAATATTTGCAGGCAAGGTTGAACAAAGCAAAAATCTTAGAAGCCATGGCAATTTTCTTCGAGAGGTGACGGTATTAACTTTCCCATTGCAGAGCAATGATTTTTGGGCATATATCAATCATGATCATTCTAACATGTATATTCTGTATATACGCAGGTCTAGTAGGTCAGGCAGAGATGAGCAGCATAACATGGGAGATGTGGTACGGAAATGTGGTGCTTGCCAGGAATATGACATGGTGCTAAGGCGAAAACCGGTAATTGTTGTTTTGTAACCCTACATGACTGATGGCGTATCTTCAATAATGAATTATGAATACTTGGATTCTTACTAACTGTAGTTTTTACTGTTCTGTTATTAGTATTTTAGAATCTTCACATTAACTGCTATTATGCCAATTTATCTTTCTATGTATTTTTCATTGATGCTAGGGCTGTAATCTATAACTTTTCTCCCCCAGTATAATCCATGCTAACTAGTTCATATATTATAGTACTTTTTGTTGCATATATATGCATATATACATGTATACATAGTTTTAGTTGCTTAATTGTGTTTTTCACTGGGCTTTGATATATACATGTTGTTAGTTTGTTGTATGCCCTTACCAGGCTTTGAAACTGACAAGCCTAACTGTATCCTTCCAATTGCTTGGCTTGCTTTATTCCAATTTTTTTTGAATTTATAGGATATCAATAGATAATTTTCTACCAATATAATCTTTTTTGGGTGCTTAGCCTGATTTTTGTGGCAAATCTAATATTGTGTAATGAGGTTATATTTTAATGATGAATAGTATTTAATGTATACATAGAAATTGTAATATCTGTACCATTAATCTGGGTCAACCAAATGAGATTCTAGATTCTAGTTGGGAGAATCAAGTTTTAGAATCCAGTGCATCCAAACAGAATTCTGGATTCTGAAAATTAGTAATGAGATATTGGATTTTGAAATCCAGTATTCTAACTCAAATCTAGAATCCTCATAAAATGCCTCCAAAGATTCATAGCACATGGATTTTCACTTATTATGGACTATGGAGCATATGGCATCCACTGATAGGTCCAAATGGGCTTTTCAAATTCTTGCTTATGAGGTTGTTAAAGCATGACTGGAATAAAAAATCATAAAAATCCAATTACAGTTGAATGTAATTGTTAAATTAATTGAAACTAGTGGCAGTTTTAGTACAAGTGGGATCTACTGTTTAGCTTTTTAAACTTCTGAATTTTTTTTTTTTGGGGGTTAAAAAATGCAAAATATTTATTTGTGTATTTAGTCATTTTACATACTTTAAATGGGATTCATTTCAATATGGCGGATGGATCCAGAAGATGGAATTGACTTCTGATAAGGAAGAAGTTTTAAGGGTAGTTAGGGAAATCTGTAGTAGTAAATCTCTGGGTTCCAATGACTTTATTATAACCTTGTATAGTATTTTCTGGGCTTATTATTTGGGCACGTAGAATATGTCCCATGTTGTCACCAGTAATATCCACATTTTGTCTACCCTTTTCTTCTACTTTATTTTTTCCTCTCTTTCTTTTTGCTTACATCTTCAAAGCCCTAAACTGGATTCTATATAGAGATTGAGTAAACTTAAAAGTGGAAGTTTACTAGTGAAAAATGAATCAAGCCCTTTCTTCGTAGTGTTTCAGAGTCTAATTCGTTTTGATAGTATGCATTATACAGTTATATCATAAATGAAACGGTTCAATATGTCAATAATATAATCCAAACATAAAATGTTTTCCAAATTATTTGAATCAAGCTAGGGTGCAATCGTGTGTTAAGCAACAAAGCTGATGGGGCAGAAAAATATGCCAATCATATTGGTCATACATAGATTCCACTTGTATAGTAGGCCTTTAGATAGTTGATTCTTCAAATGTTAGTTAGATGCGTATGAATGTGGATGTGCTTACAGGCTCTCAGATGATGCAAATGTGAATCTTCAAGCTTGTAGGTAAGCTAGAGACTTTAGGCATTCATACGAGCTGATGTAAAACCTCGAAGGCAAATGGGCCTTGGTAAAATAGATGCCAATGAAAAGACACATAATAAAAAGGATTTAGGCTTAATTATCAGTAAAAAATTGGAAAGATTTGACGAGCAAAAATAAGTGTCATTATGACAAACCAAGATAGATGTATAAGCAAATAAATCAGGCAAATGGACATCCAAATGTCCAACAGTCTCGATCTGTCAGAGCAGATAACGACAAAGACTACAGGTTCACCAAATTATAATGAATACAAGCTAGTGAAGGTACATTCAAGCTAATTGTGACCAGCCAAGGGTTGCCATAAATAAAGGTAAATCAAATGGTGAATACATGATTTGCTTGATCATGACAAAACCAAGTCTATGATGGAGGCAAGCTGCAGATAACCATAACAAGAACAGATGTTGATAACAATAAATATATTAATAGTGTATAAGACAAGATATTAGTGCAAAATAGGTGATAAACGCAAACCAAAGCACAGATTGAGAGAATAGATTGAGAGGCAACGGGAGGATGTAGTGATATTTTCAAGATAACTAGTTTTTGTTCTGCAGAAGAAAAGGAGACAGGATTGATACATTCAATGTGGTACTTGCACAAAAGATATGGCAAGTTGTGGTGTTAGACAACTTTGCTCGACTATTAGGTCTATCATCTTTGCTTGGAAGGCTTACAAATGGAAATACAAAGTTCTTTACTTAGCTTTCTAAAAACTAGAGGAAGGATTCTTTTCAGATCTTAGGAATTTATCCTGATACCAAGAGATTGTGCTGGCCTCACACCCCAAATATCAATGGCACAAAGACCATAGCTAGGTGCATATGAATGTTAGGGTCCAACCATGGCACTTCTATAAATCATAAGCAATCTATGGTCAGCTGCTTAAAGATTCAATGACCATCGATTGTAAAAATCTACTTTTTATATAGAAGGAAATAAATTTTTAATAGTCAATTATACAATCATTCATTAAAAAATAGAGGGACAATAGTGCAATTTAAAACTATCTAAGTAATTTATGTATGCAGTTTGTTTTCCCCGTTTATTCCAAACGCATTTGTCAATTAATAAAATAATAAAATAAAAAGAATAATCTCATTAAGATCTTGGGTTGCCTTCCTCCTAGGTAGTCTTCTTTCAACCTAGAAATTAAAAGGAATATAATGAGCTCATACCAAAGCAAGTAGATGTCATTTGAGTACTTATAAAAGAACACACATTTAATAAACCTCTTAGAAGCCTTAAAATCCTTTTAGAAACCTTAAAATTGTAAACTATCATCCTTATAGTTATTATAAATTATAAGGCATGCATCATACATGACTTCTTATAGTATATGAGATTAGCATGACCTAATTGAATGTATACAACACTTTGATTCGTTAAAGTGTAAATACATTGAGCACACAAACACATAATTATAATGCATGATGCAATTATATTAGAATCCTCATCAAACCTAATTGATCTCACATACAAATGGAATGCATATTATGGGTGAATTAGACACATACTCATTGATCCCAATTTAGGTTTCTGCTGGGACCAAATTACCCAAGCACGTTGTGTGCATCATGGATGTAAGGGTTTTCAGCCTATGCGATTCAATCTCCTAACCTGATTTTCTTTAGTGACTTAAACCTAAGGGGCTGAAAACCTGATAGAACACTTCTACAGTGTTATAACATTGGCATTTGGCAATATTCAAAATGCTTAACCCAAACATTCAAGTGTCATTAAGAAAAACCCTAATGTTTATGTTTTTAGACTAATATAGGCATTTGATTGCATATATTGATAAAATACACACGCGTGCTTGTGCTTGCATACACACGCACACACATATATTATATATAAAAAAAACCCTATAGGACTCTTTATTTCCCTTCTCCATCCTTTACGCCCTTAATCAAAATGGAAGTGGCCTTTGTACCAAAGAATAGCCAATGAGATCTAAAACTTGTATACATGGTGTCTACTAGTATCATTGAGATGGTTGGATGGGAGAAGAACCACCTTAGAGGACATTATATTATTTTGTGTAGAAATATATGCTGTGTGCGAGGTGGCTGGTATCAATATCTGCTCATTGAGATGGTTGGAGTGGAGAAAAACTACCTTAAGGGACCATGTATTATTTTATGTAGGAATATATTTTATAGTTCGAGTGGTTAGGTGTTGCCTATACAAGTGATAAGACAAAAGAGAGTAGGTTAAGTCTATGTTACATAGGCACTTTATAGAACCCTAGAATGCTCGTGCCGACGTGTCAAGATATAGATATTGGGTAAAGGATATGTGTCGGATCTTGCAACTATTCTCTCGAACACAGGTGTCCAAGATTGTAGAGAAAAAAAGATGAAAATAAATGAATTGGAAAATAAATTGTTTTTATAGAGACCAAGTAGATATTCTCAGACTAAAAAATTGCAAGAAATGAATAAAATGAACACTAGGGAAAATAAATTTAAAAAAAAAAAAAGAAATTTTGGCCTTGGACCAGTTGACCTATTTTGCTTATGACTATTTAGATATTTTTCAGCAGAATTCTTGTATCTATACCCAAATTTTTGGGCACTTCTCAACGAGTCCCCGTATCTAAAGTGTTGGGGTTTAGATAGGTCCGACTTCTAGGCACTCACTCTCTTCTGACACTTGTATCCCATTCTATGTGATATATGGTTAAGATAGTTTGTGTATGTAAAATGGAAACCTATGGAGCCAGCTATGAAGTGTAAAAGGGAATTCATTTCAAGGTCTAAGTGGACAAAGGTAAATGCAAAACAAACTCTGATGGAGTCAGTCAAATATGTAAATATATATCTATACACACAAATGATTATCTATTGGCTGATAGAAGATATGGTCTTTGATAGATTGGGATGGAGGAACAACATTCATGTTCCCTGCTATAACATTTTTAAGGCATTTAGGTATTGATTGATCAATCAATCGATTGATTGATATATGCTGCATGCAATTTTTAGACTTGTGTCCCTTGCTTACTTGGCAAATTTGGCATTTTAATATGGCTTGGTTTGTGATCTTAGTTAATGTTTACAATGTTTGGACTGTAGTTCTGTATCCAACCGTTGACGTGGTTAAGGTCATATTCTGATCCTTGTGAGGATGTGTTTTTAGATGATGTCACTATTTTTCTTCATTTGAGCTTTTGCAATAAACTACACTGCTAATTAATATTTGAACTTCATTTGAGATTTTGAAATCATTTGTCCTTATTTCTGCAGGATGGTAATTTTATGGTTGGATGCCTGGGTTTTCCACAGGTAGTTTCCTTGCCTTTGTTATCTTTGATCTCTGGAAGTTTTGAATTTAAGCAAAACAGCATCTGATCTTTTAATAATTATGTCCCTCTGCTGTTTGTATGTTAATGCCTTGTATTATGGTTTTGTTTGTTGCAGTATGTAATGACAAATATAATTAATTTTTGACTAAGGTATGGCAGGGTCATTGTCGCTCCATACATAAATATGTGTGTGTGTGTGGATATCCTTTAGAGTTACCGTATTTAATCATTTCATTTCATCATTGTTATATTTTTTCTCTGGTAGCTGGTCTATGTTATTTGATCCAATATTCCTTTCAGAAAAGCTGTCATGTTCATGATTTATGATTGTGTTCCGCTCTGTTTCTGCTGATAAGCTGTCAGATCCAATATTCCTGGGAGAAAAGCTGTCAGTATAAGAGTCACGTCTTGAGGGAATACGTGAACTGTTTTTAAGGAAATATTTTTTTACTGCATCTGTTATAGATAAATAGAATTATGCTACAGTTTGTTTAATACCATATATTGTAATGTCTTTGGCTTCTTTTTCTATTTGATAAATTTTTTGGATTGGGATGAACAATTTAGTGAACAAACAAATTCCTCATCTTTTAAGAAAAGTCCTTTTAGGTCATTTGAAAATAGAAATTGAAAATTTGATCCTATTATCTCTAAATTGCAAACATGTAGGGATGTCATGTTAGGGGCTTAGTCACTGGAAAATGCCCTTAGCATGCTAAGTGGAGCTAGAATTGTCAAGGCCTATGATATCTGAAGGCATTTGAAAATGTTGGATGGAAATTGAGTGCTGTTTACCAATATTTTTAATCAGAAAGTCCAAGTGACAGTTGACACAGCTTATTTGTTTAGACACAACCAAAAAAAAAAGGGGGGATACTGATCATCTCAGTAAGCGGATCTAAGATAATCAAAAAATCAGTACGATGGTTTAAAGCTGTTTGGTATACTTAAGTTATTATATGAGATTGTGCTTCAAGAGGGGTAAGTTTTCCATCCAATATAAAACTTTATTAAGTAACAATATCTAGTTATTTCTTTTCGTTAAAGTCAAGCAGCCTTTTTAACCATCTGACAGATGTTATGGACATTGATAATTTGGGATTATCTATTTGCTTCCTGGACTCTGAACTTTCAGAGGTGGTGGCATGTAATCTATTCTTTCTCATCCCATAAGCTGATTGGTTATGGCTGGATGAAGATTTGGGCCTTCTGGATAAATTATGTTCAATGATTAGACATCTCTGTTGCTTGATTTCTAAGATTATTGACAAACCTTTACGACCAAGTGGGCCCTTCTTTGGATTGGGGTACATTTGTTTTATTGTCATATTTTTGAAAATAAAGTTTTACTTTTTAATATAAAGTCGATTTAAGTCTATCTAGAACTAAAATGTTGAACTTTAACATGTTTACTGAAGTCTTCTTTTAGATAGTTGAGTTTATAGAAAAGTTTGGTTTGTTCATGTTACACAAGAAGCTTACCAGTAAATTTAACACCTAGGTCATTAATAGAACTTAATCATTAAGACATTTTTTGATTTACTGTTTCGGATTTCTTTTCCTTTTTACTGCTATTTCTGTTTGCTAAATTGTGTCATGAGTTAGATGTGGATGTATGAAAATTCAAAACATGTTTCTGCCACTCGGTGGACTAGTTCTGTGCATTGTACTGGCTTCATATCCGAACAATCATTGCCATAAGGAAGCTAGGTTGCAGACTTCTTTGACGGGAAATTTCAGTTTACATGATTGTTGGATATATGTGTCTCAGGATCTCAATGACTGTTTTTGTGAATATTTTTACCTGAGTATAACAGTTATTTGATACGCATTTTCAGTGTAGAAATGCTGTCTGGCTTCCTGGATCCATATCAGAAGCATCTGTTACCACTAATGTTTGCAACACTTGCACTTCAGGTTACTTTAAATTTTGATTCCCTTCTTTTGGTTACTTCATTCAAATACCACACATGCAAGTTTGGATCACATGAAACACCTTTTATTATTAGGAACATCAAGGAATCGGGTTAGTTGGATTCCAGTCAACAACGGATCGGGTTACATCATGGTCAACCCAACCCATCCAAATAAGAAAGCCGAGCAATCTTAATCACTATTCAGTTGGCCTAAAAGCATTACTATGACTCAAACCCACTAAAATTCATTTTGGGTTTGTCGGTCAAGTTAGATATTGCCTACTTGTATGCATAACTTATTTAATTTATATAGCCAGTATTCCTAACTTGTTTAATCTACATAGGTAGTTTTTTTTTCTTTTCTTTTATATCACTTATTTAATTAAAGTGGTGGATTCTCTTGCAAAAAATGAATAAATAAATGAGAATTCCCCAATAAGGCAATCAAGGTTCAAAACTCAAAAGAATAAGATTTGTTAATAGAAGATGAGCACATTATGATGATTAAATATAGAAATTAATCCACATAAATAAGAGAATAATATTTGGATAGGCTCGTCTACAATTTATGTCAAGCGAAAATGGACTTTCTTTCAAAACAACAGCCATAATGGAATTCTTATAATGCATGGGAATTGTAATAAACAACTTCAGGTATCAACTACCGGGTGTAATTCTAACGAATCATTGGAATTTGGTGCCTTTTTTTATTTTCTCTTGTGAATTTTAATTCCTATGGAAATTGTTAAACCAAACAGAATAATTTCAAACCTACCAATTCCAATTGCGACCTCTAAGGCCTTGCAATCTAAACTTACCTTATAGTTCATCTTTATTCTAACTTTCTTCCTTTATTTTCATTTCTATTATTTTCTGCTTACTGGATTTTTTATTTCAAATCCTTGACCATTTTACAGGTCCTCTTTTAAAGATTCAATTTAAGTTTCGTAGGCTGGAGATACCACCAAGTTACAGTGTTGACCATTTGGGTATGTTCTTTAGTAATGAAATTGAAGGCACTTCCTTTTTTTTAAATTTTTAAATCAACTTACGTGTATATTCCTATGCATTATTCTGAGTTTTAGACCATCACAATACATTTATATATGCAAAACTGATTTTTCTGATATTTAAAATAAAAAAGGGATATTTTTAGGAGGAATCTGTAGAATGCAACTAGGCAATGTAGCAGCAGAGTTGTATAAGCCAGAAAACAAGTACAAAGGGGAAACAACACAAAGTTGAAACATGTGGTGGTTCTAAAATAGAAGTGGATCATTGAAGCTACTAGAATGAGGAATAAAAAATGATGTACAATAAATCTACGTATTTGAAATTCTCATTTGGCATTCTTATCTATGCAATCACGGTTATGAACCATGTTATTTTCCCGAAATACTGGAATGGGTAGCAAATGCATGCAGTTAATGCAGATACCACCTTTTTTTTAGTTTGTTTCTACTGTAATGCCTCAGTTTGTACATGTATATATGAAAAGGCATGGGTCTATTATTTGGTGACCAATAGTCGGTGTTTTTTTCCAAGTGATAATCCATTGTCTTCAAAGGGATTCTCCATTTTAAGCCCTTTTTTTTTTTTTTGGGTTTTCTTTTTATGGTCTGGTCAAGATTAGGGCTGTCAATTGGTTGAATATATATCCGTATTTGATGCGATTATCCGAATATGGATAAGAAATTTTATTTGTCGGATCGAATACGGATACCACTTTTCAGATTTGATTATATTCGAATCCGAATATGGTTTTTCGTCTAACCGACCAAATATCCGTTTATATATCTCTCAAATAAATAAATGTTTTATTTATTTTTATTACCTATTAAATTCGTAAGAGATAGAGAGGAGATGAAGTTTTAAAGGAGGAGGAGGCCTCCCTTTTATAACCATCTCCTTTGCAAAGATCCCACATTGGCTGGGAAGAGAACTCTTCCCAGCTGATCTCCCTATAAAAGGGAGTCAAACTCTCTTTCTTACACAGACGGTTCACCTGATGTGTAACCAGTTGAATCAAACATGGTTCAATTGATTTTTTATTCAAAATTAAATATTATTAAATGCTAAATAAAAAATTCAATTAAAATATATAATAGTGATTTATATATTTTATTCGATTTCAACCAAATTCGAATTCAAATATAGTAATTATATCTGAATTCAAATCTGGTACAAGAAGCTCATATCCAATTGGAAATTCAGTCGAATGCAGATATGAGCTTTCTGTTATCGGTCGAATACAGATCTACCTAGATCCGATCTGTATTCAACCTGTTGACAGCCCTAGTTAAGATGCCCAAAAATATGCCACTTTGTTGTTTATTTTTTTGACAACCTCTAGGTACCATGCTACTATCTTGTTAGCTATGTTCCTTGTTTATTTTTCTACATAGGACTTGTTCCTTCGCCCTCCCTCACCCAATTATCATTTATACAATGTCTTATTGAAACCAAAATTTTGCAATTTCTTTTAGTTCTGGAAAATTGTTTGCTTAACAAATTAAAAAAATTTTTTTTTCCTAAAAAGTGCTTTTTGATTCTGAATTGCATCATCTTATTATTATTATTTTTTTTTTGACATTTTTATTACCTTAATGTGCATGTAGTTTACTTTTTTATTTCACTTTTGAAAAGGCCGTATGAAAAAATCCCAAGAGAGTTAATCTGGTGGATTTTGGGCTGTAAAAGAGTACTAATAAGATAAATTGAGTTTATCAAAAGGTATGTATAAGAGCATTAACTGAGAAGGGTGGTAGGTAAGGAGATAAATAAGTTCTTAGCAACAAGTTTACTCATGGATTGGTTATTAGTCTGTATGTTTTAACATTAAATATGGATGAATTAGTTTCCCTCATATTTAAAAAAGAACTGCTTTTATGCTATTTGCAGATTATGTAGTTTGATAGGTCAAATAAATGCAAAATTAGAATTATGGGGGGATGTCTTGTGATCAAAAGAGTTTTAGAGTTAGTCTAATTAAGATTGTAATAACCTAAAATTTTCCTAGTGTTAATTGTGTCTTTTCTTGATTTTTAATCAATGAAGAGTTAGGCTTATTGGGCTTAAGGACTTAAAATTAGAATTAAGCTTAGTGTGCTTAAGTTGTGATCCAAACCCAAATTTGTAGGTGTGCGGCCCATTAGGGAATTTAGGGTTAGTTTGGTAAAAACTCTTAACTAAGGAAATCTAATACAAATCTAATTGGGAGTCTTATTAACAATAAATTTTATATGAATTATTTGACCATAAACAAGGGTGAAACCCCGTGACTTTGAAGGAATAGGGGTACTTCATTAATCCTAATCGAATTAGGAGACCCTAAATCCAATTATATATAAAGATTTAGTGTTTTTTACTATTAATTTTATTTTAAGTGGTCGGCTAGGAGAGAGAGAGGAGAAGACTGAAGAGCTGCTTGTCCAGCTTGGGAGATTGGAGGGAAATTTGGATTTTGCTAAAGATCTTGTGTAGGAAAATATTCCACAATAAAAAAGTAGGGTGAATCTATAACCTTGCATTTTGTTTGGCAGTTTTAGATCATAGCCATGCTTGAGCTGTGTTTTTGGATGCCTTATTGGATGAAATATTGATATAGGAGATAATCATTGTACTTAAATATGCTTTTCATGTTCGATATCATATTGAACACCTGTATGAACTATGGAATAGACTGTAGAAGCATGTTAAATAATTTTGAACGTTTTTGGTGTGTGAGAACTATAAAGACCCAACCCAGCAAGGTATTGTCCGTGAGATTGTGACATCGCAATCCCACATCGGAAAACGGATGAATGCCCGAGAATCAAGAAGAACACTTAACTTAGTGAGGCGACTTTTGAGGACAAAACCATACGGGCTTAGGCCCAAAGCGAACAATAATTCGCTGAGTTGGGTCGTCACATAATGGTATCGGAGCTTGACCCAGCTGGATGTTTGGGGGTTCGGTCCAACACAAGGATGCGTTGTCCCATGGAGGGGAGTATGTGACATCTTGGTTGTCTGAGTGGGCGGTTGTGATGTGGGCAGGGTGAGAGACCTGGGCGAGCTACTAGGCGAGCATGTGTATGTGGTTAGGACGAGGCCTTTTAGGGCATAACACGGGGGCTAAATCCCATTGGAACCCTGAAGTTAAGTGTGCTCAGATGAGGAACAGTGCTATGATGGGTGACCACTAGGAAGTCTGCCTTGTGTTATACACAGGAACAAAACTGTGTGAGCTTAGGCCCAAAGCGGACAATACCTCGTTGGGTTGGGTTGTTACAATACGAATATCACCATAGGTCAAGAATGTTCTGTTATGAACGTGAGAAAACATAAGGCATATTATCTGGTTTTTTCCCATATGAGCCAATAACATGTCAAACCAAACCATTCACCAGATATTAGATCCTCTTAATAGCCCACATGGATTACCTGTACACTCGTATAGGCCCCATGGAGATATATGTATCAGATTTTTTCGTGCGTGATAACAGGCATCAAATTTTTTGGTCTTCTTTAAGTTCTTTGCAAGGATGATGTTAATTTAGGAGATACTATCTTAGGGAATCATTACTTGCCATGTGGCAGATGTATTTAGGCCCAAAACTTAGTGTGTCATGTGGGATCACAATAAAATTCATGTGAACAAGTTGAATTTGGCAAAAAATATTCTGTGTGAAAGCCATGTCAAATCAAGGTTCGAGCCCAGGTTCATTTTATCAATCAACCAAGCCTCTAATTGATATTAATTAAGTTCTGATTATATGTATAATGTAGCATCACTTGAGAGTGTAATTGCTCCCTAAATTATGCTTGCGAATCAACACTAAGTCCTTTGATGTTCTTTTGTCAGGCTGCATTGGTGGCTGTGATGAGATTCTTAGACAATTGATAGAAATTTGTGGAACAGGATCTCGCAACATTTCAAGCATACCAGGTCTGTATTAGTCTCTTCAAGGCAAGATTCATATTGCTGAACCCAACAGTTTTGGTTTTTAAAAATTTATTCTCCTATTGAGACTTAATTCTATCTTCATAATTTTTTAGTTGCATGCTTACAAAGTAAGACGTTTTGTTGGTTTTGATCCTCGGTTCTTTACAGAAAGCAGTTGAAGGAAACATGGTATATTGGACTTATTAGTTCATAAATATACATTGACTTTCTCATATAAACTGAGATTAGGAGTAAAACTTGTAAAAATGTGTAATTACTCCGTGTAATCATCAAGATGATTTTACTTGCAAAATATGTATCACATTGGTAGGATTAGCTGACTAATGCTAGGCAGCCACTGTCTGAAAGGTAATATGCCAATGCTTTACACTGTCTTGTTGTTTCCAAGCAGAAAATTATTTTTCCTCAGCTGAGTTGCCTCTGTTTTACTCAATTGTGAAAATTTTGTTTTAACCAGCTATCTTCTGATCTCAAATAAAGTTTATCTTCTGTATTCTTTTATTATTATTATTATTATTATTATTATTATTATTACTATTATTATATGGGAAAAATTTTCTCCAAGTAGATCTACAGAGATGAAAAAAAAAAGGTTGTTTCTGCATGATTTTTGTACCTTCTGGGCACGGAAAATCTTAATATATATTGACAGTTATGAGGTATGCTTTGGCCCTTGAAAAGTTAAATGATGGAAAACTTCAAAGAGTTATTTTACATTGAGTTCAAATAGCTGTTATGATACCAAATTTATAAGCTTTTTAGCTTCTTAGTTATTGCCATTTGAAGTATTTCCTGTGTATTTTATTTAGTCTCACTAGAAACAGTGTTTTCCAAATTTTAGTCACCCATTACTAACTTGAGACTACCAGCAATGCAATAAATTTATGTATAACATGTGAATATGAAATGTTGCAACATTTCAAATGAACATGTGATTATTTGGAAAATATCGAGTCAGTGGCTCATTGATCATTGGAGCATTACAGTCATTGTTTGTTGAACAGGATACAGCATCCAATGTAGAGTTGTATACTTCTGATGAAATTATTGTGACTACTCATCTAAGTCTAAGGGACTTGATGCAACTTGAACCCTTGATAGATAACATCATTTATTGTGCTTGTATACTCAAGACAATTTACTGGAATATTTAATTTTTAGGTTCAATATGTTTATCTAGATTAATTTGGTTGGTAAAAGCATTGTATACACAATGAAATCTGGGGAGTTTGGAAAATAACTGATACATGCACTGACATCATCTCAAAAGTACCTCTTAGCAATTTCCTTTGATTTTGCCAGCAAGAGGACGCGGAGCCACGACATCATCTGGTAGTGGCCAAAGAGGTAATATGAGGCAGGGAGCTTGTGGACACTGCAGGCAAACAGGACATTCTTCAAATGATTGCCCTTCCCAGATTTCAAACTCTCGTAGTGTTCAGCATCGAGGAAGAAACTCACATAGTGGTATGATTGCTCTTTGACCCTATCATTCTAAAGGTTCATGAAAGAACAATTATTTGCATAATGATGGCATTGAGGATATATATACTTCAACAATCCCAAGCAAGGGTAGTGTCAAGGCTCTTAGTTTCCTTGGCACTAATCCAGTAGTTTTGTCAATTGCCCAATGAACATGGCAGTTTTCTTCAAGAATGAGACAATAACATCTAATTCTTTTGATCCTTGTGCAATCTACTGTATACCCTTCTGTGAATCAATAATAAGAATGTATTGCATAGCATTCAATCATACAAATAAGGCAAATGGTTATGGAGCATCTTAAAAAAAAATTAAGAGAGAACACCACACACCCTCCACACCTCACCCCAACCCCCCGTGGGTGATAAAGTCACAAAGAGAGAGGGAATGGTGAGATAAAAGTAAACAGCCTTGTTCTTCCTCTTTCCACTCTATTTAATTAAGCTGAGAGCAGGTATAAAGGGGACTGCTGGAGAATGGAGGAGAGAAGGGATGCATGCTTGTGACGGAATAAAAGAGATATATGGGAGGGATGACAAGAAGAAAATGAGAGATGAGAGAAACGGATGGGGAACCAATGTGGAAGTGTGTTTGTGCTTGTGTGTGAGAGAGAGAGAGATGGTACGCAAATAAGCCATGGCATCTATCTGGTTGACTAACCAGTGTTTTGTCCTTCACTTTTCTCTTTCTTCTTACCTCTGTTCAAACAATCGTCTTATTTCAGTTAGAGATTTTATTTTTATTTTTTTTCACTTACATATAAAGTAACTTGTAAATGAATATTTTTCTATGTTAAATTAGCAAATATTATTCTATGCTAATTAATAACTAATATTTTATGAATAAAAGCAGCAAAAAAAAAAATTTAATTTCAAGCACTTAGCATCACCCATGCCTTAAAACCAGCCATTTGCCTAAATGGGCCCATACCTTATATTGATAATGACACCACATTGAGAAATCAAACTTGCTGAAAAACATCTCAATAGCTCTCGGGAACTCCTCATAAGCATTCAACTTATAAATATTCATGATTGAGTTTTCTAATAGCATCCTTTCAGCAGCATCAAATAGTTTGAACTGAGCATATGATCTTATGATGCATCTGGTATTGCAGGAGAACCTTCAATCCCGTGCAATACATGTGGAATGCCATGCATTTTGCAAACTGCTAATACAGCAAATAACAGGGGAAGGAAGTTTTACTCGTGTCAATTGCAAGAGTGTAACTTCTTTGTGTATGTGAGCCTGTACTTGCAACTCATAATGTTATTTGTAGTAGCATTGGATGTGTTTTTGGCCAACTTTGAGTCTCTAAGACACAAACTAATTCTCTCCAACTTCTGTTGCATTTATTTGGCCCTTTTCTTGCTTTGTTGCCATTTTTCTGGATTTCAATCAATAGTGCTATCAACAAGCTTAACCTGTTAATCTAGCAAGTTGCTGGATTTCACCTCCATCTTATGTGATATCAATACGAGACTACGAATCTCTTTTTTCATAAAAAAAACAAAAAGAAAAAATTTCTCAGTTAATAGGGGGACCTGTCACTTACTGGAATAACTATAGTTTCTGTTGTATTCTTTGGGTGTGCTTGGGGTTATGCATATCTGGAAGTCCATATCCCCTTGATATTCTGATAGAGTTGATATAAAGGAAAATGAAAATACACCCTTAGTTTCAAGAATCCATTAACGTGTCCTTGATCAATTCTGCTAGTATTGCCTTGTTTCAATTCCTAGATTTTTATGCCAAGGCCTCTATTTAAGATTGCTATCAGATCTCTTATGGATCTGAAAATTTTAAAATGTTGGCCTGCAAAGTATAAGCTTGCCCCTAGGAATCACTTTTGTGCGCTTCATATTTGAAACCCATGTTTCCTATTCAGCTCTTGCTTTTCCATAATCTGAATGCTTGGTTTTTGTCTCCTGTTTCTTTTTTGGCTTGAGTTTGATCTACAGCTTTATTGTCATAAAAAGAAAAAGTAATCGATGTGGTTGGCAACTAAACATGTTAGCATTGCAGATGGGAGGATAGCATCAATAACAGCACAGGAAGACAAGGTGCACCCTATGCAAACAGCAGCAGTTCTGCATCTAACTCCAGATCTAACCACAGCAGGAGGGGTGGTCGCAGCAGAGGTGGACATACTGGATCACGCACTACCGGTGTTACATTTGTTTCAGCAACTGGTGATCCTGTCTCTGGTAGATGTTGTTATGTTTGTGGTGACCCATCACACTTTGCAAATGTCTGCCCGAACCGAGGTACTTGACTTCTATTCAACTGAGCAATTCTATGATCTCTGTCCAATCCTTTTAGAATGCTAGTCAGTCTTATTATGACTAAGAAATCTTTCATTTCTTACATATTCTTTGGTTTTTGTTTAAGGCTCTGACCTGTGGATCTTCTTCTGATTTTTCAATGAATTTCTTTTTGTATCCTTTCCCTTAACATCTTTACCACCTTAGAGGCAACCTCATTTTATTCTGCACAAGTGGAAAACCAACCTTCTTTGACTTGCTTGAATGATATGTTCCTAGAAACAATCAATAGGACCAGAGTTGCGAAAGCAGTGGATACAGGATAATGCATGCAGTTGTATTCAATCAACAGATTGGTTCCCCTATTGAATCCAATCCTTTCAAAGTAAAATCAAAGTAGAAAAGTTAAATATTTCTACTTTGAATAGTTATACCAAATAGCCTCTTATTGGGTTTTACCATCAGATCGGTACAATTACATCTCTGATGGCTATCCAGAGATGGGCTGGTGAACATGGGACTGCCATTAACATGGTGACCGAACTCTGAAGTGCTCGTGTAGGTTAAGCCCCAGCTAGGGATGGCGGCCTTCGCCGCCTAATAGTTGAAATGGATTAATAGGCAATTAACTCCATTCCGAAGCTTGCTTTCCATGACTTTGTCAAGGACTTCTGTCATCTGCACCACACACAGCATAGTAATAATTGTCCTACATTATCATCATCATCATCATCAGAAGTTAGTTCTCACCAAACTGTGGTGGATAACACGAATCTTGTACACGAATTTATCTGTTTCTTGTGACATCAGAAAAAAGGGGAACAATACAATCAGAAATTTAACAAAAAGAATTACAAAAGGACTTAGCTAAGGACTTTCCATTTTCTTTTTCCTTTAATTTTCCCAGATATTGTCTGACCAGATTCTGAGACCAACGATGCAGTTTTATTTTCTTCAGATGAGAATGCATTTGGGGCGGTCCTTGTTCTTTGTATTTTTTTTAATCTGTCTAAATAGTAGTTGTTTCGTGGGCCATACTGATACGAGTTGATGGCCATTTTCTACCTACCCAGTACAATCAGCAGAGAGTGTTTATTATCCCGTATTTAGTACAGTGTTTTCCGGTACATGTCACGGGATAAAAATCATCAGGTTGCGTTTTTGGTGTAGGCCTTACCTAAAAGGTGTCTTGCAAAAGGCATCTGTTGGATGGTTTAACTTGGAAGGCATGAGTTGCTTCTAACTCCCCCCCAAAAAACATTGGATCAGAACAGAACTTTGGAGTGGAAAATTGACTGAGTTAATCCCTTATACAAAAACTCCATTAAAACATCCTCATTGGCATGCAGTAAGAACACAGGCTATACATTTATTCGTTATTTTCTTTCCCCGTTACTAGAATCTCTTGAGCACACTTCTGATATAAACAAAGCACCATGTTTTCAACAAAGTTTTGTACTTTCTCCACCCTGTGAAATAGTTCCCAATCACCTTCCTGTAACTCTGCCTCTGCTTCACAACTTTCCAGTATTCTGCGATGTTGGGTCGAGTAGCAATGTACTCATCTTCCAAATCCAAGAGAGCTAAGCGCGCCAGCACTGGAACGAGCATAACATCTGCCATGGTGAACTCTTCCCCTGTCAGATATGCTGTTTCATTCAGCTGCACCTCCACTTCATCGAGAAGGCGGATTAGCTGTTCCTCACTCCTTTTCAACACATCTGGGTTTTTCAACTTGTCTTCTGTTTCATATTCATCTTTTAGCTTGAGGTGGTACAAACTCGCTAGATCTGGAGATTCAGCCATCCGAGCTATCACCACTCGCCGTACGAATTTGGAAACAAAGATTCGATACTTTTCTGGGACGTGAGAGAGTGTGAAAATCTTGGGATTCCAGTCTTGTATCTTCTGCATCCAGTCATTGACTCCTCTGACGCTAATGGCATTAGTGTCAACACCAGAAGAGACTACTGCTATTCTTTCTATATACCTGTAACATTCTGACACTTTAATATCTCTGTGGTCTTGATAATTTCTTTAGAGATAAGTAAAACAAGAGATGAAAAAAGATACATACAGAATAATCTCAATTGTATCAAACATAATGTGAGAACCATTCTGGAAAACCGGCAGCTTCGCACTAGGATTCATGCGGAAGAATGAGGAATCCATATTCTTGCCTGTGATAGGATTGGCGTGGTATGATGTGTAATCAATGCCATTCTCTTCCAAAGCAAGCCTCACCTTCTGGCTGTCCAAGGAGTATGGGTGATGGTAGAGCTGCATTATTTTCCCAACATCTACACTTCAGATTTTATCGGTCATGTCAGAGTTGGAGCTGGCTTTTTTTTTTTTTTGGTAGGACAGAGTTGGAGTTGGAGCTGGCTGCTCATCAAATTTTGTACCTCACATGCATAAGCTTCAACAAGGGAGAAGGCATATCTAGGTGAGTACCTGAAGGATAAGGATCGAGGTAATTAGTACATTTATAAAATATATTCAACAGAAGATCAAAGAATGAAGCCATGATTAGATGACACTCTGGTAAATCATGTATAAAGAATGGAAGTGCACTGTACTAGCTACATATTCCTTATTTCTAGAGAAACATCTCTACTTAGAACCTTTTTTGAGTCACCTTTCATCTTTTTCTTCTCTCCAACCACTGGTCGGACATAAAATACTTCGCATTCCTTATGTAATATGAAGAGAGAGGACTCCGGAAGCAGTTACATACCAAGTGCTTTTGCAGCCACTTCCATGTTCTAACACCCATTAATTTTCTACCCTTTCCTGTGTCAAAAGATTAGGAAGACAAGCAATACCTCCTATGATCATTTGTTCCTTTCATTTATCCCATGCTTTATAGTATCCTTATCATCTTTTCTGCTTTACCAAGATAGATGGTTTACTCCAAGAGTATTACAGTTTCTTAAAGTGCATGAATGACAATGAAACGTCCACCGCAATCAGAATCAAAGTGTCACTTACATATCCAACTGAGTCACAATTAAACAAGCAAGAATACCATTTCAGACAACATATTATTAAACATGCAAGATGCAGTAGTTATTCATGTGGGTACTTGTAGAAGAAAAATATCCAATATTATTCTGCAGGGTATACATAACATGGCCATTTCGCAACTTATACATGCACAAATATCAATATTTAGGCATGTAACCTTTCCTGCAGTCAAACGATTAAGCAAATAGACCAAAAAAATCTTCTTCTATGGCATCAACTCCACCATTCAGAGGTGAAGCTTGAGGTTTAATAATATAATTCCTTGGAGTTACAATTGAAACAGGAAAAAGTCATTGATTTAAACGAAAAAGGCAGTTGGACATAGAAGAAGCCTAGTTGAGAAGAAAATCTACACCATTATGAATTGAAACAGATCCAATTGGAAGACAAAAGTCCAATAATTCAAAAGAGTATTCTACTCATTAAAAGTTCAAAGAAAAAAAATGATAGAAGCAAAATATAAAACTGAGACTGCACCAGGAATTTCAGTTCCAATTCGCATTCCAGGAAACTCAAAGTTGGGTAAAATCAAATTCTATTGTATTGATGAGTAAAATAATATAAAAAATTCATGGAATTGGATTTATAGGTGCCTGTTTGTGGGGTTGGTTGTGGAGGTACCCTAGGAGATGGTGGCAATGGTCAGTGAGAGTGGTGAATCAATCATGGTGTCAGCATCAAAGGCGGTTGCTGTGGTGGTTTTCGGATTCAAAAGGGGGCAAACATAGTGCTGGGCTTTAAAGGTGGCATTGATTGTGGAATATTTGACATTGAGGTGCAAATAAACAGCCTCACCTTTGTAGTTTGTACTTCAAAAGGGCGATTTACTCTTACTAGAATTCCTCAAGGACGGGGTTAAGGTTCAATTCAAATTCCACCTTGTGCCCCCTACAATGAGAATGGAAATCAAGGTGTCTGATTCCAATTTCCTGTCCCAGTCAAGGCATAATGTTTCCTTGAGGAACTCTCACTCAAAACTCCTCAAAAGAGTGATACAGAGACAAAAAATTTATCATCAGGAGTGACATATGAAGCGAACAAAACTTCCAAGCATAAGCCTATTTCTGAAAATTAAACTCCCAAATAGTTATGCAAGCCAATCTTAAATTCCTTAAATGAAAATCTCAAATATTACTTGTCTTCTGTTTATTTATTCCTTTGATTATGGTAATAGGCATATCAAAATCAAATAAAGTAAAAGCATACGGAATTACAAATCTTCACTTGGTTTGTTCTGAGGAGGTTGGCATGGAAATATCTTTTTTCTTTAGATATATCAAATCAAATTCAAATAAAGCACAAGCATACAGAATTAAAAATCTTCACTTGGTTTTTTCCTAGCGGGGCGGGCACGAAAAGGTTTTGTCTCTTTAACCAGAATTCGATCATTCTGCAAGCATCAATCCACGAATCACACATCCTTCCAGATTGCAAAAACAGAATTACATACCCCCGAATTCCTCTTAAATTTTAGACTTGGAAAATCAATCCTCAATCAACAAACCAAAATTCCCAACTTTCAAGACCCAAAATAAAAAACCCAGAACAAGACAAATTGAATTAGAAGAAATCCACACAACAGAACAAACACAAACAATAAGATCTCTGGAAATTCAGTACATCAACTGAACAAACACAAACAATAAGATCACTGATTATAACTTACCAGAAGAACAGGAAACTTCTTCATAGTTCGAGACAGACTGTTTGCGTTATGTACTTGAGATTCCTGGACCACATCCGTTAAAAAGGAGGAAACAAAATGGGGTACAGCTTAAAAGGGAATAAAAGATAGAGAGAGAGAGAGCGTCTGTGAAAGAGAACATTTACAATCAACTATAACAGTACTTCTAAAGGGAAAAGTCCACCGACACCCTCTATCGTAGTAAGGCAAAAGGGTAACCGTCTTTTCCAGATTGGATCAACCGTACACTGACACTCGGCGGTTAAGAAGGGAGAGGCTTTGTGGATGAATTGTTTGTTGGACACTTGGGAGTAAGGAGAGTGGGAGGGGAGATTTGATTTGGTGCCTCTCACGTACATGTCTTAATGTAATTCGATGGACCCATCTTGATTATGATAATTTTTAATCGCCCAATCTACTGAATACGTTGATACGAAGTGATGATTGGTGAATGGGTGTAAATATGAACTATGCAGTTGCATTTGACTACGTGACCTTCAAGTTTGCTTATGTAAACATATATGTGGTATCCTCATTTTTATTTGTTTTTATCCCTTTTTTTTTTCCAACCCATCCTTTGGGCAGAGACTAAATTTAAGCTAAAGATTACAATAAAAAATTTGAAGGTCAAAATAAATGAACTCAACCGTACATCAATACAAGCGAATCCTCTCAACCTCTCCAAGACAAGTTGTGGTCATGCCATCATTTGAGGTTGGAATTGACTGGGTGGATAAATCTATAATCAAATAACTTTTTTTTTGGTGGAAACTATAATCAAATAACTTGAGTTGGGAGTTGGTAACACGAATCAGTTATGCACATGGACCCCTAACATTTAAAAAATGGTAAAAACCTTTCTTAACATTTGAACAAATGGTTGGAAAGCCCTCTCTATTAGTTCAAGAATATTGAGAAGGCTAAGGCTAAGGCTGTGTTTGGTAACGCTTTTCGGAAGTACTTTTTTGCTTTTGAAAGCAAAAAATTGCTTTTAAAAGCAAAAGTACCGTTTGGTAACACACACGAGAAGTAATTTACTAAAAGCAAAGAAGCAATTTTATTGCTTTTCACCAGAAGCAACAAAACGTTGCTTCTCAATTTTTTTACAAAATTGCTTTATTGCTTTCAAAACCCCTCGATACCCTATTGCTTTATTCCTATATTAAAGATGATGCCTCCATACTCACTTAAGAAGCAACAACGTATTATTATTGCTAGAGCCGGCAAAATGCCACCCGACCCAACGGGTCAACCCGTTTATTAATTGGGTTGGGTGTGGGTTGGGCCAGTAATCGGGTCAACCCGATTATGACCCGCCAACCCGACAGGTAACCCGATTTAAAAAAAAAAAAAAAGATGGCAAAAGTAGCATGTTTCGACCCGATTAACCCCAAAACCCGACCTGAACCCGGTACAACAGGATCCAATTAACCCCCCAACCCTATTTTAATAATATTTTTTGAAAAATAACAGTAATCGGGTTAACCAGATTATGACCTGCCAACCCGATAGGTAACCCGATTAAAAAAAAAAGATGGCAAAAGTATCATGTTTCGATCCGATTAACCCCAAAAAACCCGACCCGAACCCGGTACAACCGGATCCAATTAACCCCCCAACCCTATTTTAATAATATTTTTTGAAAAATAAAAAATAAAAAAAATAATAAACAGGTTGGCAGGTTGAACCCGTTTATTGGCGGGTTGGGGGTTTTCCAACCCGCCTTAATTTAGTCAACCCGATTAGCACAATGGTGATATTAGATACTTGTTTAGTTATTTGAATGTAATTAAATGACTATTTTATGAATCTTTTATAATATTGGACTTATATTTTTGAATATATTTCTAAGTACAATACATAAATTGTGTACAATACTTTTATGAAAGCAAAAAGCAATTTCTATGTTACTACAATTACCAAACATGTTTTTTTTACTTCTTAGAAGCAAAGCAAAAGTTTACCAAACGCATTTGCTTCAAGAAAAGATCTTTCGAAAAGCATAAAATTGCTTTTTTGCTTTCTTGCTTTTAGAAGCAAAAAAGCAAAAGCGTTACCAAACGCAGCCTAAATTAACCCTTGAGATTAAATTTAAGGCCCATAGACCTTAAATTGACACGAATCATATTCCTTCATCCTAGTCTGTCAAAAATCATATATCATTAGATTGTAGGTATTCAGATCCTTTCTGAATAATTTTATCTATTATTTCCTTCGTCCTATATTATATTAATATTTTTTTCCTTGTTATTAGTCTATTTATACAAAATCTAACCACTCCCCAAATATGTTTATTTTTATCTTTTCCAGTCCTTCCATATATCAATCTCAATTTTTTGATCTCAATAATGCTCATCAAATACTTATGTTACTTTTTTTGTCAATTAACATTATAATTCATACATCATAACAGGTTTGATGATCATTTTATAAAATTTTCATTTTTGTTTAAGTTGGGCACATACATCATATATAATAATTTAAAAGCATCTATCAAAGTAAGCCATTAAGTTTTAATTTTATGTACAACACCATCATCAAAATACTTTTTCCTTTGAAAATTGACTTAAGAAAATTGTTTGCTATTAAGAATATCTTGATTCTCAATGTTTACTATTACCTTTTTAATATCACTAGTAGGTAGCACATGTGTTGCACGTGGAGGAATATTTCTGGGTAGTTATTGCATAAAAATATTTTTGGGTACACAAGCATTTATTTTAGGATGAGTTATTCTATGCATTTGATCAATCAATACATAAAGATATTAAGTATCAAAATTTAAAAAAAAAAGGAGTAAGAGAGAGAGAGAGAGAGAGAGAGAGAGAGAGAGAGAGAGAGGAAAAAAGGCCTCTAAAATTTTATATATATTATTAGATTGGAATTTAAGAGCAAAACAATATTTGTGCCACCTTATAAATCACAGATATAAAAAATCTCTCATTTCTTTTGTCCCTGCTCCAACAATAAAGCTGAGGTTCGTGGCCTCCCTGTTGACCTTAATCTCTGTCATCAACATGGCTTCCATGCTCTCCTTATTGAATCTGATTCAAAGAATTTAATCAATCGGCTAGATGGTTCGTCAGCTTACCCTTGGAAATTGAAGTATTGGTTGCGGCAGATTAAGTCTTTTCATCACTCCTTTAATCATTCTATTCATCATATTTTTAAGGTAACTAATTCAATTGCTGATGTGTAGACTAAAAATGGTGCTCATGGTGTATCTTCTACCTACTTCTCAATAGGGGATTCGCCCAAGTCTGCCTATGGTCTATGTAGATTAGATAAATTAGGTTTGCACTATGTTCATTCTTTTAAATAGACTTAGATCCTCCCTTCCGCTTCTTATTTGTTTTCCTAGGGATTTTTATCCTCTCTCTTGTACATCCTTTGTTTCATTAATGTACAGGTTGGGGGTCTTGGCCCCAACCCCTTAAATTTTTTTCAAGAAAAAAAGGAGCAAATAAATTAATAAGGGCTTATAACACAGACTTAGGAAGGGATGAATTACTCTTAAACCAATGATTCACAATCCAAGTAGGTGACCATGTGATTTTCAAATCAAAGCTAACAACATATAATATACCAAATGTATACACTTGTTCTTTAATTGAAATATAAATGACAAAGAGTGGTTATCAAACAATTTGCATAAGAAAAAAAGTTACAAGCAAATGAAATCTGAAATGAATCATCAAATTTGAAAAAATATGGATGAGATTATCATATAAATGGCAAGTATTACCCCATCAACATGGTCTATTAGATTGATGATCCCAACAAATTTAGAAAACAGAAGACGTGCTATAATATATTGCTCAAGACCCTATCGATATACTACACTTATATAACTTATTATAAATTTGTAAGAATGCTTGTTTCACTAAAACAAAATTAGTAATCATAGATAATGTGCGCATGGGTCGCACGGGTAGGCACGCCTCCTAAAGGATAATTCGGGAAGGTTGGAGTCGCCACTGCCTGATGGGGTGCAGGCAGACACCTGGGTGCCTATGTTTTTCTATTAGGCTGGTCTGCGGCTTGAGATTCTAAGCAAGGTCTTGGTTGCGGTCTGGGGAAGTCCATAGACACCCTAGTCCACCCCGTCAAATGACGGGTCCCATAGGTTCTCCTGGTTTTGAGTCAATTTTGGTCTATCTCACCCGATTCCTATGCCGATATGCAATCTTTGATTAAGTCTGGTCGGGAGAGCCTGATTGGTGTGGGTCCCTTTACTTGATTTTATCTTTTTTTATTCCAAGTGATCTGGGTCTGGTGTGTGGGCCCTGTTAGGAGGCCCACATGATGCCAATTTGGGCTTTAGTAAAAGCCCAAGTCCCGTTTGAGGTTACGTTGGATAACCCCTTTCGGTTTTGGTTGGTTTAATGGATTTTATTTAAAGTTCAAGTTGGGGATTAAGTAATTTACATGCAAAAGTGGGCCTGGAGATGGTTTATGGGCCCATTGGGTGAGCCCCACAGTGGTTGCCAAGTGATTTTGATTTATCTTCATTTATTTGTGCCAAATTGGGCTAGGCATGGGCTTGGGACCTATTGCCTAGGTTTGGGCTTGGAAGCCCAAGGCAATAGTGGATTAGGGTTCTAGACCCTGTCCTTCAGTTTTGTGGGCTTAGTGGGCCTGTACCTGCGGTCACGGCCAAACCACCTATCCTAGTAAGCATGCTCTGAGTTGGGCTTTTGATGGGCCTTAAATGGTATGGCCCACTTGACTTAGTTAGTTATCTTTTTTTTTAATTCAAATGAGTGAGTCGGACTGGGTGGGCCCCGTTAGAAGGCTCACGGTTCTCAAGCTGGACCCGTTTGGTCCAAGGCCCATGCTGGTTCTCGGGTTGACCCGAAACCCTATTGGGTTAATTGGTTTATTCACACAAAAAAAATTGGAAATGGGCTAAGGGGCTGAAAACCCTAAAATTAGGGTTTACAGGGTTATACCAAAATCCAGTATGACTGAAATTAAATTTCGGTCATACTGTCTTTTCCTGCATAACCGAAATCTAATTTCGGTTATGCACAGAATGGTGTTTGCCCGAACTGAGTTCTCGGGCAAACACAAAAAACCAAAATTTTGCTCTTTTTCAAAGGGGTTGGATTTCCAGGGGTGGCCTAGGGTTTCGTGGGCCCCTATGTGGGCCCACAATGGTACCGAACTTGAGGAGTGGCCTCTTTAGTCCACTTTTTAAAGATTTTTAGGAATCCAGGGGAAGGGGATCATGTCAAGGGGCTCAAAACAGGAATAAAAGGGGGAAACATCCCCCACATGCTTGAGGATCATGGAGAGGGGAACGGGAACATGCTACTCAAGACAAACATGCGAGATTTCTAATCCTAAACATGCATATTCTATGATATGGCAAGCATGTAAAAGAGAAAACCCACAATAACCTAAGTTAGCAAACAAATAAAGAAAGGATTATGGGGGGTTTAATGGGGTACATTGGATTTAAAGGAAAAAGGGGACCATGCTCCCCTATCAAATGACCATGTAAGACCATCCATTCGTAATCCCCTTAAGTGAGGACTGTAGACACCTGATTTTTGCACCTCCGAAATAAAGAAAAATGAAAAGTCAAACCCTGAAGGGGTCAAAAAATTGACTTTTTGATTCAAGTAAATTTGGCCATCAAACTTCATCTCATTGAAAAGAGCATTTCGACACGGTTCCAACGCAACTGAATTTGCTGGAATCGGAGTTCAGATGAAAAAGATATGAGCTGGTCAAACTTTTGGGGAGCAAAAAGTTGACTTTTTGCTCGACCCTAATTCAGCTGCCAAACTTGATCCCATTGGATAGGTGGTTCCGAGCCGGTTCCAACGACACTAAGTTTGCTGAAATCGGACACCGAACGAAAAAGTTATGGGCAGTTGAAATTTCAAAGAAAGCTGCCCATGTGGCAAAACAGCAACAAAAAGCAGAATAAATGAATTAAATAAATAAAATAATCATTTAATAAAAATATCTTTATTTTTTAATAATATTTTAATAAAAGAATCTCGTTTTTATAATAAAATAATCAAAAAAATCGGATAAAAATCTTTAAATAAATCAAATTTAATAAAGCATTTGAAATCCAACATTTTAAAAACGTGCTGGACCGTATTTGAAGTACGGGCGAGGCATGCCCGTATTTCAAATACGGGCAAGCTTCTAGAAGGGGACGCGTGTCGCTGTACGACGGGACACGTGTCTTGTACGGCCGATTTTGCGAGATTTGAAAATGTGTGTTTTTCGCCCGTATTTGAATTACGGGCAAGGCACGCCCGTATTTGAAGTATGGGCATGCCTTGCCCGTACTTCAAATACGGGCACGAAAATTTTGCCTATAAATAGAGAGGCCACCCCCTCATTTCAGAAGCAAAGTCCTAAGGCCTCCCCCCCTCTCTCACCTTGCTGTTTGCACGTCCAACCTCTGCCCATATATTGCCACCCCAACACCAAACCCAGAAATACCCAAATTACCCCCAGATAATGCCTGTTTGTTGTTTCCTTTCATTCTTTCCTAACTTAAGATAAGGAACCCCTTTTGCCAGCTCAATTTGGAGAATCAATAGGAGGGCGGAAGCGCTGCAGAAATCATCCGGAGAACCATCATACATTCAGGAAAGAAGGTAACAGTAAAGAAATACTACCGGTAATTCTATCTTCCAATAAAATCAATACTTTCAAGCTGATTTTCTTCCTTAATATTTTCTCTACTTCTTCTCACCTGGTTTTTTTTGTATGATATGACTTTGAGCTTCCTACCACAAGGGGTAAGTTTCGATTAAAAGGCGAAATGAGAGGATTCGTCAAGGACTTAATGAAGGAAATATTGTCTAAAGATAAAATGACCTTAGTTTTTATAAGATAATGTTTGTAAAAGATGAATTGTTCTCCCATCATCTTCATCTTTCATGGGTGAACGTGGAACCTTGGTCGTGATCCCCGCACAACAGTAAGGTAGTCTTAATGTTTCTCCTTCAAGGGAAAATGGCATGAAGATCTAAGGAAAAGGGGAGAATGAAGAATGAAAGAAGAAAAGAACCAAGAAGTGAACATGTGCTTTACTGTAGATATGTTGGAGCCTCTGTTGAAGTCGCCGGACCTCCCAAGAAGTTAGCCGGAATGATCCCGGCCAAAAACAATGTAAAACTGTAAAATTAGGCGACACCCGTAGAGGCATTACGATTTGGGCATGCCCGTATTTCCTATTCGGGTAGGCCTGAATCGTGTTAAGTTTACGGACAAGGCCAGCCCGTATAGCAAATACGGGCAATTATGAAAGTAACTTAAAAAGGTAATTTTCCGGCCCGGTTGGATTTTTTCCGACCCGAACCGGCCTAACCCGCCCCAAGAAGCTAATTGGGCTATTCTTAGCCCCCTATGGACCATGAGCCCAACCAGGCCCACCAAGATCACCTTGGGCCCACATGAGTGGCCCACTTTTGACCGGCCTATACCAGGCCTGTTTTCAATAAACAGGCCTAGGCCACTTGATCTTTGGCTCATGGGCCCATTCCAAGCCCACTAAGCCCAAATAAGTTGTAAATAAATAAAATAATCAAATGGGTTACCCAATAACCCAACTGGGCCCCAGGCCCAACCTTGGCAACCCACGGGTCCTCCAACGGGACCCGGGTCCGACCCACTTCACTAAATAAGAAGATAAAATTAAAGTAAAAGGGACCCACACCTTCAGAGGGCCCCGCCAGACCCAATAAACAGCATGCTGGTCTAGGAAGGGTGAGATTGACTCAGAAAACCAGGGAGACCCGAGGGACCCGTCAAACCGACGGGGCGGGCTGGGGTGTCTTAGGGCTTCCCCGGACGTAACCAAGGACTTGGCTAGAACTCTGAAAAGCCGCAGACTAGACCTAGACCCGGATAGGGCAAACACCGTGTCTGCCTGCACCTCTCAGGCAGTGGCGACTCTGAAAGTCCCGAGGTACGCACTGAAAGTGCGCCCGGTGTGCGATCTAGGCCAGGTTTAGGTGCGCACAAGGACTTAAAAGGGGCTTCCATGGAATCTCCTCCCTTCTCTTCAAATTTCAATCTTTCCCCTTACCACGGGATCATCTTCTCATGAAGAACAAGGAAAGGAGTGGGGGATGAAGAGAAAATATGCTCAAAAAGGAAGATCAACAGGTAAACAAAAGGAAAAATAGAACCATATGCTCAAATCACTCCCGTTTTCATATATGTATAATAAAACACAGTGGGGAGTCTTACCTTGGAGTTAGAAACTCCTTAGCTCCACCAAGTCCTCCCAAACCTCCTTCGGATGTTTTCAAGTGAAGGAGAAGAAGAGGGGAAGGGCTTAGAAGTGTTTGAGTGTGTCTTGGAGAGGTTTAGGAGTGATGGAGAGGTGGGGGAAAGAAGGACGAGCAGGGGAAAGGAGAGAGGGGAGAGCCCAAATGCCAAAATAGCCAACCCTTTGCAAATGAGCTGCTGAAGCCCTTTTATAGATGAAAATTGAATAACCGGAAGGAAATATAGTATAACCAAAATTTAATTTCGGTTATACTAAAAACCATGTGTAACCGAAATTCAATTTCGGTTACACCTTATCCCGACATGCAATCATGAAAAATCCAAGATTTTGTCGGGAAATCTGTCAGAAGATTCGGATTTTCACTTTATGAACCGGAATTGAATTCCGGTTACTCTACCAATATTTTTGATATTTGCAGATTACCCCTTAGATTTGACCGATTTGACACTTGAGATAACTGCGATTGCCCCTTGCGCAATTTTAGTTTAATCCCTGAGATATTTTGCAGATTTTGGATATTTACAGATTGATCCTTGAGATATTTATCTGCGTTTCTTGCCACGTGTGCAGTTTCCGGCATTGCTGCCCGGAAATTTCAACTGCTCATATCTTCTTCATCTGGGCTCCGATTCTGGCAAACTCAGTTGCGTTAAAACCGTATCGGAGTCCTCTATCCATTGGGATAGGACTAAGCAGCTGATTTGGGGTTTAGCAGAAAGTCAATTTCTGTCCCCCCTCAAGTTTGACCAGCTTGCAGATCATTCATCCATACTCCGATTCCAACAAACTTAATTGCGTTGGAACCATGTCGGGACCCTCTATCCATTGAGATGCGGTAAGGTGGCCAACTATCACTTGATCAAAAAGTCAACTTTTGTCCCCTTAGGGTTTGACTTTTAGGTTTTTATTTTCAACATTTTTTTGGTTTGATCAAAATTTAAGTGCTTACAGATAATGCAGTCATGTAGAAACTATACCAATACAATAAACTGAAGCCTTTTAAGCTTCTAATCTGATGCCTTTTGAGTTTCTAAATGGATGTTCCTTTTGAACTTCAAAATTAAAACATTTTGAATTATGTTACTAACCTTTAATTGTAGTTGCAAAATTAGTTAAACTAAAGCCTTTGGAACTTCTAAATTGAAGCCTTTGTATCATTTACTAAAAATTAGCTATGAAAAAGTAGAAAAGTAGTGGTTACAAAATTTTCATTCATAATTAACTTTAATTATGAGTTAGAGAAAATAAAAAGAGGATGGGGACGTAACTTGAGAGTGATAAACATGAATATTCACAAAACTTTTCATTGTCTCATTAATAATTGAGATTAATTAAGAAGAATTGAATGACAATTATTGACATTATTGGAGAAACACTATATTTTTTTACCTATGTATCCCAATATGTCAAAGTTTCTTTTTCAACCTTAAGAAATTGAGAATTGCTAACATATTTTTGTAGTATATATAATAAATTAACGCTCTTCTCAATGGTGCTTTAATATATTGTGTTACTCTTTTAATGTTGAGTTGCTATTTTGCCATTTAATTCACATAAAAAATGGTGTTAACAAAAAAAGAAAAAAAAAGGAGGAAAAACAGGAAGACACTTAATAGTTATTCTCATTGAAAAGGAATGCACTAAACTAAGGCTCTAAGCATAAATTTTTTGGGATCATTATTTATAAAAAACAAAGTGCAGGCATAGTAACTTATCATAAAAAATTGTCTTAATTACAAATTAGGTAACCTTATTCTTAATTTCTATCAAACTCCTTAAAATTAGCTTTCCCATTAGCATGAAATTATTGAAAGAATAAACAGCTAAGAGACAAGATGATCAATCCAAACAGATACTCATAAAAAAAACTTTTTTATTTTTATTTTTATCAAATCCCTTAAAATTGTTGCTTTCCCATTAACTTTAAATTACTGGAAGAACAAATAGCTAAGATGATCAAATGAAATAAGTAATTGTCATAGATATATATTTTTAATTTCTCCTATCATAAATTTCCGACAATATAACCGAGATGTTTATAATCAACTATCATGAGATGCATGTTCATTAGTTGCCGTACAAGTTCATCGGTAGATGCCTCCTAAAACCAACTACAACCTTCATATATGGCATCTTCTACAAATTCTCTTTTTTAATCTCTTTCCATCTTTTGTCACCTTTTGAATCTCTTCAAACACCTTGATCACCCTAATGGTTTTCTCATCAATCTTTCCTTTGAAGCATAGGAGACCAAGAAAACAGAACATGAAGTAGTGTAAGTGACCCACACTCAAAGGCATTTGCATGAATCAACATCTTGAGATCTTAGTTTGTTGGTGTGTACATCCAAAACCCATTTTGCAAGCATGAGCATGGACCTCATATGTAAAGGATGGAAGATTACGAAGGTGAGATTCTGGTGAAGAAATTTGGTTATTGGTTATGAGCTGCTTGGTTGGGAGAGCCCACAATCTATCGGCTAAGATGGCTCCGTGATGGGCAAGTGCATGGGTGGAGATGAAGATGGAAAGACAAAGAAATAGAAAAGTTTAAATATATTTTAGGGAGATAATGGTTAAAATGTATTATTAGTTGGAATTTGTAAAGTTGCAGCAGTTACAGACTCTAAATTGTTGCAAATAATGTTAACTAATACAATTAATCATTAAATGCATCCATTATCTAATATCAATTAAATATATTTATTTCAAATTAATTGAAATCATAGTTGCTAGCGAATACAAATCGAAGGTAAAGTGGGGAAAATTCTTTTAAAATCACATGATTACCCTTTATATGTTAATGGACTACTTAACCCTTTCAAGGCATTTATTTAAAATAAAATCTATTAGAGACTAATGGATTATTGAAAAACTTTTGGATAGCATTGTAATTTTAATGATAAGGGTAGGGAAAAAGGGATTGATGACAAAAATTGAGGGTTTTTTATTTTAGGAGTAGTAAAATACATACTAATGGATATCAAAATTAATATTTTCAAATTCAATATTTCAAGTTCTGTTGTACAATGAAATTTCAATAATTTTGATTCAATACAAATATTATAACCATAAACTATCATTGAAGTATAAGAATTAATGCATAAAAACTGCGGAACACCATTAATATGGGGACTAATATATAGGATAAAATAAGATTAGTCAAATACCTATAAAACTATAATTAATACTGTAAACATATAAATGAAATAGGCATACACCAAGAAAATCCCATGTAGAAAGCCACCCACTAAGAAAGCTATGAATAACCCAAATCCTCAAAACTGGATTTTTCCAAAACCCAGTTTGAACGATTCTCGCTCTTGTAGATGGAATGGAGCTCAGCCAAAAAAAGAATAGAACTCAAGGTCTTCTTCTTCTCACTTCCCCTATCACTCACACTAAGGAGCTCTTTATAGTATAGAAGATGGGTAGTCCAAGAGACTGCTATTAATACATCAATTTTATGTTGAGCATTAATATAATAAATTGACGCCTCTTGAACTTCTAAATTGAAACCTCTTGAGCTTCTAAACTGAAGCCTTTTGAGCTTCTAAGCCAAAGCCTTTTGAATTTTGTCACAAAAACTTTTCATTATCTCATTAATAATTGAGATCAGTTAGAATTGAATGACACTTATTGACATTAGGGAGAAACTTTATATTCTTAACCTATGTATCTCAATATGTAAAAGTTGCTTTCTTAACCATAAGAAATTAAGAATTGCTAACATATTTTGTAGTGCACATGATAAATTAATGTTAATCTCAAAGGGTACTTAAGTAATTTAAACTAAAAAATAGGGAAAAAGAGGCCGATAAAAGAAGGGATTTTTGCTTTTAGGAGTAGTAGAATTTATAATAGGGTAATTCACTTACAAACCCCTTAAGGTTTTTCAATTATGCACATAGACCCCCTAACATTTGAAAAATGGTATAAACCTCCGTTAACATTTGAACAAATGGTCACAAAACCCTCTCTTGTTAGTTTAAGAATGTTGAAAAGGCTAAATTAACCCTTGAAATTAAATTTATTTAAAAGCCAATATAATCCCAAAAATATCAAACTAAAGTTAGAGCTAATACAACTAAAAAAGTCCCAATAAACACAAAATTCCAACTTTCTCCATTGAGCATTCTCCAAAAGTTTCCTTATACATCTACAAATAAGGATAATTTTATCATTTATCATTTAAGGCAAAGTATTTTGTTCAAACTTAAAGGGTATTTTAGGTATGAAATCTTTGGTAAGGGGTTTTTGTGATCATTTGTGCGCATGTGAAGGGAGGTTTTTGATATTTTTCAAATGTCAAGAGGGTCTACGTTCATAAGTAATAAACCTATGTGGTTCTAAGTGTAATCATTACTTGTAGTATTAATTCAGCGATAAACCTCAGAGGTTCTAAGTATAATCATTACTTGTAGTATTTTAATGATAAACCTCGGGGTTCTAAGTGTAATCATTACTTGTGGTATTAATTCAGCGATAAACCTCAGGGTTTCTAAAGTGTAATCACTACTTGTAGTATTAATTCAACCCATTTGAAAATGTCTTCCGTATTTCTAATTTCGCATTTATTTCTCTCTTGTTTGGTCCACTAAAATCATATTATATGCAATTTCTGTCCTCATAATTAAAGTTTGAAGCTTTGTAACCATTTATGCATATATCAAGAAGATTTTTGGTTTTTTCCAAATGGGGGGATGTGTGTGTACAAGTGACAAACCTTAAGGACATAAAGCGTAAATTTTCAAATAAAGGGGGGCAAAAAGGAAACTAAGGATTTGTTCAAGAAAGTCCACACAACGGAACTTCAAATAGCTCCTTCTTTGAGAGCAGAAGAAAGAGCAAAGTCAGAGTCAGATATGCCCAAACAAAGAGAAGAGAAAGACATGTTATCAGACTTCATCTTCTCTCTGATTCCGCTCTTTATCTTCATTTCTTGCGTTTCCTCAGCTGAAGCGATCAATCCTCTTCCCTCTGCTGATGTTTGTATCATCGGCAGTGGCATCGCTGGTTCATCTGTCGCTCATTTCCTCCGTCGCTACTCCAACGACCATTTGCTTCAGGGCATCGGCGACATCAGAATCTTCGAACGCCATGGAGTCGTCGGGGGGAGAATGGCGGCGGTCTCCATCGCCGGCGACACCTTTGAAGCCGGCGCTTCTATTCTGCACCCCAAGAACTATCACGCCTTGAACTTCACCAAATCCCTTAACCTGCGGGTCAAGAAACCGTCTTCTTCCTCTTTCTCGCTTGGCATTTGGGATGGATCCCATTTCGTCTTTAAGACTCTTAACTCAGATTCGAGGTTCCCTTTTGCCCAGAAGATTATATCGCTTGCTAATAAGGTCCTTCTGTTCTTCCGTTACAGATTATCGCTTCTCAGGATGGAGAGCTTCGTCGAGGTCTGTTCATATTCTCTGTATTAGTTGTGGGTGATTCTGTCTCTGTATTTGTATTTATGATTCTAATTGATGCAGAATACAGTGAATTCCTTCCTGAAATATTATGCGGATTTTGATTCTCGTCCCATTTTCCAAACCGTGGATGAGATGCTTAAGTGGGCTGGTTTATACAATCTCACTGGTCGAACTTTGGAGGAGGAATTGGTTGATGCGGGCCTATCTCCGCTGCTCATACAAGAACTCGTCACGGTTAGGTTCCATTTTTGTTTCTACTTGAACGTTTCTTGATTACTTTCATTTGTTGTTGGTGCAATAGTTTTTTCTGCTCTTTGTTCTTTTGTATTAATGATTAATTTTTGTGGTGCTTTTAACCTGTTATTTCTTGATTCAATTGTTTGGAGGAGAAAATTTTAAGCTACTTGTTATTGTAAATTAAGAGTTTGAGCAAGTGCAAGCCTCTAGAGGTTTGATGTTACCAGAATTACAGGTTCCTAAGTGTATAAACATCATATAGACTCAATGCCTTGCATTTTTGTTCACTTCCACTGACAGAGTTTTCGGTATTTAATGTGTTGATGGCCATTTCTGAAATACAGTAATCGAGAGCTTGCAAATTTTTGTTGGCTATGTTCCATTTGTATGGGCACATGTCCAAACTGGTTTCTGGTACAAACTCATGACCAAATGAGATGAGCCTGTAAATTATGAAACCAATTCATAGGCGTAAATTGCTTTTCATGCCAAATGAATGATGTAACCAAGAAGTGAAATAGGTCGAGCAGCACAATCTTATTGTATTCCAACAAGGATATGTCAGTACTCACTTGCACTCCCTCGATACCAATTCATGATTAAAGGTGGACTACTTCGCAAATTGTGAAACTTTTCATTGGTGCTACAAAACAAATGACCAAAATGATCAAGAAGTGGGATGAATTGATCAGCAACACAAAAATGTCCAAATCATGGCAGGAATATGATGGGCCAGGAGCTGTAAACTGCTAAGCTCTGTTTTTCATTGCATAGTTTAGGAGCTGGGATAAGAAACCAGCCAAAGTTAGATACTCTGGCTCCTAAGTGGCAACTCTAGAACAACAATTATCAGCAGTCTTCAATTGTATACTTTTAAAATTTATGAGTATGCTGCCACGTTTGGGGGTAATGAGTGGTTATTATATTATTGGAGAGCTAGTGTTCTTTGCAATTTATGCAGATGTTAGCTTTTCATTTTGATATTTAATTATCTTCTAATAATAACATGTGGACCTCTAGAAGGGAAACTATAACATTCTAATATTTGTAACATTGTAAACATGATTTAAGATATTTATCACTTCACATTTAGCAAGAACAAAGATAAGCAATAAATGTCTACTTGGGGAACTCTGTCATCCTAGTTTTGTATATAAGAGTAGAAGTTGACTTTGAAAGTTCAGCACATGTGAAATCAGTGGTCAAATTGAAAGAATCCTTTTCTCCTTGACAGAAGAAGAAAAGTGGGAAAAGAAGGTAAATAAAAAAAGGAAAAAGGGAAACAAAGAAGTAGATCCCCGACAACAACTGTGATATCAGGATTTCCACATTATCTGTTATTATTGCAGTTGCAAAACTGGTTATTTCATTATGTTCTCATAATCAGCACATATTACTGCATTTTTGTCGTGTTTTTTCTTCAGTACATTCTGTACTGTATTAAAGAGATCTTTGTTCCATCTTAATACCAAAACTATTGTGCGTCCTCTGCGGTTCACATATCACATTTGATGCTTTCTGATTACAACATACCTTGCATGTGCATTTTCACTATTACAGGTTATCACAAGAGTCAACTATGGTCAAAGTGTCAACATTAGCGGGTTAGCTGGGGCAGTTTCTTTGGCAGGTTCAGGTGGAGGATTATGGTCGGTTGAAGGAGGGAATTGGCAGATTGCTTCTAGGTTGACCAATCGTTCAGATGTCAAATTGCACCTCCATGAAGAGATAGAATCTGTTTCATCCATTGGGGGCTATTATGAGCTGAACTCCACAACCGGAAACAGTTATGCATGTGAGATCACAGTGGTTGCTACCCCATTAGATGAATTGAACATCCAATTTGCGCCTCCAATTTCAATACCAGAAAGAAAATTACAACACACACATGCAACTTTTGTGCGGGGCCTCATAAAACCTGTGAGTATTTTAGCAGTTGCTCTTTATATTTATCTTATGGGGACCTATGTCATTGCAAATTTTTTTTTGTCTTATTTATTTTTTGTATGCATTTGTTATTGTCAAGGCATATTTTGGCCTAGATTCTGTATCAGAAATTCCTGAACTCGTGGGCACAATTGAGACTCCCAACATTCCATTCTCCAGCATCTCTATTCTCAAGAAATATAGTGAAATAGATATGACCTACAAAGTATTCTCTCGTGAGCTGATGACAGATGCCCTGCTTGATCACATCTTCAGGTAATCCTTCCTACTGTATTGTAATTCCATGGGTTTTAAAGGAACTGATATACCTGTTTTGTGCTAAATTACTCTCCATAAGAACACTTTTGTGTTATAGGTATTATCCAGGTATGATCATTTAGGCCATATCTCTCATACAACTAAGGATGAAATAGACTTTCACCTGAATAAATAAGCAACAATGGTCTGGATCTGTGATATTTGTTTTCTATGGTTGAAAAACTCAAAAAATTCGCATAATGGACGATACAACTCTTACATTCAGCTCACACTTGATCTTTTGCAAGGGAGATATCCATGGGGGACAAGTTAAATGGGATATCAGATCCTCTGTATGGAACTCATCCTGTACTCCACCCGATTGATTTTTATATGAAACTAACTATATTATATTGCCATTGGCAGCGTGAGGAAGGAGACCATCCGCATAAATTGGGGTGCATACCCTCATTACAATGCTCCAGAGCTGTTTGCTCCTTTTGTTCTTGATGATCACCATTTGTATTATGTGAATGCCTTTGAGAACGCTGCTAGCACTATCGAGACGAGTGCTGTTGCAGCAGAGAATATCGCAAGGCTCATCCTGTCAAGATTTGCTACACGCGTGCCCTCAAGTTCATCCAATTTGAAGAACTCTGCCCCTGATAAAGCGGATCTACACTTGGACCTGTAATGTAGTTGCAAAAGCTAATAGTTGAAATTTGTGGTTTGAAGTTTGAACAGATTTTATTTATATTTGAACAGTACCTTTTGTTTGGTATAATTATGTACTTACACATCTGAAGTCATTGGATTCAAGAATAATCTCCTAGAAAAAATTAAGTGATAAATCATCTGTGGTAATTAAGAAGTGAGATCAACTGACTCCTATTTTTCACAGTTCCCATCCATTAAGCCATATAGAGATATTTTTAATCTGTCCTGTTCACCTGAAGGGTTGTTTTGGAAATTATTCATAGGGTGCATTTGCTAGCACTTTTTTGTGAAGTGATTCCTGAGCCTGAAACCAGTTTAACCACAGAAATCCAAGGTTTAGTGAAACACTTACGAATCATATTGACCTAGAAATACTTCCTAGACAGGCATTTGCCAAGTGCTATCTTTTCATCTGAAATTACAGGGAACTTTGTAGGAAGCAATTGAGAAAGAACTGCTTCACCTTCTGTTTAGTATTTTGTCAGCATTATTAAAATTTTAATCACATGTTATTTTGGGTGTTATTTATATTCATATCCATCCAAGTAGAAATTGCCCTTTTTTCTTTTAATATCTTGAATCTTTGATCAAGCTTTCCCCTCATCCAAGCTGTACAAAAGGCATATGAACTGAGTATATATCTTTTAAATTGAGAAAAGAATCAATGAGATTAAGATGCTAGATCAAATGGAGATTAATGACTGATGCTACTGAAGATTTATGAACAGTGACAGATTCTCAATTCAGTCAGCAACAGGAACCTGTGACAGGTACATATAGTAAAAAAAATGGACTCATCTTATTGACTCCCATAATAATTGCTTCCACCAGATGTTTTAACTATTTCCACAATATTTTTAGCACTCTGCACAACATTCTCAGTAACAAAAGATTGGTGGAAGCAGCAAAAAAATGGTTTCAATGCGAGAAGTTATTGGCCTGAGAACTAAAGATGATTAGTTTTTCTCAGCTTATTCAATTTAACGTACAAAACTACACAGCACCACCCTCTTGAATTGACTTGAATTTTGAATTGAATTCATGAACTGGGTTCCACAGAAAAGATTGAATGAGGAATACAGATCCGGACATCTTTGGCTGCCATTGCTTATAAATTTGTGTTGTGTAATGGACATCAATGGCTTTAATGGTCGTGTGCAGGCTATTAAAGATTGAGAGCTTTACACCCCCCAGATGAGAACTCCATATAAAGGGACTCATCTGCCCAAGGAATCCACAAGAGCAAAAGAAGATACATAAAGTGATAGAGAGAAAGAAAGAAGCTAGAGATGGAGTGTGTGATATCAATGAAGAAGATGGTGCCTGTTTTGATGATCGCAATGCTCGCTCTTGTGAGCATCACGTCGACCACCGAAGCCCTCGGTTGCCTGGACGTGAGTGCAAGCTTACAGACTTGCCTTGGCATCCTGAAGGGCGGTGGTAATGGTACTCAACCGTCATCGGACTGCTGTGCAGGACTCAGAAACATCCAGGACAAGGATGCCGGAGATCCCTCCAGAGTCCACGAGTCATGCCAATGTAGCAAGAACTTCCTCGCCACTGCTTATGAGAAGGATCTACAGCCAACTGTTGACGCTGATCTTGACGTATCTCTTCAACTCCAACAGGGCTGCAGCGTCAATCTTGGCTTTTCCCTCTCTCTTACTGCGGAATGTTAAATGAAGAAGGCAGTAATGCACCAAGCTTCGAGCAATCAGCAGTAGCTTCATACTAGTAGGAGCAGCTCTTGTTAATCTTGCTTCAGTAGTTACTACTGTTAGTAGTAACAATATTAAATAAAAACGAAGTTGGTGTTTGTTTGTGCTTATTTTAGTTTTTCGAGCCTCTCTAATTTTCTCCCATATTGGTTCTTGCTCTTTGAGAGAGCTGCCAACTGAAGAAAGAGGTATAATAAGAAAGTTTGGATGTGGCCTGGTACATTTATTGTGAAAGGATTTACACTAAAATAGATATGGATTATCACTTAAAATAGATAACATAATTAGGATTCAGGCTTTGATAGAATGGGATGATATAACAAGAAGTTTATTAGTATATCTAATATGATAGAATCAAGATCTTTCTTGTAGTCATTGGACCTATTGTTGTCTTATGCAATGAGAATGACTAAATTGAATTAAATGTCATAAAACATTGACCAAAGAGCTTAACTTTGAATAGGTTTAACAAGTGGCACTGGCATGAAAGATAATATCTCAATGACGAAAACTTGATTTGCAAAAGATGATCAAAAGGCTGGGTTTGATTGTGACATGAAACAAAATCTTTGATTATCTTATACGTAGTTGCTTCTAACTTAGATACTTGTACACGAAAGAGAGAGACTAGAAGACGCGTGTAAAAGGTGTAAGAGCTTCTGAAAATTTCCAAGAAGAACAATGTTCAAGTTCTCTAGATCAAGATACTCCAACAGGTTGTATTAGCTCATGCAAAAGGGATGGCAATGGGGCGGGTTAAATGTGTAACCCGCCCTGCCCCTAATGGTTTGGTTTGGTATTGCCAAATTCGGGTTAGGTTGACCATAGTGTACTAAATTATTATTTTTATCTATTTAAAATACTATTTTAATGTATATCATATAAAAATATTTATTTATTGAAAAAATACTATTTTTTGCATTTTTTTTAATACAACCGGGTCAACCCTGACCCACCCCATTACCAACCCGACAGGAACCCTGTTAACGTCAGGTTCAGATTTTCCAAAAACCACCCTGAACCTGCACCCATTGTCCCTACTAAATTTTGTGTTTTTTGAAACAGGGATTGCTTAGCTTTTTTTTTTGGTAGAACAGGGATTGCTTAGCTAACACAGCCTCATATGTCTACAATTAATTATTATTCATCTCCTCGGTTTGTTAATGCCACGTGGTGGGGCCTCCTTACACTAATCTGTACAAAAAAAAAGCACTCCCTAGTTCCAGGCCCCACACACAATCGTGCTTATCTATCATGTTTAAGTGGGCCATACACCATTTATATGCCCCTTCCCATAGACTTAAGCCTTGTCGTTTGTCTGCTTAAGCCCTTTCCCTGCGCCTACGTCACACCGCATTAACTGTTTTCCTAACGAACTTTGTACGCCATATGGGATTAACTCGCCGACCATGTCCCCATGACGAGGCGCAACCACGTGAAGCCGCCGCCACATAACACGCCCCTCCATGCTCCGCGGCCATGTACTATATAATATTGCCGCGACCGCATGGCAAAGCTCGTGGTCGACCCCACTACCCAACTGTGGGACCCATGCCTGTCTTACGGCCCGCCACATGATACCGTAGTGAGGTGGGACCCACTTCTGATGAGATATTTTCCTTTTTTCTCCTTTTTTTCTATTTTCGCGTCAAACTGAGAAAAACGGGAGAACGTGGAACCTGGACCTCGGCTCGTCGAGCACGTGTCGGTCGCAGTCGACTTTAAGGCGAATCTTCCACAAATTATCTGCCACGTGTCGCGAAGGAAAAGAAGACCACGTGATCGTAGTTCCATGGACACGTGGGGGGAAGGGCGTGGGAGATTATAAAGGGCGTTAAACCGAATCACGAGCGGTTAGGACGTTACCACAAATGAACCGACAAATAAATGAACCAAGGATTTGCGGTCTCCCACGCTCTTACGATCTCCAAATGACCGAAATGCCCCTACTAGGTGCTCACGGTCACCACTGTTTGGTTTTGCGATCCGACGGTCAGAAGTTAACCGATTCACATCCCCTCCTACAAATGCTCTGTATGTGCAGTGTACACCCCTTCACATTCACTGGGGGTCTACCATTCATTTTGGGTCCCACTGAATGTGAGGGAGCATGCTGTATGACTGTATCCGACGGTCAGAAGTTAACAGAGTCAAATGACGACGGGCCCCACTGAAGACAAAAGAGAAGTCCGAGGAAGAAATTAAGGAGTGGGGAGGATCAGAATAAAATGAAACAGCATGAAACATGTAACATGCGCATAGTCCAATCAATCGGGTTATGAGCAGACAAAATCTGTATCGGTAGGCGAACAAAACACGTGGTAAAATTCTTTACGATTGCTTGTGGGCCCGCCACGTAACTTTCATGTTCTTTGAGTGCTACACGTGGGACCCCTTCAGTTTCCAATAAGGGTGGTGGGTCCCACATGTAGCTCGGTCCTTATCGACGACATCGGACGGCTTTGATTAAGAAATACAATAAGCTCTTTCTTGTATTCATTTTGGAAATCGTTTCACTAAAAGGGGGTGTCTAGTTACAAATTGGGAATGAGTTTTATTTGAATGCATTAAACTCCAAGATCATGTCTAAAATCTATTTCTAGATTTAGAAAACATTTTTTGCAAAAATGTGATGGTAAATTTATCTATCTATACAACGTATAATGCAAAACGCTCCTTAGGAATCATGCTAACCAAAATCTGCAAGTTCCACCAAAACAACCCTTACACATTATTGTGAAGATTCATTAATAAAATGGTATAATAATCTCTACCTCAATTTTTTTAAAACTTAATAATCAGTTGCAAAACTGTTCCTCCCTTTTTACCTCTTTCTTTATCGTGTAATACTGCGCCTATGCTTTTCCAAATCAGGATAGGAGACCAGACCGGCAGGACCAAAGGGTCCTAGCCGATCCCAATAAAAGGGTGCTATTAAGACACAGACTTCACGAATATGAACTGCAGCAATGAACATGAGACCATGATAGAGTGTTCACCTCCCATTGCTTGGTTTTGAGCCTGAGATTCTTAAGGGAGAAGTTGAAGTTCAAGAGATTAGGTTTGACGCTAATGGATGCAGCCAATGGTGTTTGTGTTGACCCCGACTTCACACCATTTACGGACTCCGTCTTTACGTCCATGTGGTGATGGCTGCGGGTGCTATTAATATTTAAAGACTTTGAATTATGTACTTGAACGCCCTTGAGTTTACGGAACTCATTTTCTAGAATGAGTTTCTTCATCAAAACAAATGCCAAACAAAGCCTAAGCTTTTGTTACTGTAGGGTATGGTATTGTTAGAATTATATAATTATTACCTTGTTTGGTAATTTACAAATCGATATGTGTCTTACTCTTATATCTATATAGTATTAATAAAGGAAAGAGGGGAAAATATTCCTCCCAGATTCTGGCCTCCATTTTTTTTTTCAACTATTGTCCTCCTCAACTAAAACAATCCGAACTATAACCACCCCATTACTCTTTCCTTTCCAATACATTTGAATTTAAACCTTACTTATATGCTATAGTTAAAGATGAGACGTGCAATATGCGCATGCCACGGCTAGTTACCAAGAAAAGAAAGTCGTGGATAGCGTAAGGCAAGTCTAGCAAGAAAGAGAGTAGCTTTGACCCGCCCTACATGGAAATTAAATAATTTAACTAACAAATCTTCTTCGGCTAGATAGCCGTCTATGTTAATTAATCTATCTATATATCTATATCTATATTTATATTTATATCTATATATAACATGAGGCACCCCTTCGGAATCGTGCCAAACTATTTTTTTCTTCTTAAAATAACCCTCTAAAGTGATTTTGTCTTTTTCTTTTTTCACTTTCCAAAAGAGACCCTTTAATAATTCCTTATCCCTTCTATGTTCTAAAATTTCAGATAACATTATACTACATCTATATTTCAAGATTATCTTATATACTTGTGGTTCTTCTAGAAGTAACCAAAGGAAGAAATGTTTTGTTTCAATTTTTAGACCTCTACCTTTTTGGAGGAAGAAAAATGAACGAAAAAAATGTGTTTGAATTTTTACACATTTCTAATGCATTTGTCGCAAAATTAAAATTTCTACCATTAAGATGGGGGTGTAGTAAGTTTTTATTTTATTTTAATACTAGCGTGTGTATGTAATTGTAATTATTCAAGGGATATAATAAATTTTTTAGGCATTATATAAATGTGATGGTTAGATAGGTTTCAAAGGGACAGTTGAGAAATACAAATGCTGGCCCAAATACCAAATCTATTGACTTCTCTTTAATATAATTATTAGAGAAAAGTACTCTCATGTAATGCTTTTTATATACTAAAATGTTTAAATCTAGACTAATATATAAAGGGGATTGTCAAGATTCTGGCATGATAATCTATATCCAAAATATCCTCCACTTACTTCCCTATTTACGCACAATTAATGATTTTGATATCTCCTCAGCTACCAAGTTTCATTCCTTATCTAAAATTAGGCTCTTAATATGAGATTTATCTTTAAATTCAAAGTCAAAAAGCATCCTAAAGACAACGCTATGTGGGTAGCAAGTGTACTCCCCTAGTATGCATTTAAAAGAACTTAATTAGTTCATAAGTGTTGGCAACTAATTGAAGATAGAAGTCAGTACAACTCTACAAGTAAAAGCCAAAGGCATTTTCCATAGCCAGAATACATAATTACCATTTACCAATCTATATCTATACTATATTTATACTATATTTAATGAGAAGTGGCCCCTTGGGAATCGTGCTGAACAAAGTACACATCATTCCAAAACAATCCTTATAGATTATTCAAAAAGCCGAAGGCATTTTCCGTAGCCAGAATACATAATTACCAATCTATATCTATACTATGTTTAATGAGAAGTGGCCCCTTGGGAATCATGCTAAACAAAGTACACATCATTCCAAAACAGTCCTTGAAGACTATTCAAAAGATCTATTAATAAAAAGGGTAAAACGGTCCAAACCAAGCCAATACCTGAAAAAAAAATTTGGTTTGAAAGTTAATATAGGTATGGAGGGAAATTTGTATTTCGTTAATTTCGCAACAATAATGGTTTAATAATAATATTTCGGATAAGTACCTTACACCTAAAATCACCCATTCGTTTGGGGGTGTGGGTCCCACTATTAATCGGACGGTTAAAAGCAACTACGCAGTGTATTAATGGTGGCAGCAGTACCATGCAATTACTGAACCTGTTTTCTCTCTACTACCAAAAAAAAAAAAAGAACCTGTTTTCTCTCATTAGGTGGGGAAGCTTTGAGCGATAAAAGCAGAAGCAAATCCAGCAATGGCGGTTTAGTCATCTTTCTGAGATTGAATATCGTTGCCTGTCCACGAGGAAAATAACAGCGGAATTGAAGAAGAAAGGATTCGTTTATGATATATGAAGTTTACAAAGAAGGATGCAAAATGATGAAAATTCGGCCTGCGGTAGAAGAACAAAAATGCGGGGACAGAAATGGTGGCGACGACGGTCGGACGGTGGTGGTGGGGATGAAGTTAGATCCTGAAAGCAGAGAGTTACTAACATGGGCTCTCGTTAAAGTTGCTCAACCCGGTGATCGAGTCATTGCTCTTCATGTGCTCAACAACGGTAAAGATTCGGGGTTTTTTTTCTGTGTTTATTTCTGTTTTCTGGTTTTGGAGTTTAAGGTTAATCGATGTTTTAAATAGTCCGTGACTCGAAATTGTTTACTGGGGTTTCAGAGATTCTTGATCGAGATGGTAAATCGTCGCTACTTTCGATGGTCAAAGCTTTTGATTCGGTACTTGCTGTGTATGAAGGTTTCTGTAATTTGAAACAGGTTAGCGCTCTGGGGTTACTTTTGTTCATCTCTGTTGTTTGATGTGTGGCCTTTTTTGGGGAATTTAATGGTTTGGTGATGGAAATGATGCAGGTGGATTTGAAGCTTAAGATCTGTAGAGGGTCTTCGATCCGAAAAGTTCTGGTGCGAGAAGCGAATCAATACGTTGCGAGTAAGGTTATTCTTGGAACTTCTCGTACTCATCATACTCTTCGATCGCCTGTGTCGGTGGCTAAGTATTGTGCAAGGAAGCTCTCCAAGGATTGCTGTGTTCTTGCTGTTAATAATGGAAAATTGGTGTTTCATAGAGAAGGAATCTGTCGAGGTTGTAGTTAGATTCTTTGATTGGGTTTCTGTAATTGTTTGCAAATGTTTTGGAATTAATCATAATTTGATCCTTTTATTCTTATTGTAGCAGGAGAAGAAGATCATACGTGTAAGAACTTACTTACTGCAAAGGCAGCAGCTAATCAGGGAACTGACAGGAGTTTCAGATTGGATTTTTCTGGGGCTTCCCTGAAAAAGAACTGTTCTGTTTGTAAACCTGTTGCAGTGTCACCGGGCAGCTCTTGCAGACAATCTGCAGAAGAATCTAATGGTGACGGCGAGCACAATTCTTTAGCGATTGTACCTGTAAAGCCAGCAGATTCCAGTTCAGGTTCCTTGTTCATCAGAGAATTGCCTGAGACGAGACCTGGCTGGCCCTTACTTCGCCGGACGATTTTACCGAACCGGAAGGCCTCTGAAAGATCTTCCATGAATCAGATTTCTGCAGTTCAATGGGCAATGCGGTTGCCAAGTCGGTATTCATCTGCAACAGTGCATCCTGATCAGAAACAGAGCACTTGTCATGAGAAGGAAGATCAATCTTTGAAACTGAACACAAAGAGTGGCGCTATTGTTCCTGTTGGAACCAATAATGGCTCGACTTCTTTGTCTCCTAATCATAGTTCAAAGAGATTTCCCAAGGAATTGGAGGGTCTTCATGAGAAATACTCATCTACGTGTAGATTGTTCTCCTATCAGGAGCTACTGTCTGCAACATCTAACTTTCTTCCAGGTTCTTTTCGCTGCCCTCAATGTTGGATCTGTTGATAATTTAATTGAATTTTATCTTCTTTGAGCTATATTAATGTCGGTGTTGCTTGAACAATTTCTGTAATTTCAGAGAATTTGGTTGGGAAAGGAGGCAGTAGTCAGGTTTACAAAGGGTGTCTTCCAGATGGCAAGGAACTGGCAGTGAAAATCTTGAAGCAATCAGAAGATGTTTTAAAAGAATTTGTTTTGGAAATTGAGATTATTACTGCATTGCATCATAAGAACATTATCTCTCTTTTTGGATTCTGCTTTGAGGACAACAATCTTGTATTGGTTTATGATTTCCTGTCAAGAGGAAGCCTTGAAGATAACCTTCATGGTATATACATGCTTTCCCTTGTTTAGTTGTAGATTCAAAATGCATATTTTTGTCGTCTTATTTGATGTTTTGCTGTATTTTACGCCGGTTGTTTACTAATCAGGTGATAAGAAGGACGAACTTTCATTTGGCTGGAAAGAGAGATATAAGGTGGCTGTCGGCATAGCTGAGGCACTGGATTACCTACATAGTGGCAGTGCTCAACCTGTGATTCACAGGGATGTGAAATCATCAAATATCCTTCTCTATGATGATTTTGAGCCACAGGTCCTGAACTTCTAATCCTTTTTTCTGCATTGCTTACTAATCATATGAAGTAATGTATCAATGCTCATGTACTTTTTCGTTTCTTCAGCTTTCAGATTTCGGACTCGCTACATGGGCTTCAACTTCTTCATCGCATACAACTTGCGCTGACATTGCAGGAACATTTGGGTTTGTATGCCTTTGGTAGTCTCCCAATAGTCTTAACTGGGACAATAGATTAAGATAGTTCTTTTTGCTACAGATATTTGGCTCCTGAATACTTCATGTATGGCAAAGTGAATGACAAAGTTGATGTGTATGCATTTGGTGTTGTACTTCTTGAGCTTCTCTCAGGAAGGAAGCCCATCAGCAATGACTCCCCAAAGGGCCAAGAGAGCATTGTGATGTGGGTACGTTCTTGTAATTTCCAGTGATTTTATGTACTACTGAATCTATCTCATGATTCTCAGCTCATGATACAAATTGAATGACCATTTTCAGGCAAAGCCTATTTTAGATGGAGGGAAGGTTGCCCAATTGTTAGACCCAAGCTTGTGCGATAACTGTGACCGTGATCAGATGGAGTGGATGGTTTTAGCTGCTAATCTCTGCATCAGACGTGCACCCCGATCTCGGCCTAGAATGAACCTTGTAAATCCATCACTCAGAAATGTCCTTGCCTTTACCATTTTTTCATGACCTTTTTTATGAACTCAATTCAATATCGATCACAGGTGTTGAAGCTCCTCCAAGGTGATCCTGAGATAACCAAATGGGCAAGACTACAGCTTACAACTTCAGAGGAGTCTGACACTTTGGATGATGAGGCTTTTCCTGCGACTGATATCAAGTCCCATCTTAACCTTGCATTGCTTGATGTAGACGACGATTCTGTATCCATCAGCAGTGTTGAGCAAGGCATCATCTCTTTGGAGGATTATTTACAAGGGAGATGGAGTCGCTCATCTAGCATTGATTAACCCTGTTTCCAGCAGAATGAATGTAAACATCATTCTATGCTTGTGATTTCCCCTTTTTTCTCATTTTGTATATTATCTTTGGCTTCTTGTTGTTTCCCTTTCGTTTTCTTTGCTTATTTGAGTCTTGGATGAGAGGTTTGCAGAAAATGTGCCCTCCTCCTCGCCGTGGCAATTATGTATCAGTCCCTATTTGTTTTGGGCTGATTTAGAAGTCATAGATTGGTTTTCTTTGGGTCCTCTTCTCAATCAGAAGGTTTGAGAGCTGTATTTGTAATTGCGGTTCTGCAACAATATCTATTAAGGTGAAAACAAGTGACCATTTTTCCATGAGCATTTGCAATGCTCTGTCTCTAGCACTTGAACATCTTCTTGCATGTGATGTTTTTGGTCTAATCTCAGCCAACTGTTCTCATGAATCTTGAACAACTAATCTATCCACAGCACAAAAATGCACTAAAACAAGTCTTGAATCCTTCACCAATACTCCCCCAATTCAGTCAACATGTTGTTGAGTCTGTCTTTGCTTATTCATTAGCTAGCCTCCATTGTTGTTGACCCTGTCTCGGCATGCTTCTTCCCTCAAGTTACCTCTCTGAGATTTTCACCCTTTGGCATACTTGTCTTGATTCCCATTTTGTAATCTTTATGATCCCAAGTCAGTTGTGTTTTCAACACCCCACAAAACCGTAGGGAAACTACTTTTCCTGGCTTGAAGTCTCTATCAACGACTTTGAGCCATCGATTAGTCTCACCCACACAAATGTTTTTCTCTGCAACTTTTCTCCTTTATTCTCTATCTTCTGGTGAAAATTTACTCATTATATACTATGAATTTAATTTAGAACCACTGATTTACTACCATCATTCTTCATCAACAAAAAAGCAGTAGAAGGTACCACTTACAGATATCTTTCATATTCCAGATTGCCTTCCATGGAGGTCTTTATTTCTGAACCCTGAGAATGATAACCACAAAAGAAGCATCTAATTCCCGTGGGATCTAAGTCTCCGCATGAGTTGTAGCTATTCCAACTATAATTATAATCCCTTAAAAGCAATGTTCCACATGGAACTAGACATAAGCATTTCAGGCCACACCTTTCAGAAAGACTCAATGAGTGCATGAACCTTCTTCAAAACTACCTTTATAAATGACTCTGGGAGGCATGGGTTTATGTCCAAATCAATGTGTACATGAAATCAGGTTTTCGTTTTATGAAAATTGATTAGTGAAAAAATATGATCAATGGTGTCATGTATATCCCATGCCTCTGTTGACTAGTCTTTCCTCATTTAGTACATGTGTGTGTGTTCATGGAGCATAGAGACAATTATACCTATATCTATACTATATATAACGCTAGGCGCGCCTTGGGAAGCGTGCCAAATTTTATGCACGGCTTCCCCAAAAAACCCTTACCCTTCATTGTTAAGGCTTCATTAATACAGTGGTATAATAGTCATGCCTTTCCCTATTCATTTAAAACCTAAATAGTTGCAAAAGTGTTACGTTCCCTCCTTCACTTCCAGTACTGCACAGGCGCTCCGCTAGTATTTATTAAGACATCAATATATGATCAAATTTAGATGTAAGTGTGCATTCTCAATAGCATGTATATATTCAATAAATGTGGACTGTTTAATTATGGCGTTATTTCTAATGGAACAGGTCGTACCAACCATTTGTGACCTGACCCACCAACCAAGTCGCACTAAAAGGGTTTGGATCGTGTAAATTTTCTGGGCTTCCAAGAACTAAAAGACCAGTCACTATTCTTTGAAGGCCATTCTTTAGCAGTAGAATTAGCAAAGATCAGAGGGTTCATGAAACCAAAGAAAAGGAGAATTGGACAAGGATATGATCAAGCTAATGAGAGTTCACAAGAGCAATATGGTTTGGACTCTGGAGGTTATGGTGGGCGATTAGATGTGGAACCTTAAACAAGTCATTGCTCATGAACGTGGAGAAGGGAAATGCAAATCAAAACCGAAGATTAGTTGCAGCAGGGGCTACTCTATGTTGGACAATTTGGAATGCCCTTAACAAGAAAATTTTTGAAAATGAAGCACCATCTCCTCGATCTAGGACCTCTACTAACTGTCTTTCTTTAATTTTTTTCTTTTAGATTGACATTGAGAAGTTAGGAGGGAGAAACTAAAGCAAATGGATTGAAATCAATGTAGATGGTGCTGCTCGTGAATATCCGGGAGCAGGTGCTGTAGGAGCCATTATAAGAGACAGTAGAGGGCATTCCCTTGGAGCAGGTGCACACCAAATCGGTTTCACAAGCTCAATCGTTGCAGAGGCAGTTGTAGTTTTAGAAGGAATGAAAATGGATGTTTACTTTAAATTAAAGCCATTAAAGCTATTTTAGAAAGTTACTCGCAGGTCATTTTGGATTGCCTTTTGGATAAGACCACCCCACCTTGGCGCATATTAAGAATTGTTGAAGAAACTAAGCTGATCTCCTCCAATTTTGAAAGAATTGAAGCCAACAAAATATTCAGAGAGCCCAACTCAGTTGCTGGCAAATTGTCCACTATGCACCAGATTGTATTTTCCTTAGAAAAGTGACCATTTAGTCTTGGGTTTTTTTTTTTGGGAAAATTATGGAATGGGGTAACTTTTCCCCGCTATTGCCAAAAACAGGCAACGAAAATACTTAATGGCAGACTGAAGATACTTTTAAAGCTTATTTGCAAAATGAGGGGGGGGGGGGGGGGGGGGGGGGGGGGGGGGGGGGGGGAAGTCATCGGTCAACCATTTGTTCCCATTTTAGCCCCTCCACGTCATAAACCCAAAAACCCCTCTCTCACCTCTCGCTTTCACCCACTTTTCTTCGCGCCAAGACCTTGAGGCCGTTCTTTGGAAACTCCGGTGACCCTCTCCGGCGACCACTCTCTCTGGCGACCTTCGTTGGTTTGGCTGTTTTCATGCGCCGTTAATAGGCTCTCTCCAGTGACCACTTTTCTTAATCGATTTGTTCTCCCCGTTGTGAGAGAAGTCGCGGCCGATCGCATTCGAAGCCGTCTCCCCCATTCCGTTCGGCAACCTCGTCACTTGTTGGCAAGTGAAAAGCACATACCTGCACGAACTCTCCGGCGACGCCATCTGAAGCAGACGCCGCCGACCACCGACCGCCCCTCCCCCGGTATTTCCATTGCTCGCTCGATTTTTTTTCTTTCTTTTGCTTCTACTTGATTTCTTATCTAGGGCTTTTTTGCATAATATGAACATGGAATCACTGGACTCATAGAGCCTCCAAAAAAATAATGTCTTGAGCACTTGCAGTTTTTAGAAACAATTTACTACCCCTGGGTTGACTTGTTCTTGGCTGCTTTGATTTTTATTGCTATGGCCTATTAAGAAACTATCAATGTAAATCAATGGAATAGCATGATTTGGGACAACAATGAAAATAAAACGGACAGTGTACCTAAACTTGCATAAATCGAAACTTGTAGGTACCTTTGACACTCGGCCACTGTTGTTTTTTTCTTCTACTTGGTTTCTGATTGTTTGCCCATCGCTCACCCTTGTTTTGTGCAGGAATTCTTTAGTTTGTTTGTTGGTTATTAGGTTTAGGATTTGTTGAAAAAGTGTAAAAAACCTAGTTCGAGCAAGTTAACAATCACCTGGATTGGAACTTTGGATAATGCGAGAAAAAGGGAAAATTATCGACAACTTTTTTCTGGGGTTTTCCTCTACAGTGGTTCACATCTGCCAGTACAATGGATACATTGATGTGGCATGAACTAACAGGGTATTTAGGTTTTTGATTGTATGTGCTGAAACCAATCATATAGAGTTTAGACCAATGCTTGATACCTTTGTCTGGAATTCTATAATTAAGGCTGGAAATATATCCCCCTATGAAATGGAATTCCCCCTATAATTAAGGGAGTGTTAGAATGAACACTCCCTTAACTTACTATAAATTACTGTAGTAATTATGGAGTGCACATGGACTACGATCAATAGGTAAGGAGGTTTTGCTTCAGACCCATCAGAACTTCAGAATGAAATTTAATGCTAAGTGTTTTACTTTAGTGTTGAACCGTTGCCGTGATATGAACCTTGTTGTCCAGATGTGTTAGTTTTCTCAAATTGTAGTTGTCCACTCCTGGCTTATTCAATTTATGGGGCACCGTATCATAATGTGGTATAAGTTTATGGTATTGTCTAATGGGGATTATGGCGTGGCGTGGCTAGATTGACTTCATCAAGAAAGTTGCGATTCCATTATTCACTAGGCAAGTTATAACTTTGTAGATTGACTTGATTATGAAAGCTGGCATTACGCTGTTCAATGCGTAGCCGAAGTTAAAATTGTGTAGATGGTCAGGGGTTTGGTACAATGTGGAATGGCCTAACGAATTTGTAAAAGATATGGCAGGGAAGCAAGTGTGGTGCTATTTCTATTTCAGAGGGGAAATTGTTATAAACGAGGAGACCAGTTGCTTGTCATACAGGGGGGGTAGCATAGATGCCTTAATGATCACTGAGGGTACAAAATATGAGGACTTCATGAACGATGGATGTGCATTATTCAATTTATCCTCGGCGGGAGTTACTCTGAAGTTCTCGCTTATGTTTGACAAGAGCAAACTACTAGCGCTGACCAACCAAGTAGGGCTATCAAAATTGATAGCTGGCAATGAGCAGGCTGCCAACGTATATGTACTAACCGGCGAGGGCCTATCAGTGGATGATCCATTTTTTTCAAGGTGATTCACATTACACTACAATATTTCAATTTAGCGGGTTTTTGTGAATTTAGCATAATAGAAATTTTTAACTTTTAGGAGGACCTCCACGGGAAGTCAACAATTTCCACCTCAAGTTGACGTGAGTGACGTCGCAGAGGGGGAGTCTACTGTTGATTGCGTCACACACAGTATGGCTCCACTTGTGTCAAGTTTATGGCGGTCGGAAATCGTTGGTGAGGGCCAGACATTTGCAAGTCCTGATGCATTGAGGCAATCAATCTATAAGCATGCCCTTGCTCAGAGGTTTAGATATGTATTCAAGAAAAACACTCCTGGGTATATGGCTGTTAGATGTTCCGTTAGGGACTGCACATGGAAATTGAACGCGAGTCGCGTAAAAGAGACGGACGTGATGATGGTGATGACGTTTGTTGATACACACAAACACTCGGCACAGGACGATGTAGCAATTAAGCCTAAGGTGAGATCGAAGTGGTTGGCAGGTGTGATTGAGAAGAGAATTAGAGACTCCCCAAATTACGCCCCGCGCCAAGTTTGCAAGGATTTCCATAATGATCATGCAATGAGCTTAAATTACCGTCAAAGTTGGAGGAGTAAGGAGAAGGCAAAGAAGAAGATAGATGGCAATGCAGAAGATTCATACAAGCTTATACCTTGGATGTGTCAGCGGTTGATGCAGACAAACCCAGGGACGTTGGCCTATTGGACTGCTACAGAAGATGGGAAATTCAAACAGTTATTCATTGCATGTGGATGTTCATTGAGAGGATTTTCAGTTGGATGCCGTCCCTTGCTCTTCATTGATGGGTCACACCTTAGTGGGCCATACCAAGGAACCCTTTTGTCCGCCACTGCACTCGATGCCAATGATGGCATGTTTCCAATCGCATTCGCAATTGTTTCGTCTGAAAATAATGAAGATTGGTTATGGTTTCTTGATCGACTTCATACTGCTATCGGTCGCAGACATGACGTTGTGATAATAAGTGATAGGAATCCAGCAATCATTAATGCCGTGAGTAATACCTTTGGGGTTCAAAACCATTCTCATTGTTTCCGACACCTGAAGGAAAATTTCAGCAAATTCATCAATTCATTTCATCTGGGCAGAAAGAAGAAAGAAGCTTTGGGGATATTGGATTCAGTTGCCTATGCACGCTGGCCAACGGATTTTGAGAATGCAATGGATAAGTTGAAATTATTTTCCGTAGAGATGTATGAGTGGGTGAAGGCCAATGGTCCTGAGCATTGGGCAAATGCTCTGTTCCCTAAGAGGCGTTGGGACAAGTTGAATTCGAACTTAGCAGAGTCTTTCAATGCATGGATGGTGGAGGAACGTAAATTGCACGTATTACGTTTTATATATGCACATTGGGTTAAATTGACAGAGATGTTAGTGCGGAAGAAGGACGAGATTTCCACATGGAAGACTCCCGTTTGTGGTCACATTGAAGAGAAAATCCAAGCGAATTTCCCTCGGGCTCTTGGTTATGGTGTATTGCGATGTTCAGATACGGAATATGAAGTTAGAACTGGTGATGATGATTTTTATGTCAATCTACATAAGTACGAGTGTACCTGCAAACGGTGGCAGATGACTGGCATACCGTGTGCATATACATGTGCTATCTTGAAAACGAAGAACCTCAGTCTCTACGACTATGTTGAAGAATGCTACCACACCAGCACGCAGGAGCGGATATATGCCGAGTTGATGCATCCAGTACCATCTCATGACATGCCTGAAATAGAATGTGTTACTGTTCAGTCCGTTGCTGATTCTAGTGATACGCCACAAATGACATTGCCACCTAAGACGTCTAGACGCCCTGGCCGTCTAAGGCAGAAGCGGATTGAGTCTCAATTCCAAGACAAGCAGCCAATACACTGTTCTCGTTGCCACGGGGCAGGACACAACCGGTCTACCTGTAGAGCTGCAATCTAACGAGCATGTGCTGCTGCGTCGCACCCTTGTACGAAGGTCATTCAATATTATTTGTGTTCATAAGATTGGAAATTTATATTGCATAATTTAATTTCTGACAATCATGAATTATATGTAGGTGCACAACCACGAAGATAGGTGGAAGACGGAGATGAAGTGCTCGAGTGCGGGCAATTTAGAACGCTTTCTATGTTTCGTGTTGGATTAAGACAGTCATTCCTCACGAGACGATCATTTGAACAATTATTTGCCTGGATAATAAATATTGTTTGTTTGTTGGCTACTTTTAAACAGTAAAGGCATTACAACCTTCAAGACTTTTATTTATGTTGAGAATAAATATTCTTTATGATACCAATCATTTGAACATGTCTGTGGATAAAATTAATGTTGTGTTTGTTGATATTGGATTTATGCAATTCGGTAACCTGACACTAGTGATATACCATTTCTCCCTTGACATGTTTTCCATTGTGTAGGATCAAGTTATGGCACGAAGAAGAAGGACACTACCTACGGTCGCAGTCCATGAAGCCTCCACTTCATCCAGGGTACGGAAGCGGCCATTGACTCCATGGGTTTGCTTCCTGTAAGTGCTTTAAAGCTATAGTTGGTAATTGAAAATAATGTATTGTGTATGAGACAAAACACAATCTTTTCTGACTTGTTATTTGTTGTTGTATTCTGTTGTCAACCTCACAGGACTGACTATATAGGAAGATGCAAAGGGGGTAATCGGAGACCCTACATGCGTCAGGTAAAATATGAATGCATTTGATATGCATGATTAACCCATGAAATAAACTTGTATATTCCATGTGTAGCAAAATTTGCTTTTGAGTGTCTAGTGATTGAAGTTTGCTTTCATCCATTCATATTGTGTTCCGTTGCCTGTTTTCGTTTAAACGTGTTATTCCGTAGGTTGCTAAGGAAGCAAATGACAAGTGGTTAGGAATGGCTGCTGAAGCGAGGCAGCCGTACATGGAGCAAGCTGCTCGTAGTGTAGAGCAGTATCATTCACAATGGCCCGAACCGAAGCAGAGGACACATGTCAAGGTGAGCACACAGTCTTCTAGGGGTTACAAGGTGAAAGTGTACTTTTGAGTGTTCGTTTTTAGCATTTTGTAATGTGCTTATTGCGTGTACTTGCGGCCCTCGATTACGACCCGTTGCTCGCCACGGCGGTTCGTTCAGTTATGCAAGCAGCTCACTAAAGAGCAAAGACACGCGGTTGTCAAGATAGGGTTTGGATCCCTATTGAGTTTGCAGTGCACGAGCCTACAGAGGGGCTTGTGTGCATGGCTGGTTCAGAATGTTGACGTACATTCTCGATGCCTCAAGGTTGGGGGGTACAATATACCCATTGGTGAGTACGATGTAAATTTGATTTTGGGCCTGAGACATACCGGATCCCCTGTCATCTCGAGTGGACCAGATGCTAGGGTAGGAGAGGTCCGTGCTATGTTCGAGGTCAGCAGGCATGGTGTGTCTTTGAGCAATATAGAGGAGCTTATACCTACGTTGGGATCAGGCGCTAAATTCATAAGAGCTTTTGTGTTGTTTGCGTTGGGTTCATTCTTATGCCCAAATGCAAACCCACATGCCAGTGCCTCCCTTCTACACACCATTGCTGATGTGGGGACCTTCTCGGGCGCAAACTGGGGAAGCTTTGTTGTTGAGCGGCTGTTTGCCGAAATAAAAATCTTCCAAAGGAAGAAAAAAGAGGCAGTAGGCGGATGCCTTTTCTTTTTACAGGTGCGTGCTTATGATCATTTATATAGTTATTGTTGTGTGATTGTATTCTGAATTTTTTGCTTTCTTGTTCAGTTGTTCTATTACGAGCACGTTATTGTCGAGCCGCCCGACGATAACAGCAACACACAGCTGCCGCGTTTGTCGGTTTGGATGAACAAACTTGTGTAGACCAGAGAGCAGCTGCAAAAAGAAGTCGGTGGTTATGGACTTGGCCAGGTACAGTTGTGGATTCCGTAACCCTCAACATATATTGCTTAGGTTAGAGATTGAAGATTGATATATTAACATTCTGTTTGACGGATGTGTAGGTTGTGCCAGGGAGATTGAGGAATTTTGTTGATGACAGAAATGAAAGCACCCTGCCACGTGTATCCCCTCCGACTCAGGTAATATTGTGCATTGGCATTTGAATTGTAAGAACATTAGAAATCACTCCACAAATCCAAGGTTATGATTTTCCACTAACGTGCATGTAACAGGCTCAACGCCCGATACGGCACAAGGAAGATTTGTTGGGCAAGGAGGATCTTTACTCCGAATTTTGGGATATTGAGCCTGTATGATTTTTAACATATCCTTATTGTAAGCACCTCATTTTTGCACCTCCCAAAATGCAGAAAATGAAATTTTAATTGAAAAGTCAAACCTGAGAAAGTCAAAAAAGTTGACTTTTTTATCTGGTGCAAATCAGTCACCATACTTCTCACCATTGGAAAGAGGATTCCGATAAGATACTAATGGAACTGAGTTTGCTCAAATCGGAGTCCAAATGAAGAAGTTATGGACTGGTCAAAGAGCATTTGATACCAGCAGAAAGAGCATCTCGACACGATTCCAACGCAACTGAGTTTGCTGGAATCGGAGTCCCGGATAAGGAAATATGAGCAAAATTGGCTCCGGGATGCGACTTGACACTTCTGCTAAAAAACTCGAATTTGCTGCTAAACTCTAGCTCAGTGGATAGAGGATGTCGACCCGGTTCCAACGCAACTGAGTTTGCCAAAATCGGAACTCAAATGAGAGAGTTATGGGCAATCCTTGGTAAAAAATAAACTGTCCACGTGGCAAACTGCGCCACGTGGACGTCCCCCTTTCTTAACCCTTAAGTAAACAAAAATATTAACAAAAAGAGTCTTTCTTAACCCTAAGTAAAAAATATTAACAAAAGAGTCTTTCTTAATCATTAAGTAAAAAGTAATAAGTCACAAGTAAGAAATAACAATAAAAAAGTCACTTTTGATAAAAAAAATATTTAAAAATTGGTCTTTCTTAACCCTTAAGCAACCTCTCCTATAAAAGGGGAGGGGGTGGGATACATTAGGGGGTTGAGCACATTTTGGTTAGCCCATTGTTCTTCTCTCCCATCTCTCCCAAGCTCTCTTCATGGCTTCCTAAACCCCCCACCACCATTCTCCACCACATTCAAGTGAGAAAAAGGAGGACTTGGAGATCATTTGGAGAGGGGGAGGTGCTGCCAAAGTGTGGTGGTGCCACAAGGTACCTCAAGCACACCTCCAAAGGGAGTTTGCACTTCAAGGTAAGCTTCCCCATTATCTTTTATGTAACATATGTCAAAATAAGCATGATCAAAGCATGTTGGTTTTTTTACCATGTATGTGTTATTCCCATGGTTCCAAGCATGTTTCCCCCCTCCATTAGTCTCTTTTAGGCCATTTTAAGAGTGGTTATTCCCGTATGGCAAAAATGGTAAGGGATTGGGTAGTATAAAGAGAGGATGGAAAGTGGTTTGGGTGATTGGAAAGTGGTCATGCAACCACCATTCGGCCACTGGTTTGCTAGTGTTTACTGGGTTTTCTTTTCATCATCAAGAGGAGCATGTTCCTCATATGAGCAAGTCTAATGTATCCCTCATTTTAACCCCCCTTCTCATCCTTTCTTTGCTGTTTTTTTGTTGGTTATTTAGTATGCTTACGATCTTGGTTCACTGCCATGAAACATGCTTAGACAGTATGATAGGTTCTTGCATGCTTGAATGGCCATGAGCCCTTCTCCTTTTTAGCTTGCTGACTTGATGGTTTCAACATGCATACTCCCCTACCCCATGATTCCTTGCTGTAGAAACCCCAAAGAAGACCGAGAGATGAGGTGATTCCTCATCTCCAAAACCAATGTGGGCTCACACAGGAGCCCACACAATCACTGGAGCTCCCCAAGAAGCCTAAAAACCCAACCCCAATGCAAAAATCACAAAAACAGCTTCTGTATGTTGATCCGGAAACTCAGGTCGGATCAACATAGCTGTATTCGTAGCCGGCAAAAGATGCCGGATACGCTGAGACCTGTGTGTAACCGGCATCTTAGACCGGCTACACTGCCAGATTGCTTTTTCTTGCCATCTTCCGATCTTGTGCTGTTTTTTTTTGGTTTGTTTGATCAATCCGGACGAGCCAGTAGGGTTTCCGGGTCACCCGAAAACCCAAGGTGGGCCTTGGACTGATCCGGTCCAAATTGGTTTCCGGTGGGCCTTCCAACGGGGCCCACCAAGCCCGACAAATCCATTTTTGCTAAATGAAGACAATCAAATTAATTGAGTGGGTCGGACCATTGGAGGCCCACCCAAGCCTAGTTTCAGTAGCATGTTGCTTAGATTTAGGCATGGTTTGGCCGAGACCAAGGGTAAGGCCTGTCGGGTCCACTAAGCCTATTGAACCCAGCAAAGGTTAGGGTTTCCAAACCCTAACTCAAGAAGCCTTGGGCTTTCAAGCCCAAGCCTAGGTAAAGGGCCCCAAGCCCAATGCCTGGCCCGCTTTGGTATAATTAATCAAGATAATCTCAAAATCACTTGGCAACCAACTGTGTGGCCCACTCAAGGGCCCACAAAGCAATCCCGGCCCACTTTGGCATGAAAATCCACTTAAACAATCAAACTTGAATTTCAAAATAAAATCAATTCATTGAACCAAAGCCCAAAGGGCCTCTCAGGCTAGACTGAGGCCCACCAAGGGACACGTGGGCTCAACCAAGCCCACCAAGGAATCCGCGGGCCTTCCAACGGGGCCCGCCCAATCAGACTCATGTCATCTTTAACTAAAAGATAAAATCAAGTAAAGGGACCCACACCGCTTTGGCGGTCCCGCCAGACTTAACCGAATTGAATGCTGGATTAGGAATCGGGTGAGTGAGAGACCAAAAGTTGACTCAAACCAGGGAATCCTATGGGACTCGTCTTTTGACCTGGCGGACCGGGGTGTCTACGGACTTCCCCGGACCGTAAATGAGACCTTGCTTAAAATCTTTAGCCGCAGACCACTTAATAGACAAACTTAAGTGCCCAGGTGTCTGTCCGCACCCCATCAGGCAGTGGCGACTCCAAACAATCCCGAGGTACGCATCGTTTTGCATGCGCCTTGTCGTGCGACCGAAATCAGGTGCGCACACTTATCATGCTTTAATTTCTGTCTTTATCCTTTTATTCTTAATTTCTCCTCGAGTTCAAAATAACTCTTAAGTCTAACCAAACGTCATGCAATTTCTTTAGATTTGCACAAGATAAACACTCTAGGGTTGTCTTCACAACCAATTTGAACTCTAAAATTGTTTGGGGTGTGTACGTTTGAGGTAAACAGGTTTGTTGTTGTTTTATTTGCTTGCATGAGTAGTTTGTGTCCACAAGTTCTTGGAATGGTTATAGGGGATAAGCCTCGAAAAACAAGTTCTTGGTATTCTTGTCAATACCCCTCTTCTTCTATTTAGGATGGTAGGCAACAAAGAATCAATTTATGCATAGGATGACTGTTATTGAGATGTGGATGCTGAAATGGATGTTTTAAAATACTAGGAAGGATAACGTAAGAAATGAACATATTTGAGAGTGTCTAATTGGTGCCCATAAATCAGATAAAGTGAAGTAAGTTAAGATGATTTGAACATATGGATGCAAAGACGTAGAAAGGCAGCTATGAGAAGTTATGGGTGTATTTAGTGAATGTTCTAGGAGTGTGAGAGGAAAACTAGAAAGAACCTTGGCAAGAATTTTGTATTCGTAATTTGGTAGAAGACATGGTTTTTGATCGATTGTGAGGGAGGAGCAAGATTCATGTTGCAAACCCAACTAGTTGATTTGATGATTGGTTTTCCATGTGGAATGGTTAATTTGAAATAAGTGAACTATATGTGTCCAAGAGCATCTAGGCATTTGTAGTATCGTATGATGTGAAGCTATAACATTTAGGCATTTGTAGTATCGTATTTTGAGTTTAAAATTGCTTTATTTTGTTGGTGGAAAATTTTTACATTGGATATAAACTATAAATACATATACGTGCGCGGGGGCGCACACACACACACACACACACATATCTGGCTTCTTTATGTGAGATCTGTAATATTACCATAAGTTTTAATGAATGATATATTTGTGCTTCTTCTTTGTTGAGTCCTATTAACCTTCCATATGTGGGGTTAGGAAGATTCAGTTCCTGCACACTTATTTGCATCTGGTACTTGGTACCTGAATCCGTATAACAGAGCTCCCAGTCTACCTGTTCATACCTTAGATTTCCTGTTACTAGGATGCTTAAGCCAATCTGGGATCCATATTTGTTTGTAGTTTAAAAAATTGTCCTTCCAGTGGCTGTAATTTTTTTTTTCCTTTCTCCTCCATCATGCAAAACATCACTTCAGGTCAATATTTTCAATCTTTGTTTCAAAAAGATAAAAAAAAATCTTCAGTCTAACCGATCTGCACTTAATTTTTATGTATATCATTCCTCTTTAGGTATTCAGATTTCCAAAAGTTATTGTGACATTTTGTCATTTAAATTTTGTGTGTTGCTTTGTATCTTCAAATTATATGGAATTTGACTAGTTTACTTCATTAGTTAATGGCTTGTGTCTCATTTGTATCACCTTGGTTACGAGAGGATAATCATTGAATGATTTAAGCGGGTGAAACACATCTGGGTGGTGTTGGTTAGAAAATTTTAATATACTTATACTTTGGCTGCAAATATGATTTTTGATCGATTGGGATGGATGATCACATTTTCTGTTGGCAAATGCAAATAGTGGGATAATGCACATTGTTATTCATATATGTATTAGACCTTTTGATCTTTGATATTCAGCATATTCAGCTCATTAGGCATGATAGAAGGTGTTATCAAACTCATTAGGCCCTCCTATCCTTCTGATTGAATCAGATTATGTACCGTGCCTCTGCAGAAAACCAGATTACATGCTTCAAATGATATCTCCTTAAGATAATGTGTTTTAACATAATAATAATTCAATTTACTTGTAGTTATAATATGTTGTGTAGAATTGCTGATGTTATTTACATGTTTGTGTATGCAGTTTTATTATGTTAAATTCTTGATCACATAATATGAGTGAAAGTATGAGGAAGGCCTCCTTTTATTCGGTTGCTAATTTATTTTACCACTTGTTTAACCATTTAACACTCATTAGGCAGGAGGTTGTTCGTGATCTTGAGGCCATGCACAATCAAATGCTCATCTTGCAGGATGCCTATCGCACGTCGCTCACGATTGTAAGGGCGGCACGTGCGAGGGATTGAAAGGGATCTACAATAGCAAAGCAGCATCATCCTCTTTGAAGCTATCCTCCCTCAATCAATTATGCCTTGACAAGATACAAGAAACTTAGGTGCTGTTGTGTTGCACTCTTGCATTTGTAGTTATAATATGTTGTGTAGAATTGCTGATGTTATTTACATGTTTGTGTATGCAGTTTTATTATGTTAAATTCTTGATCACATAATATGAGTGAAAGTATGAGGAAGGCCTCCTTTTATTCGGTTGCTAATTTATTTTACCACTTGTTTAACCATTTAACACTCATTAGGCAGGAGGTTGTTCGTGATCTTGAGGCCATGCGCAATCAAATGCTCATCTTGCAGGATGCCTATCGCACGTCGCTCACGATTGTAAGGGCGGCACGTGCGAGGGATTGAAAGGGATCTACAATAGCAAAGCAGCATCATCCTCTTTGAAGCTATCCTCCCTCAATCAATTATGCCTTGACAAGATATAAGAAACTTAGGTGCTGTTGTGTTGCACTCTTGCATAGCATCTAACAACACAACACCACACATAATTTCCTAACCTTGATGTGGAAAGGGACTTCAGCTTGCAAGAGACTGCTCTTTGATAATGTTATACAAGGACCTTTACGCTAATGTTATACAAAGTCCAATTTTTATGTTCTACTTCCCAGTTCTCCCAGTTATTTCTTTTCTTACACACCATATCAGCTTGGATGGTACAATGACAAATTAAATCCCAAACCTTCCGAGAGCCTGCTATGGTGCAGCGACCGTTACATGTGGGGCCCACCGGAAACACGCATGGTCGTGTCTCAAGTCTAGAGCGTTTCACGGGACCGTGGCAAGAACTGAAAAAAATGAATTTGTCTTACAAAGCTGACACCCACGCTTTTGATATTTAGCCACAAGACATGCGTCCAGAGATTAGAGCATCTTCATTCTGTTCAACAATCACGAAAATAGTGTCAGTTACTGGTATCCTCTCATCTATCCACCAGTGCCTCCTACCAGTTTCAAAGTTCAAAATCCAGAGAACAATAGCGTCTGAAAAAGTTTTCAAGCATGAGGGACTGCCACTATTGCATCGTTGAGATTTTTTATATAAAATTTCTCCACTAATCAAAAAGACAAAACTTGGTTCCTATTATTAACCAATAGCTAGATAACTTGTAAATGTCCAGAAGAGAAAATATGAGACATTTCCACATATATATACAGTTCTAGTTAAATCCCAAACGACAGGGAAAACAGCACTTGGGTGCGGCCTGCCCCCAGCCCGCGCGCAGGCTTTCCGCAGCCCACGCCCAGGCACTGTTTTGTAGCAATTATCCCCTTATACAGCAACAGTGCCCACCGCGGGCCGCGCGAATCCCGCGGCCCGCGGTTGGGCACGGTATTCCTTCCCTATTTCTCTCATATCCACCGCAGGTTGCGCGCGGCCTGCTATCCCATACTCGCCGCAGCCCGCGCGTAGCCTGTGGCTGCCTACTTTATAAATAGGGGTGACCTCCTTTCATCCTGCGTGAAGCTCGCTTGAAGCCTACGCCATTCAATCTTCAAACCAGAAACTATTCTCCCGCCTGCGCCTAGCACTTTGAGTGCTTCCATCCCCTTTGGAGTTGGATCATACGAGGGTTTTCTCATTTTCATTAACTCGACACAGGTGAGTGCTCAGTTTAAATTTTTCCTTTTCCTGCATTTTTTATGCTTTCTCACATGTGTTTGAGCTGAATTTATTTGTGCATCTTGTTTTTAAATTTTTTTTTTCTTCCATTCCCCCCCATTTACCACATTCTTAGAAGGTTGGAAATCCCTGAACCATTGCCGATTTATAAGCTTAAACCCCTACTTACATGGCTCCGAAGAAGAAGCAAAGATCCTCTTCTTCTCAAGCTAGACCCTCAAGCACTTCACCCTCCTCGGGTCACTTCATCGGCACTGGTGCAAGTGATTACAGTTCTTACTGTGGTTGGAGAAATATTCTAACTAAGAGACAAGTCAGTCTTGAGTTATTTCAGGACATGCCCATTTACACCATATTTTCGTACCAAGGGTGAAAAAATTTTGCCAACATCAACGGGTTGCGTATGTAGAACTCGTTAGAGAGTTTTACTCCAACCTTCACGATATTCATCTCAGCAATGAGGGAAAAATATCTGCTTGGGTGAGGGGAAAGGGTTTTGATTTCTCTATAGAGCTCATCTGTGAGCATCTGGGTCTGCAGCTTGTACAGAACCCGGAATTCGACTACCACAATCTTCCATCTTACCCTCCGTTGCCTGTTATTCATCGTGAGTTGATCAGTATGTACTACGGTCTCCCTAAGGGTGAAGCATTGCCGCACAGCCATCTTGATGGGCATCTAAGAGTACTAAATTTATTTGTGTGTTCCAACCTTACACCGACCGACCACTACTCTGAATTGACCGGGTCAAGAGCTCGGTTACTTCATGCTTTATGGACCACAAAACCGTGTGCGCGGCTTCCACAATTTTCAAAACCATTGTAGGCATCTGGAACTCCAAATCCCAATCTCTCAGACTTCCATTCGGTGTCCTCATCACTAAGATTCTTCTTGCGAAGGGAGTATGTCCCTCCACATTTGATCCTCCTCTCCATCTTCGTGCCGCCTTGGATCCCAACACTATTAAACGTAGTGAGGCCCAGGTTTTAGGTGCCTCTCGAGGTGCATCAAGTGGTAATCCATCTCCCTCTGCCCAGTCATGTTCCCTTGATATGTCCTCCATCATGGAACGCTTGGATGCTATGCAAGAATCCCAGCAAGCATCCTTCCAAGCGATGCAGGAAAGGCACGAGGCATTAGCTACAGAGTTCCATGTCGAGCGAGAGGAACAACAAGCATCTTTTCAGGCTATGTACTCAAGGCAAGAGGCATTAATTAAAGCGGTCAATGAGATTAAAGAAAGTAGCTCGTAGGACTTGGATTACGTGGGGAGAGAGGTGGATAGAATGGTTCAGAACCAAGAAAGAAACCACAATGAGCTTAGGAGCATGGTCCATTCTGTGGCACAGACACAGCAAAATATGGAAGAGCAGATGTAGAACTTCAGCATCCGCTATTTCGGCCGCTCGTAGTGAGGGTGGGAGGTGGTGGTTAACTTGTGGTATTTGTTTTTCCCTACTAGGATCAGTTGATTCATTTTGGAAGTCTATCAACGTAACTAAATGGTTTCCCTTCAACAAAGCATAAGAAGTTCCAAATACCATCTTCTTATTGCTGGTCAAAAAGAATTTCTATAGACGATGTAGCGCATGAATTATAATTTCCTGACTGGTTTGAAGTTTTATTCAGTTCAGTCGAACATTTGTATATGTTGTCAACATTCTTTCCTCCTACTCAGGTTTATGTTTACCGTTGCAGCTTCTCTTTATCATCGAACCTGTTTGCCGGTTTCACAAAATTGGTCACTGAAACTTCATGGAATTTTGAAACTCATGATTTGTATCTGACATAAATTCTGTTGATATGACTTCCTATGGCATTAATTAGGAGAGCAATATTACGTTAGAACGAAGCTTGCAACAGAAGACCATAAAATCATTAGGAGAAGTATTGGTACAAACCATCCCAAACAGAACAATTATGGGATACAAGCCAAATCAACATCGAATACATCCATACTTTTGCGGGGATAAAATGATCAGGTGATACAGCCTACAAGCTAAGTCATATACGGTTAGGAACGCGATACTTCACTCTTCGTCCGACATGTCCGACCCAGACAGATACGTTGGATCAGCCAAGATGGACTGAACTACTTCGTTAGATAGCGGACCTTGCCCCTGGTCCTCCGCTTTTTTTCTTTGAATCTTGAGATTGTAGTAGCGAGCCTTCCGCATATACATCCTGCACATCTCGCATCGTATGCGGTTCACAGCAGCTTCATATTCCTGCGCGTTTGTGCGGGGCATGTCTTTTGCACGTCGCTTGGGGATTGGTGCACCAAGTTCACGCAAGTCTTCCGCATACCACTGGTTTAAATTATTGTCGAACTTCCACTCACGCTTCAATGTCTCGAAGAATAAGTGTGGATCTCGTTTTGTACGCTCGTAATCAATGTCGTATGCCCAAATTATGCCGTAGTTGTGGTCACCGTCACCATACGGATCATAATTACAAAGGCGTAGCTTGTACATGGTGGAATGCCGCCTTGTACTGACCGAGTGAATACGCTATTTGGATGTAAGTCGAAGCTTTTATATAGTGAAGCACGTGCCGGGTGTTGTCATGCCAACGCGAAACATGTTGACCTTTTTTGTATGCGGCATGAAGCACGCGGCCGATCTTCACTGTACGTTGGCAATACATCCATTATTGCCAACGTGAAAAAACCACAATGACATTGAATTCTGACTAAATAATCATACAACCGCTTTTTCAAGTCCGCTTTTTCAAGTCCCCCAAAGTCACTGCATGTATCCCCCTAAGTAGAAGCTTGTATCCACCGAAGTCACGGCTTGTATCCCCCTAAGACCCTGGTTGTATCCTCTGAACCGAACCAACCTCATGTGATTCGGTTTGGTTCAGTTTGGATATCGATTATTTTACCTTTTTATTTTGTTTAACCTCCATACCTCATGTGACGGATGTTCTGGTGCCAACGCAAAACACGTTGGCCGAGCTTCACCGTACGCGCCATTATGCACATTGGCACGCCATCAATGTTGCATGCGTGAATGTAGTACAATGACATTGAAATCTCTATAAATACTCATACGCCATTCTTTTTCAGGATCGAGAAGCATGGAATCCAACCGCGTTATGGCTCGGGATGTCCAGAAGACATTGTGCCCATGTGGGAAAGGGATGCTTAAGCGAAAACAATCGCATACATCGCGTAATCCAGGACGCTATTTTGCAACATGTCCAGTAAGTTTCACATGATGTATACTTTATGGCATATAAAATTTTTACTTTCCAAGAATCTTTTCATCCGTTAGGGTGATGCCGATAATGGTTGCGGCTTTTTCATATGGTGCGACGAGCTCCGCATTTGTGAGTGTGGAAGGGGTCCATATCGAGTCATGACCGCTAAAATCGAAAAGAATGCAGGTTGGCGTTTTTATTGTTGCCCGCTCAAGGTGTGGCCAAGAACCTTCAACACCTGTAATACGATGTTTTTTTTAACAAGTGATAATTGAATTCCATTTATATGATATTACTTTATGTTGTAGGAGGAACACAGTTGCAACTTTTTTTCTTGGTTGGAGGACGAAGCTAACGGGGGATCGGGGGAATCTCCTGCAACAAATACCACACGCAGTCAACACAGAAGCATTATATGTGACCTTGAACGTAGATTGCTCCAAGAAGAGCATGACCATGCAAGGAGGATGGCAGACATCTATCGAGAACTGCTACATGACCTTGACAACATGAACCTAAAGGATAAACATCCTGATTAGTTGACTTCAGTCTTAACAATGTATGTATGAAAATGGAAATATGCATGTAATTACCAAGTCGTAAACTTTTATTGTGCCACATGCAATTGTTGAAATTCGGAACTTATGTGACTTATGCTCAACCACCTTGGATGTGTACAGCTTTCTAGTTCTGCCTCATAAGGCCAATAGTCAATCATCCGAATATGCATGTAATTACCAAACCCCCTAAGAAGAAGCACTAACTTAGGGGATATAACTAGGGTCTTAGGGGGATACAAGCAGTGACTTAGGTGGATACAAGCTTCTACTTAGGGGATACAAGCAGTGACTTCGGTGGATACAAGCTTTTACTTAGGGGGATACATGCACAATCTTCAAAGGATACAACCTGGGTGTTAGGGGATACAAGCTTCTACTTAACAGGATAAAAGCAGTGACTTAAATTGACACATGCACAACCTTTGGGGGAATTACTACAAGAATCTTGGGGGGATACAACCATCGTCTTAAGGGGATACACACTTCTACTTAGGGTGATACAAGCACTGACTTAAGGGGATTGTAGTGCGTAGTGCGTACACTATGTATAAGTTATCAAGGATTACTGAAGGTCGCGGGAGTTTAACCCATTTCTTCAACTTTGTAATGTTAACTTTGCAGGATGCATATTTGTTTAACTTTCTCGTCCTCTTTATTTCAGAAGCAAAGTGCCCGCTCCCAGTACTGTTTTGCCTTCACTTAACAAAATGAGTGTGACGGGGTGAAGATACATTTGTGTGAAGAAAGATGTGGACACAATCATAACAGTATTAGGGACTCATTCGCCACAAATGACATTGAATGGGATTACGAAGTTGTCACCAACTCCAAAATAATCACCGTAGGGGTAAAAAATAAAAGCACCCACTGTACTCTCTCGTCAAAGTTTAGCATTTCAAATTACAAGCGTCAATTCCATGCGGTGGCCTCTCTCCAGCAACATCTCTTGGTCATCTTAAGGACCACAGCAAGCAGATTTTTGGGGAGTCTGACCAGCCACGGCCGCCTGATATGATTGGTTAATCCTGATCATCTGGGGCTGAAGTAATCAAACCAACAAAGGAACACTTAAAAACTATTAAGAAAAAAGAATATGGTAAACAATTTCAGAGAAAATTCGGTGTTTTTATGAGAGCACTCAACACTAATGAAAAAGGATATGCATGAAGAAACAAATATTGTCCAATGCTTTGATTGAAAGAAGTTTCTTGTGGGGGACAGAACAACATCACATCTATTTCCTTGTAAAGCTGCTTTAAAGGAGACTCAGAAGCTAGGTATGTAGTTGTAATTAACGCAACAACTTACGACGTCACAATTAGATACAAGTTTTTCAGCCATTAACCCATGAAATAATCCTACAGTTGTGTTGGACATAACATATATCAGCTCTACTGTATCACATAATACGGTTCAGTGTCCTTTATGGAGGAAAGAAGAGAAGTCATTAAAAGGGAGGAAACAACAGGATGATACTAATAGTTCTTATGGAAGACACATTCAATAGACCCACAGATTTAGCAATATGAGGCATACCATCTAAAAGATACTTAGGGGCAACATAACCCAGAGTGCCTGACAGTTTGATGTTCTTGTTTTGAGCCCCAGAAGTTACAGCAAGACCAAAATCAGAAAGCTAAATGAGGGAAAAAAATTGAAAAACAGCAACATTATAGTGAATTTCATAAAGGATGACAAATGAATATATTATGTAAGCTTTGAAAATCAATATAAAAAATTCAAGTAACGGTAGAGGAGTTGACCTTTGCATTGAACTTGGAATCCAAAAGAATGTTTGATGATTTTAGATCTCTATGGATCACAGGGGGATCACAGTGCTCATGGAGATTTTCTAATCCCCTGCTCAACACCAATAAAGTCAAAATAAAATATACTAATATCGGAAGTCACTGCTGTACAAGGAAATAGATACAAGTTGTAATTAACGCAACTTCCATATGTAACTTAATATGAGCATGCTCAATTGCGTTAGATGTAAACCATCCACAAAAAACAATATCATGATATGAGCATGCCCACTGTGCCAGTTACCTACATTATTGGGATTAGGAACTTAAGTGAGTTATGCTTTAACACTAATATGTGTAGAGCTTTTTACGTGTGCCTCAATAGGCCAAACTGAGATGTACCTTATTCATGCGAAGCCCACGAGTGGGGCACCATCTGCTCCCTCAACTTGTTTTCTGGATCTAGTAGAAGGCCCACCAACAACTTCCTCCGAAATTCCCGGATATTTGCCTGTTGCATTAAACTTTATCATTATAGCAAAAGAATTCTAGAGCACGAACCTAATGCATATATTTATTTATATACTTGCCTGCGCAAATTGCGAGACCAATGCATGCCCATCCCAATACTCCATAAATTTAAGAAGGAACACACCGCAATCAACACTATATCACACAATGCAAAACAAAGGTTAGAGATATAACAACTTGTTGAAACACAATCCTAAACGAATCACTTACGCGTTATCTTGCTTAGGCATTTTTGGGTAGTGGACGAGCCACCGGGCAATTCCATCTAAATATCCAGCAGCATATGTAGAAAATAATTTACCCACAAATTTCGCCTGCATACATGAACTACGTACTCACTAAGTGCATAGAAGGAAATTCAAAATTATAGAGTTCCATATGCATATAGAACCAGTAAATCTCCACTTGTTTTGTTATCTGGAATAACATAAACTAATGCTAACTACTTGTAAAGTGCAATGATAGTTATTTCGCACCAGACTTTTGATGATTCCCTTATATTGTTGCCCTCGCCGGTGTCCTTGCGAATCCAACACCTCGATCCTCGTGTCATTGTGATTGAACACAACAAGGAACCAGTGGTTCCTGTGACAGACGGGGACGAAAAGCTACAAGGCAATCATAGCATGAAAACAAATACAATGGTTTCCATTAATAATACTGTTATGAAAAACCCTTCAAGTAGACAAGATAGCACTGAACCATAGAAAATGCAAACTTACGCACCAACTTGCATTCACTTAGCAACCCGCCAATCTGATCGATAGTGAAGAATTTTTCGAATGCAGCCATATGGGTTATTGTGCCGCTTATTATTGCTTCCTAAAATTTATAATAACATCAGTACTCCACAGGAGCAAGAACAATATACAAGTTCAAAGCTAGGGCAATATACTTACACTGGCATAGGGGGCAATATTGCTTGCGAACCGTCGAAGAATGACGTAATTGATGCCTCATTAGGCAAACACCATGGGCAGCCACGACCTAATTTCCATAGAACACGCAATTCTGTTATCTTACCATATATGGATATAAATATTATATTGTAATTAAAAGTTACAACGTAGTGCTTCCCACATACCGAGCTCCCAATCATGTGTTTGGCCATCAAGCAGCGAATCTTGCCCATCGTCACATGAGTGGTGTCGATATCGACAACAATCGTGCTATACAAAAAAAGGAAGTCATTCGGCTTAGTGCGGGGTGTGCGCACCTAAACCTGGATCCTAGATCGCACACCGGGCGCACGTTTGATGCGTGCCACGGGACATTCGGAGTTGCCACTGCCTGAGAGTGTAGGCAGACCCGGTTTTGCCCTAATCGGGTCTAAGTCTGGTCTGTGGCTTTTCAGAGTTCTAGCTAAGTCCTCGGTTACGGTCCGGGGAAGTCCTAAAGACATCCCGGTCCGCCCCGTCGGTCTGACGGGTCCCTCGGGTCTCCCTGATTTTTGAGTCAATCTCACCCTTCCTAGACCAGCATTCTGCCTTATTAGGTCTGGCGGGCCCTCTGAAGGTGTGGGTCCCTTTTATTTTGATTTTATCTTTCTTATTTATTTAGATGAAATGGGTCGGACCCGGGTCCCGTTGGAAGACCCATGGGCTGCCATGGTTGGGCCGGAGGCCCAGTAGGGTTATAGGGTAACCCATTTGGTTATTTTATTAAGTTTTATTTATTTACAATTTTTGTTTGGGCTTAGTGGGCTTGGAATGGGCCCATTAGCCAAAGTCCAGTGGCCTGGGCCTGTTTATTGAAAACAGGCTTGGTATAGGCCAGTCTAAGGTGGGCCTTACAAACGGGCCCAAGGTGGTCTTGGTGGGCCCTTCTGGGCCCATAGTCCAAAAATGGACTTAAAGAAGTCCAAGTTACTTATTGGGTCGGGTTTTAAGTTTTCGGGTCGGAACAAATCCAACCGGGTTAAAAAACTAATTTTTTAGTCATTTTCAGGAGACAACTGCACTTACTCTACGGTTTGATCGAAACCGTTCTGAGTATGCGGTTTTTACATTATTTTGCTTTTTGGTTCCGATTCCGGCTGGGACCTCTCCGGCATGTTCCTTGGGTGCTCCGGCGACCTCTGTGGTGGTTCCAGTGCCTTCAATATTTTCCATTCTCTTCATCTTGGCTTAAAAAGCCATCTTTCTCTTTTCATGTTCTTTGTAGTCACGGGCTCACTTCTCCTTTTTTTTGTTTGGTCAATCACAGTCACTTTCCAGGAAGGAAAAGGGGAAATTACAGGGGTGGAATAGTTCTAAAAAAAACCATTATAGCAAAATGAGTTAGTTTAAAATATCCATGTTAACTCATGGATAGTCTCTTCCCTTTTAATGAAGTAATCACCTTAATTTTAGCCTCTCATGGCCTTAAATAAGCAACAAACAGGTTAGAAGCATTAGGATAAATAAAAATACAAAGAGATGTTAAAAGTAATTATACATTGCTTGCAAAAATTATAGAAATACTTACAATGTGGCCTTCTTGTTGATTGATTGTGCTTTGTGGTTTCCTAACAATTTCGGCAGCGCTTCCGCGTCCCGTTAGATTTCACAGATTGAATTCGAAAGGGATTTGACGGGTTCCTTTGTCAAATGGGTGGAAGGAGAGGGTTTAGGCAAGGTTTGAGCAAAGTAAGGGTATTTTGGGGATTTGAGGTTGGGTTTTGAAGGAGACAGAGCTTAGACAAGGTTTCGGACCAGTTGAAGACAGGGGGAGAGAGTGGGGACAAAAGGGGGCCAGCTTGCTTCAAATTGGGGGGGGGGGGGGGGTGGCCCTCTATTTATAGGCAAAAAAGTGTCGGAACCGTACTTGAAGTGCGGTTTGGTCACAACCGTACTTGAAGTGCAGTTGTGACAAAATTGCACTAAAAAACCAAAAACCGCACTTTAAGTGCGGTTGGCATTCAACACGTGCAAATCTGCGCAAATCTGCCAGCTGTCGCCGTACAGGACACGCGTCTACCTTCTAGAAGATCGAACCGTATCTGAAGTGCGGTTCGGATCAAACCGTACTTCAAGTGCGGTTTCGCACGTTTTTTAAATGCCGGATTTCAACCAGTTTATGAAATTTGATTTTTAATAAAGATTTTATTCGATTTTATTATTATTTTATTATAAAATCCGAGATTCTTTATAATTATATTATTAAAATATTCAAAATATCTAAAATTATATTATTAAAACATTAGTATATGATTATTTTATTTATTTGTTCATTTATTTTGCTTTATTCTGCTGTTTTTGCCGCACGGGCTGTTTTCTTGAAATTTCAACTACTCATAATTTCTTCGTTTGGTGTCCGATTTGAGCAAACTTAATGTCGTTGGAATCAGCTCAGAACCAGCTATCTATTGAGATCAATTTTGGCAGTTGGATTGGGGCCGAGCAAAAAGTCAACTTTTTGCTTTCTGGAAGTTTGACCGGGCCATATTTTTCTCACCTGGACTCCGATTCCAGCAAACTCAGTTGCGTTAGAACCGTGTCGAAATGCTCTTTTCAATGATATAAAGTTTGATGGCCAAATTTCCTTAATTGGAAAAATCAATTTTTTGACCCCCTTAGGGTTTTGATTTTTCATTTTCCTTTATTTTAGGGGTGCAAAAATCAGGTGCTAACACGGGGAACGCACAACGTAAATATGACAACCATACAGGAATTCTTATGTTTATGTAACTGTGGACCCCAGATACACATACATGTTGACAATGAATGGTTAAATATAACAATAATAAGTATAAATCGTGCTAACGAAGTACTTACCCTTCGTTGCGGCTAAGATAAACCCATTCGCAGAGACGCTTTTCGTCATCCCCGAGTGGAGGGAATTTTTAAACCATTACATAAGGAGACGAAAGCTTTCTTGCTGTCTGCTTTATTCGTCTTTTCCTGCTTGCAATTGGGACCGGGGCGCAACTGGGGGGTTACTCAAAAGGCGCAGCCACATCTAGTGGCACATCCTCGCCTGCGTCCTCATAGGTGGTAGGATCCTCGGTCGGTGCGCCACCCCGGTCCGAAGATGTATGAGTGGGTGGCGGCACACCAACTCCTACATCACCAGAGGACGTAGGCTCCTCTCACGGACCTCCCTGTGCATGGAGGCGTCTCTCGATGTATGCATTGAGAGAGGTACAGCAGCGCTGCATCTCAGTGGCAACCGATACCATCCTCTGCATCTGGACCTGCATCAACAACAGCAATGAAAGATTATAAAGTGAAACAATTACAACTTCAGCACAATGTCATTATAGCAACTTTTTACCTCATACACATGAGACGGCAATCCGCCTCTATCCCTCCGACCGTAGCGTGTATCATTGCCACCGCCAGCCATAGCAATCAATTATATCTGCACATGTATTCAATTTCATATGTATCGAATCAACCCAGAATACCAGAATAAATTTCCTTGTATGACTACTTGAGCAATGCACGAAGCGAACCATAAGGCGTTCACAACCGCGCCAAAAAAATCCGAACTAATGATAACAACGAAAACTGCTTAATCTGCTACTCAGTACAACACACTGGTAAATATGGGATTTTACTAGTACGACAATTATATACAATCATAATGTTATTATTTCCCACAAAATAATCATCGCAGTATTATAATAGGAATAAACAAAGTTCATTGCATACCAAGACATATACTAAGATTGCTAAAAATAATCTAAACTCCCTTTGAACATGAGTCAGAATCTGCGTCTTTAGGTTCAAATGCTTCAACCACCTTACGTCCTTGTGTTGGAGGCGATTCAAAGTCTGAGTAGTTGGAATCTTGTTCCAAAACAGACCTACTTTCATTAGATATATCCGACTCCGATTGGAAAATGGTGTCACCATAAATATCTCGTACCTTACGTGAATACTCTTCAATGTCCTCACCCTTGCCTTTAGCATTTCTAAAAATTTCCGATGCCCTTTGCCTTCTTAAACGGCTTAACATGTGCCGAGTTTCTCTTTTTATTAATTTCAACGCACGTTCAACTGCGTCATTGTTAATATGCTCAATATCCAAGGACCTTCGTCTTGAAATTGTTATTTCACGATAACGGAGCCTGCTTTGTAGTAGTTTAGCATGATGATAGTGTTGGGTCCACTGCTTTCGAAGATGGGAAGAGATCCCTTGTTGTGTGGATACATCGCGCAGACTACAGCAACATCGAGTAGAGCAACTCCCACGACTAACCATACTCTATAAGAATTTAACATGTATTTCTTCCATGTTAGTGGGAGATAGAAGCATGCTTTCTGTCCTCTAAACAAATCACAACAATCTATGAACATGATAGACTCAATGGAGTTGGAATACCAACAAGGTAGGAACATTACACAAATTTTCAGAACCCCAAAACCATCTTTCTGTCTTCTATGTCTCCAAATTAGATAAATTAGGAATTGATTTGTTTGACACTCCCAACAGTGGAACCACCTTTGAGGAAGGATCGGGTGGAGATAAAATGACAGATTGGTCTGAAGTTGTTATCTTTCTTGGGAAACAGCCCAGTTAACAGACCAAATATTCAAAGCTTGCAAAGCTCATTCTAAATGGCCGAACAGAAGCTATCTTTCTGGATCCATTATGCAGTCTTCCACATCACCTACAAGAACAATCAGTCCTATGGTCACAAGCAACACTTACTTTATAGTAAAACTTCTTTCTCTTGCACTCAGCCCTTAATTATGGTCTCTAACTCCAACTATATCTAGTTAGACTTCTACCTGTAAAACTAAAGTTACATTACAAAAAAAGTTTTAAATAGGATTTAAAGAAAAAATTATCTTCAAAAAGAAAATAATTATCTAGCCAAATAGGTTGTCGATATGCACCATACTAAGAAATATTAGGCAAATTTCAATATCATTGTTAAAGCATGTTATCACCATGTTTTTTTACCATTATCTACTTTTTTACAATTCAATTTCAATACAGTTTTTTTTTTTTGGATAGGTAATGAGAGTTGTATATATATGAAGAAAAAGTATATGATCTATCTAGAACCCACAAGAAGGGGGCATTTCAATGCATTTTCATACCTACCATCTCAATAAGTTTTGCCTTGAGAATCACAAAACTAAAAGGCAAAAGAGGTCACAGATCAAAGAAGTTGGTCACTATGAATTTTTAATAGAAGATGATAATAGTATAAGGCAAGGAAGTTGGTCACGATGAAATTTTAATAGCAGATGATAATAGTATATTAGTATGGCCTGACTGAAGTTTTACCTTATTTGCACAATTTCTTATGTTTTTAACTTTCAAATTTTAATTTATATGAGATAAGAAGAAATTCTAAATCTCTTATCTTATTGTGTGATCTTCTATTTTTTGAAAGAGCTTGGATTTTCTAGACAAAAAACTCCCCTACATCTTTGAGATGAGATTCTTTGAGAACAGTAGATCCTGTTGTCAAGTTATACATGACAATCGTTAGCAAATGATATACAACAGCTTCAATTAGAGAACTTATGTGCTTAGCAAATCATTCTCGTCTAGGACCTAGTATTGTTGTATACGTTAATTCTCAAAGAATCAGAAAAAAAATCGAATTCTGTGAAGCCTCAAAAATTGAACATAAAAAAGATTCAAAGAAAAAGAATACAACGAAAATAACAAGTGATTATCAGAAACCAAGTAGAAGAAAAAGCAATGGCCGATTGCCAAAAACCTACGAGAAAAAACAATGGCTGATTGCCAAAAATTGGAGTGAGTTCATTAAATTTCATTCTAAAGTTCTGATGGGTTTGAAGCAAAACCTCCTTACCTATTGATCGTAGTCCATGTGCACTCCATAATTACTACAGTAATTTATAGTAAGTTAAGGGAGTGTTCATTCTAACACTCGCTTAATTATAGGGGGAATTCCATTTCATAGGGGGGATACATTTCAAGCCTTAATTATAGAATTCCAGACAAAGATATCAAGCATTGGTCTAAACTTCTATATGATTGGTTTCAGCACATACAATCAAAAACCTAAATACCCTGTTAGTTCATGCCACATCAATGTGTCTCCATTGTACTGGCAGATGTGAACCACTGTAGAGGAAAACCCCAGAAAAAAGTTGTCGATAATTTTCCCTTTTTTTTGCATTTTCCAAAGTTCCAATCTGGGTGATTGTTAACTTGCTCAAACTATGTTTTTTACACTTTTTCAACGAATCCTAAACCTAATAACCAACAAACAAACTTAAGAATTCCTGCACAAAACAAAGGTGGGCAACGGGCAAACAATCAGAAACCAAGTAGAACAAAAAAACAACAGTGGCCAAGTGTCAAAGGTACCTACAAGTTTCGATTTATGCAAGTTTAAGTACACTGTCCGTTTTATTTTCATTGTTGTCCCAAATCATGCTATTCCATTGATTTACATTGATAGTTTCTTAATAGGCCATAGCAATAAAAATCAAAGCAGCCAAGAACAAGTCAACCCAGGGGCGATAAATTGTTTCTAAAAACTGCAAGTGCTCAAGACATTATTTTTTTGGAGGCTCTATGAGTCCAGTGATTCCATGTTCATATTATGCAAAAAAGCCCTAGATAAGAAATCAAGTAGAAGCAAAAGAAAGAAAAAAAAATCGAGCGAGCAACGGAAATACCGGGGAAGGGGCGGTTGGTGGTTGGCGGTGTCTGCTTCAGATGGCGTCGCCAGAGAGTTCGTGCAGGTATGTGCTTTCCACTTGCCAACAAGTGACGAGGTTGCCGAACGGAATGGGGGAGACAGCTTCGAATGCGATCGGCCGCGACTTCTCTCACAACGGGGAGAACAAATCGATGAAGAAAAGTGGTCACCGGAGAGCCTATTAACGGCGCACGAAAATAGCCAAACCAACGAAGGTCACCAGAGAGAGTGGTCGCCGGAGAGGGTCACCGGAGTTTCCAAAGAACGGCCTCAAGGTCTTGGCGCGAAGAAAAGTGGGTGAAAGCGAGAGGTGAGAGAGGGGTTTTTGGGTTTATGACGTGGAGGGGGCAAAATGGGAACAAAAGGTCGTCCGATGACTTGGCCCCCCCATTTTGCAAATAAGCTTTAAAAGTATTTTCAATTTGCCATTAAGTATTTTCGTTGCCTGTTTTTGGCAATAGCGGGGAAAAGTTACCCCATTCCATAATTTTCCCTTTTTTTTTTCTTTTAATGAAAAAAAAGGGAGAGTGGTGTAATTTTCCTACTTTTATTTCAAGCTCAGGCTCTAGTTTGATACATTAATTCTCACTCATGCAAATCTATATCTATACTATATATAAAGCGAGGCAGCACCTTGGAAATCAGTTAAGCTCTGTGAGAGCTTAAACCCTGAATCTTGGTAGCCCCACGCCATCATTTGATATGGCTACCAACAAAATCTATGGATGACATATACAAAATTTAATAAAAAAATTACAATTTAACAAATTAAATATATTATTTTTAATAAATGATATTAAACAATAATTTACAGCGAGTCAATCACACCAAAGCTCAGCCCAGGTTTGTTAAACAAATGAGCTTTTTATGAGAAATTTATCCTGTACTATTTTTTTGTTTCGGAAAGAAAGAAAAAAACCAAACGGTTTCCATTTTGTAGACTTGAAATCCACTTGAGCCGTTGGCCGAAAGATCTGCTGGTCCAACAGTGAAGTATGTGTCCATGTAGGTTTATGAAGCCTACATATATACACCATTTACCATTGGACCAACAAATCTTCCAACATGAGGGACCTGATAGTCTCTACCTTTTGTCAAGAAAGGCCTACAAAGTATACTTTTTCTCAAATATGGACTAAATGTTACTTTACAATTGACAAAGGATTATAAAGAGCAAACCACCCCTTTAAAAGATGGTCAAAAACAACTTTGTTTCCCACACATTGTATCGATTGTACTTGTATCTTTCGATGTTTTGCTTATATTTTATGATAGTTTGCTTGAATTTCTTGCGTTGCATGTCAATTGTAATTCTACTATACGATGTTTAGTGTATTGCCTGCTGTGGAGATCAGGTTGAAATCGTCTGCCACTGGGTCTCCACTGCAGACCCAGCAGCCTTCATGAGATGCTGTCACGTGCAACATCTCACAGCCACTGTGTTTTCACATTTTCCAATGTTAAAACACCTTTATTAATGTAGATTGTGTTTGTATAGTGTTACACTTATATCCTACTATAGTTTGATTGTATCCCTTGTAATTAATGTAAATTGTGTTTGTATCTTATGATATCAACACTTGTATCCCTCAATAATTTACTTGTATCCCTTGGAATGTAGTTTAGACATGCATCCTATAATTTCTTGCTTGTATCATTCAATGTTTTGCTTGTATTCCATCATAATTCCCATGTATCCTCAATGAAGATGCCTGGGAATCTTGTATCACGATACGTCTACCTCTGTCCCATTCAAAGGATGGAATCATAATATCTCATTCTTGTATTCGAAAATGTGTTTGCTTGCTTGTATCCGAATTTCACTTATTCTGTGCGATATTATCCCTTGTGACCCTTGCCATGTAGATTGTTCCTGTATTGTGCAATGTTATAATTTATATGCCTCGTTTACTTTTATACCTTGCTCTAGGCACGTGCACTACTCCACGTAAAAGATAGTCCACGTTGGACCACTTTGGGTGGTTGTATTCTTTTACGGGATAGGTATTTAGTAGTGACAACATGATAAGATATGAATCATTTGAATGGGTAGTTATTGGTAGGAAATAAGAGTCCTTTAAGGATTTTTAAGGAATATTTTGTGACAAACAAAAAGACGGGGCAAAATCCTGAGAAATATTTCCCAGGGTTAAATAATAACTTTAAGGGGTGCACTTGTAGTACTGCACATGTATAGGAAATGACAGAGGAGGAAAATGTTGAAGGGAACAGTTGCAAAATTGATTGTTAGTTTTTGGAAAAGTTGAGACAGTTTTGACTGTTTTACCCTTTTATTAATAAACCATTTCAAGAGTGGGTAAGGGCTGTTTTGAAAAACTGCGTATTTTGTTTGATAAGATTCCCAAGGGGCCTCTTCTCATTATATATAATATAGATATAGATATAGATATAAATTATATCCAACCTTCCAAAATTGAATTCATGCTTTGTAGATATGACATATATTTTGGGTTTTGCGAGAGAAATGCTATCACGCAGAGCATCTAATAGTTCATGCCTTCTTTTTTTTACAAGAAAGAGCTTTTCTTATTTACAAAAAGAATTGATAGATGCTTCACACAACATCATCTCTCCCAACACAGTTGAAACTAATGCAATAGAAAATTACAAGATTTCAAACCATTTTGAAGGTGTAAATTGATCTTTTACTGTGCATAGGTTTAAAAAAACGAAGAACAGAAAAAGAAGTACATAGGTTTTTAATTTTTTTATTAAAAAAACAGAAAAAAAAAAAGAAAAAGAAAAAGATAACCCTTGTTTTTTAAGAGCTCCAGCTGGGCGGCTGCCCTACTCACAAAGTCACAAGGGAAATAGGCGCCTCCTCCAGTCCTCCGTATTCTTTTTTAAACCGGTGGAACTCTTCCAAGTAGAGTTTCAACTTCCAAAACCTTTTGGAATTCTATTAAAGCCCCAAGTCCGGCTTTGGCAGAAACTGTTCCATTGAAGAGAAGTCAAAGGAGGATCAGATTCTTAGCAACAAGAAAGAGTTGTAGAGGCCGGCGAACGGAGCAGAGTCGCCATGGATCCAATGGAACCCCGACCATTCCTTCACAATAGCCACAACAGGTACACCCACGACTCTCTTCCTCCTTTTCCTGCTCCTAGTTTTTCTGGTGACCGGAATTTCTACCAAATCCACCATCACCACCTTCCACCACCACCACCACCACCGCCTCTACATCTACAACCACCTCCACCACCTCTACACCCTCCTCTACCACCTTATCCTCCTACTTATCACCACCATCGCCCGTCGAAATTCAATTTCCTCAATTCTCACCACCCCATTGAAGATGACCCAAGAAAAAGTGTTTTCAACATCAATTATCATCCTAGGGTTCCTGATAGAATCGTCTTTGACCAACCCCGATCCGTTCCTCACCACCCCGCCACTTTTCCTGAAGACCTGCCTCGTATTCCTAGGCCCGAATTCGGCGATACCCATCTCGATTCTCGTCAAAATTTCTGCGACCCGTTTAGGGTTCATGCCGATAATCGGCCGGCGAGGCTGTTCCACGAGACTCATCCACATCCTTTCGACCACCACCCCATGTCTCCCTTTCGATCCGCTCCATCTGGTAGTTTTTTAGGGCAAGAACGATTTGAAGATGACGTAGAAATTTCTAGGCTTTTAGGATTTTCTAGGGATGGTTTCGATCAGCATCGGAAGGAAGAGTTGTTCCGGGGTCAGAACGATGGACTTAGTAATGACGATTATCATTGTAGAGGTCTTGTGCTCGAACCTCCTCCGTCTTCAAATAACTTTCGAATGGCAGCGTCGAGTGAACCCCTTTCTCATTCTGTTTTTTTTTCTGATAATGTGAGACCATGGGATGATGGAATAAGAGATAATGTGGATGATAATCAGGTCTGGGGTGCCACTCGATTGTCCCCTGGAGAACTGCGGCATTCTCCAGTTGAGATCGAAAATGGGGAACGCATTAGGGATGGTGAGTTTCGACTTGCATCAGGGAAACGAATGACCCACTTTTCCAAATTAGGGAAGTTGAAGAACAGGTTGAGGGGAGATGGTAATCAAGAATTTATGCGGACTCCCCGAAAGAAACCACAGAAGACGAGTGCTTTACTCAGGATAGGGAAACATGCTCATAGGAAAAGACATGATGAGCAGTTATATGTTTCTGCTTATTTTAATGACTCAAATTCTGGTCCTTTCCGAGGTAAGGGTCATCTTAGGCAGGAAAAAGGCAGAGAGGGAAGCCCTGTAGAACTTGATGTTACTTTCAAATCAAATGCTCTGGTAGCCAAGGCAATTGGTCCTTCAAGCCCTTTTCCTGGTTCTGTCGGGGACCCTAGCTTTAGGAATAAAATTTTTAGGAAATCTGTAGTGCCTGTCTTAGGTTCGTCGAGTTCAGATCCAGCTGAATTCCATGTGGGATCTGTAAATGGTGTCAGTGCATCACTTGATATGGGCGCTGCCTCAAGTTCTGACAAGGTTCCAATACAATCAGAAGATGGAACTGTGGTTTCTGGTATTGGGATTGTCAGTGACAGTTCACTGCCTCTTACATATCCGGTAATTCCATTGCCTGGTAATAATACTGTTGAAGGATCTCTCAACTCCATGGTTTCTGTTGGCAGTGCTACTAGTGATAAGAAGTCTTCTTTGAAGACCAGGAAGAAGAGGAAACGACTTTTTGGTTTGTCAACTTCGCCAATAACTGGTATTCATGATGTACCAATGAATGCTGATCCATCCAACCAGGGTTTAGATGCTGCCTCCAATTCTGAAAATGTTATAGCACAGTTGGCACAGGAAAATATATTTTCTGGTATTGAATCAGCTGATGTGTTGCTTAAGGACAGTGCTGCAGAAGTATCTTCCAACGCAGCAGTTTCAGTGGGAGATGATACTAATCCAAATGGTACAACTTCTGGCAAGGGACTAACTCATTCTGAAGAAAAGGTTACCGAGTCTGGTTTGGGTGCTCCGGATGATGTTGGTTTGCATCGTTGTCCAGATGGTGCATTTAAATTGCTTGAGGATAATGCAGTACAAGGATCTCCCCCAGCTATGGTTTCAGTAGAAGTTGCCGGTGGTATTGGTACTATGGGGTCAGATACACCTACACTTAAGATCAAGAGGAAACGAAAAGTCATGACCTCTCCATTAGACATACCAATTTCCAGGGAGGATGAAATTCCTGCAGGCCCTATGAACAGAAGCAGTTCTAAACATAGCATGGGTACAGCCTTATGCCCTGACAAGGATCCGACTCAAGCAGACAACAATGTCCCAATTTCTGGAAATGACACTGTTGCTCCTGTGTCCTGTCCAAGTGAGGTTGCTATACCATTGGGCAATAGTTCAGTGGAAGTATCAACTGAGGCTGAAGTTACTGTGGGATCTGGTATTATTGTTTGTTCTGAGGGGATGTGTACACCTAAAGCTAAACAGAAGATGAAACTTACTTCCCCTCTTTCAGCTTTGTCAAGTCCACTAGTCTCTGAAATCCAAGAGGGATCATTGGATCCAGATAGGTCTATTTATGATGCAAATGTCCCATGTGGTTTTAGCAAGCGCTTAATAGGTGCAGAAGAGAAAGTTGCATTTTCTATCACTGGGAGCGTACATGACGTTGCTTTGCCTTGTCTGGATGGGACCACCATATCACTCGAGAACAGTGTGGTTGAATTATCTCCCAAATTGACGTTTCTAGTTAGAGAGGGCTCTAATGTGGATTACACTTCAAAACTTGAGAACCCGTGCATGATTTCCAGTTCAGTTTCTGAGGATTCAGCAATTCCAGATATGCGCTCCCCTTGCTCATCAGGATGTAGAGGTGAGCAACAAGATGTTATTCTCATTACAGATGCAACCAACTGTCAAGAAAATGGTTGCAATTTTCATTCTCTACACATGGAAACGGGAAATGTGAGAGAGGAAAGAGTAGAGGTAACTGCAGCAGAAGTGACTGATACAATTTGCAGAGAGACCTGTGATGATGTTGCCGCTTTGGAATCTTATACCCAAGAGAAAATAGAGAGTGTGCCTTTGGAACCCAGGGCTTTAGATTTGGCTGATAGATTGTCAAGCAAAAACATGGAATGCACTGATTATAATCTTCGTCATGAGGGTGAATTTCCATCTTTGTTTGGTCATTCATCTCAAAAAACCCAGGTTTCTGGTACCTCCACTGACTCAAATGAGAAATTGATAGAATCTGTGCCTGATACACTCCCAAAAGTAGACTCTCTGGAATCCTTTTCCATGTTTCCAGGGTTGCATATTTTGAATGGTTACACATCAAATGAACATGTCAGTGTGGATAGAACTAGAGTGGATGAGGAGCCTATTGTCAGAGATGGTTTCCTCTCAACCTCGAATAATTCACGTCCAGTGGAACCCATCATTAATGTGAAATCTGATCATAGAGTGCAAAGTGGTTTATCAATTCCTAAAAAGGCTGCACAAACACCATTAGGTTCATTACAGGATACTAAACAAGATAAACCTAGCTTGAAATCAATGAGCAAAGATTCAAATGTGAGAAAGAACCACCAAAGCTATGCAGTTCCTGGGATTTTTCTGGGTCGGTCATCTTTAGCATCGGGTTCTTTGAAAAAGGCAGCTTCATCAACTCACATTGCAAAACCTCGAACATGGCATCGAACTGAGAACTCTGCATCTCCTTTTTCAACAAATTACTCATGTTCAAGCACTGGAATTTCACAAAGGCAGTCACCAAAGAAGTTTGCCAAGGCTCAGAGTAGTTCTTACATTCGTAAAGGCAACAGCCTTGTAAGAAAATCTGCTCCAGTTGTGGCTTCTCCCCTGGGTCCTACTGGTTTGATTTCCACAAGCCATCGATTGAATCCTGTGACTATAAATGAATCAAAAGTCAGCATTGACACATTGAATTGTTCAAGGACAAATGGGGAAGATCCTTTATCTGAGAGGCCCAAGACACCACCATTACCCTGTAACACCAAGTTTCCAAACTGCACTGCCAATTCCTTGAAGGGCTGTATGCCTCCCACATTGGGAAATCATTTGTGTAAAGGTGCTTCAGAAACTGTGCCAGATCCTCTAAGACGTACAGATAGCAAAGATGCTGCTAAGCCTGATGGATCCTCTGAGAGTCAAGCTGGTATTAGCAAAAGCATAGAAATCCAAGGTTTCTTAAATGATAGAAGTTCGAATTCCTTGAATATGAAGAGGATGATATATGTAAAGCGCAAGTCAAATCAGTTGGTTGCTGCTTCAAGTCCTGAAATTTGTGACCCATCTGTCCATGTTGCAGAGAAGAACCAGGCAATAGGATCATCCCTATCCTCTGACCACTACTACAAGAGAAACAAGAATCAGCTTATTCTGACATCATCAGAAAGTCATCTTAAGAATGCAGTTGCCATCCCTGATGACAGCTCAAACTCAGATGGGCAAATGGCTTCTAATGTTTCTTCCCTGACTTGCAGCAGAAATTTAAGTAGGCAGAAGCCTAACAAAGGTGTGTTTCTTATGAGCTCAATTATTAGCTTTTGCCTCTTTTACATTTATGAGCAGTACCCCTTTAAGAAAAGATTTGTAAGTCTGTGAATGCTTTTCCATATCACATGGACAAGCGGGAACAGGTGCTCATTGAATAAGCATATTGCATCACATAATTCTTTGCAATTTTGATGTGTGATTGTTGTCATGTTTAGTGCAACCTAAAATCACTTGGGGGAAATAAAGGCGCTTATCTGCAAGCACTCAGCATATGTTTTTATGGAATCATCTGCATTGCACATGGGATCCATACACTCAGTGCCATTTTAGCACCTAGAAATAATACATCTATTTAGCATGACTTGCAAGTTGAGTTGTGATCATACATCTATGGTCATGCCACTCCCCCCAAAGATTCATAATTTCTTGCATGATTTGAAGTGAAGCATGCATCGATTTTATGTTTAATTTGGTTGTGCATGAACCGTAACAAGATCTCTTTGTGTTCCCCACCTCATTTGCTCACTTGCAAAGTCCATGCAATATTGTAGTGCCTTACTGCCTATACCAAGCGGTTAGGATTTTCATGCACAACTATTCATGGTACCCTATGCTTATTCTTTTGGCATAACCAAATGCTCTCATCACAACTTTTGGTGCCCGTTATTATGGATTTCTCACTTGCATTTAGTTGAGGAAAATTATTGACTTTCTTGAAGCCTTTTAAGTTGGTTTTTCCACTGCAGCTTTACGAAAAGGATGCAAACCTTCAAAGTTCTCTTTGGTATGGAAGCTACATGATACAAAGTCACAAAATAATGATTCTAACTCATTGCAACATCGAAAAGTGTTGCCTTACCTTTTTCCATGGAAAAGGTCAGCATCATGGAGACATTTTATCTACAATACAGCTTCAGTTTCCAAGAATAGTTCCTTATCACTAATCAGGTTGATTAGCATGTGTATCAATCTTTCTCTGTTTCATGGACAGTTTCAGATTTCACTATTTACTCAAATGTTTGTGCATTTTGACAAATGAGCAAATACTTGACTGTTACAATTTGCTTTCAGTAGTAGACTTATGCTCTCAAGGAAGATCAATACAGTGTATGCAAGGTCAACTGGTGGATTTTCACTTCGAAAATCTAAGGTATTGAGTGTGGGTGGATCTAATCTAAAATGGTCAAAATCTATTGAAAGACGCTCGAAGAAAGTTAATGAGGTTAGTTGTATATAAAACCCATACACCTGGACATTTCCTCTTGCCCAGATATGCTAGTTTCTGAGGCATTGATGGATTGGCATGCTCTCAGTAGAGGAGTTACTTGATTACTGTTGTTATGACTTACATGAATTTCTTTTCTTCAGGAAGCTACACGAGCAGTTGCCGCAGTGGAGCGGAAGAAAAGAGAACAGAAGGTTGCTTCTTGTGCCACAGCAGATGCAAAGCATAGAAGACACCAATCTTCCCGTAAGTCAGGTCATGGTATAGAGCTGCGCCCAGGTAGGCCATTCAACAGTCCTGGTGTGGCAGATGTATACTCAGATTAATCAAATTTCTGTTTGAAAATTATTCATATGTTTTCATACATATACATATGACTATATTCTTTATTATCCATATGTTTTATAAATGTGGTTGCTTGACAAAAAAAATATTGATATGTTCTTTTTCTACAATTTCATGAAAGAAAGCATAATGTTATGACTTCTAAAAGTATCTCGTACAGGAGAGCGTATTTTTCGCATTGGATCAGTTCGGTACAAAATGGACTCATCAAAACGAACACTTCAGAGGATTCCAGGTAGTCTCACTCTATTCTCCTGCCTGTTGAATACTCTTTCATGTTATATTCTAAGTTAGCTGTTATGGTACTTGAAAAGATACTGCTTTGAGTGTGCTAGATGCAAATATTGTAAACAGTCCTTTATTAAAAACTGGAAAAAAAAAAAAAGAAGAAGACTATATCCACATCCATTTTGTTTCATGACATCTAACTTATATGGAGTTAAACCAAAGTTTTATGGGTAACAGAAGGATTTTCTACCTGAAGCATGTTTTCTGGCTCATGTGAGGTTGACAATTTTGATGGATATTGCAGCTGTTTTCTTTTTATTTTTGGTAAATATAGGATGCAGGTTGGATGTATAACAAGGTTTGAGGAATGCAAGATATGTGGCTCCACCATGATGGAAACTCTAGTAAGATGAAGCCTCAATGGTGGGAGGAAATGCACAGACCCTGCCTGATTTAAATAATAAATTAGATAGCTAAATTGTTGGTTTTGGAAGAACACGGTCTCTACTGAATTTTTTGGTCAATTCATTTATCTCAAACTCTCGGTTCTTTTTTTTTTTTTAATGAGTATCTCAAACTCTCAGTTCTACTCGCTACCATTTGTTTGGTAATAAGTGTTGAAGGATACCTTGGACTCGCTACCATTTGTTTGGTAATAAGTGTTGAAGGATACCTTGGCCCATTCTAATGTGATTCAAAGAAGGCAAACTTCCAAGGAGGAATTTGGGCATTATTTTTAGTGGCACTCCTTTTGAATCCTAGTGTGGGAATTTGGAAAGAAAGGTTTTTTTTTTTTTTTCGGTAAGTAAGGTATTTTATTATATTTATAACAGATAAGAAGGAAAGAGAATTACATGTACACAATAGTGTACCAAGGTTCCCCCAACCCACATTATGGATACCCCTTATTACAACTCAGCAAAACTTAAACAGCCCAGAAAATCTTCAAGTAGTTAGTCTTTCATTGAAGGTTGTTCCACTAACCAGCTATGAATCACTCTCAAAACTTTTCTTTCCAAGTAAAATCAATTCCTCTCAGCATCCTTGAAAATCCTGCGATTTCTCTCTCCCCATAAGACCCAAGCTATGGCAGCTGGTGACATATTCCATATCAGGTCCCTGCAAGACCTTCCTTTGAACCACCTCCATGATTCCAGAGATTGACTGAAGGTTTCAGGTTGAGCCCAACAAATGCCCATCCTTACTAGAATCATGTTCCATGGTCTAGAGGCTCCTGAACAATGAAGTTATAGGTGCTCCACTAATTCTTCATTCTCTTTGCATATGATACACCTGTTAGGTCGCAGCCAGCCCCTACTCTTCAAGTGATTAACCGTTAGGATTTTGTCCAAGGCAGCTGCCCACAAAAAGAAACTCACTTTGCTTGGAATACCCTTTGCCCAAATCAAACTAGAAGCCTGAAATTTCAAACCTGCTATTCATCAAAAAAGAAAAAATTTCAAACCTGTGGAGACCATGTCTGTGAGGGCTGATCTAACTGAGAATGCTCCTGATTTGCCTTTAGTCCAAATTCTGGTATCATCCCCTTGACCCACTTGCACTCTATACAGCTCAAACATCAACTCTTCATACTCATTTACTTCCTAATCTAGTAAAAGTAAATTCCTATTCCACGTTCCACACAATTCCAGCCTCACTAATAGCCATGATTTCACTAACTAAAGCCATAGTCACGTTGGAAAGGAAGTTGGATACTTGGAAAAATAGATACCTGTCGAGAGGCCATAGTCATGTTGATTAGAAGGAATCTTCCTACTTGAGCAACTGCAAAGGAACTTCTAGTAAAGAAAGTGTGGGAGAGAGAGCACAAATATCACTTTATAAATTGGGAATTATGTTGCTAACCTAAGAAGGTTGGTGGACGAAGTCTAGGATCCCTAGTAGCTTGTAAGCTCTGCTTGGGAAATGGTTTTAGTTGTTTAGGGAGGAAAGTGATGGCCTACGGGGACATATTATTAGCCATAACATATGGCAGCTTATTGGGTGCTTGGAACCATAAGGCAGCAGGGGTGCAAATGAGTTTATCCCATGGAAGGCGCCATTATGGCTTCAAAGGATCCATTCAATGAAGGAATATGCTTTTTTGTTGGAGATGGCACACGGTTAATTGTGGGAGTATGTGGTGTAAAGATTGCCTTTGGAGCAAAGGTCTCCAGATGCTTACCTTGTGGCTCAAAACGGAGATTCTTGCTTCAAGAAAGCTGTTGTTGGAAATGGTGGAAATAAATCTTGGAGAATCTCATTTAGCCATCCATTATGTGATCATGAGATTTGAGTTAAAGACAATATTTCTTTATTTCTTACATACCATGAAGGTGGGAGTTGGACAGGATACTATGAGATGAAAGTGTGGGTGGAAATGGTTGCTTCTTGGTTCATTATTTCTTCTCTCTCCTACATGAAGGGGATTTCTTTGGGCGCTATAAGCTTATTTAGAGATCAACCCCATCAAAATTGGTGGTCTTTATTTGTTTTATCTGTTTGGATAAGATTCTAGGTATTCATATTCCGACCAAGGATATGGTTTTGATAGATTGGGATGGAGGAACAGGATTTGAGTTGCCAACCTCATCTCCTTGGGATAAGGTATTTTGTTCCACTAGACGTTAGTGGATTCAATGTCATTCTACAATTTATGCAATGTATCCCATTAAAACTTTTCCTTTTTCTATTTGAGGAAGGTCAAAAGCTGTCAATCTATCCACGATTTTGCTTGAAGGTGATTCAATTCAAGCCTTGGCGTCTACTGAACCAAGAGATCTGAGGTTGGTGTTTATAGGCTCTGCCGTTTTGAGAAATTCTGAAAACCTAGCCCTCTTGATCGACATCCATTCATTAGAACGCCCAGATCTAACAACAGTATTAGGGCTGTCAATGGGTCGGATTATAGATCTGAATTTGACCCGTATTTGATCTGATTAGTGGAATATGGATATTCATTTATATCCATCGGATTGAATATGCCTAAAGATTTTTAAATCCGAATTTATTCGAATCCAAATATGATTTTACTTATATTCGACCGAAATTTGAGTATAGATCCGGCATATATATATATATATACACACACACATACATATATATAATATTTTATTACATTACATTTGTTTAAATGTTTAACTAAAACCATAATGCCGAACTTTTGGGAACAAAAGTTCCCAGCAGATTTCCCCTACAAAAAGCCCTCTTTGCCTTATCTAAACCAAGCACCGGTGTGGTTCGACAATCAACTGCTTCGGGGTTATTCCAAAATCAAACCAAATATGGATTGGTGAATAGGAAATTGAATTCAAATATACAAATATTAAAACGAATTCGAATTTGGACTGGAGTATTCAAATTGCAGTTTCAAATTTTTGGTCAAATATGGATTGAGCCAGATCCGGCCCTTGTTCAACCCATTGACACCCCTAAGCAGTATAGTCGTTGAGTTGGCTAGGAGAACGATTGACGATGATGCAGTGTTGACTGAGGAGAGTGTGATTACATAACTGTATTGCCTTCAGTTCCTTTAGAGATGCAAGCTCTGTTTATATATGGCCCTTCTTTATTAAATTCACCTCTTTTTTAGTGACAATTTAAAAAAAAAAGAAGGCACCTCAATTTTGCTTTGTGTGTACCTTCTTCTTTTTTATAAAGGCCTTATGCTTACTCCCATTTTCTCTTCAAGGAGAACATCGAGCTAAATTATTAACACTTCCATTTTTATGATACAAAATCTTCTAAAGCATGGACAAGGACCAGTCAGTCGGGAACTTTGATTGGGATGTTAAAAGATACTACTTTTCAGTAGCAGAAATGTTTAGGAAGTATTATCTACTCATAAGATTTCACAAGGATCAATCATGCATGATCTGCCAATATGGAATGTCATATTCATGTCTATGACCTCACAGCAGTTTTCTGGATTTGTTTGTTGTATCAATTCCTTCTGAGTAATGATGTAAGCTTCTTCCATTTGGTTATGTATCCTCTTTGTACCTTGTTGGTGTGGGCTTTTTCTTTTGTTGCGGATTTAGATATGAATGTGAGCATCCAAGGCCTTAAATGACTTATTTTTGGAAGATCCGTGGAGCATATTTTTCACTGTGATTATGCGGCAAGGATATGGAATTTCTTCTCTCTTTTGACAGGGAGCAAGTTATTTTGCTTTGGCTATCTTTGCCTTATTTATTCTTCTTTACATGTTAATACATGTCTGTATAAGCGGCCATCTTTAGTTGGTTGCAATAGTTCCTATCCTTATCCAATTTTAGGAGTTTTTTTTTTTTGTTGGGGGTGGGGGGAGGAGAAATCCACATATTTCAGGACTTGGGGAGTTTTCCATGACAATTACAAGATTGGTCTTTCTGCATGTTTGATCCCATTGTTTCCCCCATCTCTACTGTTGCGGAGAACAATTATGAGAGATGAAGCCATTTTCTTTTTTTCTTTTTCTTTCTTTCTTTCTTCTTCTTCCTTTCTTTTCTTTTTTTGGTGTGATTTTGTGGTTCATACTGTTCCCTTTTCATCATTAAATTATCTTTTTTGCTTGATGGTAGAAATTGCCTTATGCTCTCTTGTGTTCTGCACAGATGAAAGATCATCAGGGGCCATTGATTTCCAGTCAGAAAATGGTACCAAGAAATCTTTTGTTCCAAGGAGATTGCTGATTGGAAATGATGAGTATGTTGACCTGTAGTCCCATTTATTTAGAATGCTTGGGTTTGCCATATCACCACATTTGGATCAGTGAATGTGAAGATCATTTATTGTGGCTGTAGAAAAAATTTTACGAACTTCAACATCTTTGCTCTGGAAATTTGTGAGATCCAACTGGTTATTAATGCTTTTCCTCATTGAACAGATATGTCCGACTTGGTAATGGTAATCAACTTATTAGAGATCCAAAGAAACTGACTCGCATATTGGCCAGTGAGAAAGTTAGATGGAGTTTGCACACCGCCAGACTACGGTTGGCTAGAAAGCAGAAATACTGTCAGTTTTTCACTAGATTTGGGAAATGCAACAAGGATGAGGGAAAATGTCCGTACATCCATGATCCGTCCAAAATTGCAGTTTGCACAAAGTTTCTGAAGGGTTTATGTTCTAATGCTAACTGCAAGTTGACTCATAAGGTGTGCCACATATTCAGTCAACACATCAGATGGTCTATACTAAATTCATGCATTTAGTAGAAATTTTCTCCTCTTTTTCCTTCTTTTTTTCTCTTTACTTCTATTTCTGTCTCTGTCTCTTGTCTCTCCCCCATTATTACTTTGCCATCAACCATGGTATATCTATTGCAGGTCATTCCAGAAAGAATGCAGGATTGTTCTTATTTCTTGCGAGGTAGGCCTTGTTATATTACATGTTTGGATTTGACCTAATATGGAAATTGCAAAACTGACACTTCTCTTGTCAGGATTATGTACCAATCAGAGTTGTCCATACAGGCATGTAAACGTGAATCCAAATGCTTGTGTGTGTGAAGGATTCCTCAGGGGCTATTGTGCTGATGGTGATGAGGTATTTTTCTGTTCTAAAAAAATATGAGGCCTTTGCTTAATTTTCATCCCTTGGAGACTGAATGAGAAGTTTCTTTATTTTATTTCTACTACAAATCTAGAATATGTACAATAACTTCCCTTTTTTTTTACTAATAGCAATAATAATAAACAACTGGTTGGTTTTTCTTCTTTTCTCTGTGTGATTTTCAGATATCAGTTTTGTTTAAATCAATATTATATTCTGAAGACTGATTTTGCTACATGCTTTGAATTTATTGGGACTCAGTCATTTCTTGAGCTATGTACTACCTCTTGGCCCAGCCTGCCAACCTGATTGCTTCGTTCCAGGTTCTGATAGCAATTTTGACCTGATTGATAACCCAACAGGTTTAGCCTACTCATTTGTGCACTTGCTTTAATTGAAACCCAGGATATAAAAAATGAGATGGATTGTTGATCCATCTGGGTCTTGTATTAATTTGGAAATTTTTTTGGCTTGACTGCTGACCTGCCTTAACCCAGTGCTGCCTTATGTTATAGTCCTTCAAAATCATTTTCAGTCAATAGCTAGTTGAATGGTTGAATCTCAATTTTAACATGTAACGTAGCCTTTCCACACCAAACCCCCACCCAACCCCTTACTTTTTTTCTTGTAATTGCTGTATTGCATTTTATTTCATTGTGTTCGGAGCAGTGATGGTTGCTTGTGTGAGTTGGTGATCATCCTGTCTTTGAATATCCTTTTTCCATTCTATTTCGATATTCATTATTCATTACAAGTAATAGTAATAAAATATAACTGGTTCTTTTTCTGAATTTTCAGTGTCGAAAGAAACACAGTTATGTCTGCCCCATCTATGGAGCTACAGGTGTATGCCCTCAAGGGTCATTGTGCAAGCTTCACCACCCCAAAAATCGAAATAAGGGAAAGAAACGGAAACGGTCAAAGGAACAGAAGAATGCCCGGGGGCGATACTTTGGTTCTAAGCTTGTTGACATTCCTGATTCCAGAGCAGCAGTTGTAGAAGAGCACACAACCCGTAATCAGGAAGACATTTTCTTTCATGAAGGGAGATTTGCTGATTATATCAGCCTTGATGTTAGTGATGAAGAAGCAAAGGAAACTAATGACCCTACAAATACACGTACAAGTGACAGTGATCCCTCTGATTTACAGTTGGATGATCTTGATGAGATTATTAAGCCTGTTCTCATAATGAAACTCCAGTGATCGGCGCCAGGCCAAGTGCAAAGCACATGATCTGACAGTGGGAACTCTAATCTGTTGTGAATGAGGTGTATGTATTACAGGTAAGGTAAGTATTCTTTTTTTGTTTTCTGTTTTTTCTCCAGCTATTGCAGAATGGTTGGAATGAGCTTATACCCTGTCTATTTTTGCAGTGTACATAAACCATACAACAGTGGGAAATGATCTTAATGAAATATTTTTTTTTTAAATTATAATGTTATACCAATGTTGCTTCATATGTTTATTCGTATTGATTTTAGGGTGAATGAGTTACTGACAGGCCGCTCTTCCCATCTGGTGTGGGGAATAACATGGCCATTTCAGACCCTTTCATTTCATCATCAGCCGTACTGTTTGACCACAAGTGCATATGAAAAGTTTTAATCTTTGAAATATAAAAGAAAGGGAAATCTTTTCCTTTCCTAATGATTCCATCTAGGAATGGCAATAGGTTGCCTTGAATTGGCCTTAATTCATTAAAATTATTTTCTTATATAAAAAAATATTTATTTTATGAATATATATTCTATTTTTAAAAAGTCTTATTTCTGCATTTTATAATACAGCCGGTTCAACCCTGACCCGCCCAGTTACCTACCCTTCCATGTAATCGAATCGGATCTACTGAATTAACAGGTCTAAATGAATTACCCTCTATAGAGAAGATTAGATTGTTTGATTATTTCATTTACAATATTTTTTTTCTTTACGCTAGTGTCTGAATGAACCAGTCAAATCATACCATGCTGAAGAAACCGTCAGATCAAACTGAGGGCAGTATTTGTATTTTGGGAAATTTAATTTTCAGTGATATTTTTTCAAAATAATTAAGATTCAGTCAACAAAGTTTGAGTTTTAATTTCTAATAAATCTTTATCAAAATAATTAATTTTTAATGACATTGGCCTTTTACTAAAAAATACTCTTATATAACTCACTTTCAGCATTTGTACAAACAATAAATTAACTTGTGCAAATCATTTTAGACTTGTACAAGCCATTTGGAAGAGTGATGTAAGGGCATTGTTGGAATAATTGATTTGTAATAGTAAATGTCATTAAAAATTAATTATTTTGATAAAGGTTCATTAAAAATTAAAATTCAAAACTTTGTTGACTGAATCTTAATTCCTTTGAAAACGTATCACTAAAAATTAATTTTCCCTTGTATTTTATAGGCCACTCCTTGTTTCCACAGAGATCTTATCCATAAATAAAATGGTATGAATTCTCTGGTTGTTAGGAACTCTGAACAACAACGGATGTACTTAATACACAAAAGGTTTCAAAAACCAAACACCACAACCATCCATGGCTGCAACCTCCAGCTACATGGCTTCTACAAGCTTCTCCATGTTGGGTTGGGTTGGGAGGAGTAGAGGAGTAAGAGGAAAGAGGGCATGCTTCATATCAGCTCAGCAACAACCTGAGGTGCAAGAACAACAGCCATTTAATATACAACAAGAACAACCGGAGCAAGTGAAGGTGACGGAACCATTGTATCAACCGAGACCAGTAGAGAAACAGCTGAATGTGAAGAGCAAGAACATGAGCAGGGAGTATGGAGGACAGTGGCTCAGCAGCGTCACTCGCCATGTCAGAATCTATGCTGCTTATATCGACCCTGTCACCTGCGCCTTCGACCAAACCCAAATGGATAAGCTCACCCTCATCCTCGACCCCACGAACGAGTTCGTGTGGACGCCCGAGACGTGTAATAAGGTTTATTCTTACTTTCAGGAGCTCGTCGATCATTATGAGGTATTTGTTCAACATACACAAGAGACCAGTTAGCTTACACTATAGTGACTCCATATTCGCAATACAAAATTTTTCCAGTTCGGTTGGCAAAAGTAGTGATGCTTCAACCCTATAATACAGTAATTCATGCCTCAGAAAATGGTAGTAACAGAGGTTTTATAAGTTGCTAGGTTACCCAAAAAGGGTATCATGGGGTACTCAGTTAATGATAGAAATAACACAAACAACAAACTGTTGAAGATCAAAATTTGAATACAGGGGAAAAGGTTTTGAGGGTTTTATGTCCTAAACTTCAAACAATGATCTGCATACTGTTTCACCTTAAAAGCAGCATTCCCTGTCATCCAACTACCAGTAATGAATAGAAATTCATTGGAGTATACAGAAAGGTTCTTCATAATGTTATTTCACAGATATTGAACTGCCTACCTTTTTTCATTTTTTTTTGTTTTTCAAATTTTTGGATCTTTTGTTTGCCATGTAATTACCTATTTTCTCCTGTTTCAGTACTGACGAGATTATGATTTCCCATATGCAAACAGGGAGCTCCACTTAATGAATACACGCTCCGCTTGATTGGTTCAGACATCGAACATTACATCCGGAAGATGCTGTATGATGGGGAGATCAAGTACAACATGAATGCCAGGGTCCTGAATTTTAGCATGGGGAAGCCTCGTGTGATATTTCATAATGAGAGCCAAATTGAAGATGTACAATAAGATTTGAAAGAATAAATTAATCATGGTGAGATAATGGCACAAAAATTACACAACTCCTGTACATGCATGGCTCCTTTAGTATGACACTGGTCCCTAAATCTGATATATACTTTACGGAAAATCCAAAGCCATATTCTCCAATTTCAGTCATCCTGCACTCACTTAGTAACATTAACTTGACAGGCTCTGAATCAAAAGGACAATCTCCTCACCATGATTCACTTTGATCTCTGAGGTATTTAACTATAAGAAAAGAACTCCAGCCGAGGATGCAAGAACACGATTTATGTCTCCGGCCAATGCACATTCTGAATTACAGGAAGACTCTCCTAATGATCACTGAGCATCATTTTCAAGCATGGTTGATCCAACCACGGCTCAAATGCTCCAGCATGGGCAACATTCTGCAGATGAAAAGTTAACCATCCACATGCAGCATAACAAAGCTGTTAGACATATAGATTGAACTAAATGAAAAAAAAAAACATATATCATAAAAAAAAAAGGGCATGGAAGTTTAGGGGAAAAAAATCCATGAAATTGACAAGAAATTAAAGACAGGTAATTTTCCTCATTCAGAGTCATTATGTAAAGTAACACATAAAAACCTCTTAATCCTTGATACACTTATTCAGCTTTCTTTAGTCTTAAGTTTGGTTCACACAGAGTACAAAAATATGTCAAGGATTGAGGGTATGCTGTGAATGGGCTCAGACTCACAAGGGCATTGTTGTGACAAGTGCCCCAAATTAAGCCACCATTAGCATAATATTTAGACTAAGCCATGACACTAACTTTCATTTTATTAAAAAACAAAAAACAGATATTGATCAGGGGAACTAGGAGACTAAAAACTAATTCTTTAAAGCCACCATTTGAATTTGCTTTCAAAAATTGCTGTTAAAGGTTAAGAAGTAAAAAAGACATTTTTTCATGAGATTTTGAAGAACGAGATTTTGAAGAAAGTATAAAATCAGCTTTTTAATTTTATTGAGAATAAATTGATTTGTTGCTTCTTAAAATAAAATAAAAAATTTTTGCTTTTTTGCTTCAATTAAGAAGTAAAAAAAAAGCACATTACAAATCACTAACCACGTGCTTTTGCTTTTAGAAAGTGCTTTTTTTTGCTTCAAAAGCCAAAAGCCAAAACAAAACAAAAAAGGAATAAAAAGAAAAAAGCAATACCAAAGTTGTTCAAGACTTTCTAGTTAAGTCCTCTTTTTAACTTATTCTGAATAAAAAACTTCTAATTTAAAGGACTTCTTATTCTATTTGAATTGTAGGCGGACAGATTGCCCTCCATATCCAATCTTAGCCTGGGCAGCGAACATGAACTCATCGAATGGCACATCAATCATATATCCGCATTCATTGTTTCACGTCAGCTGCCATTTCATCAAACGCAATGCGGGCTGGAGGATGCCCACCGTTTTTTCCTAACTAATGGATAACTTCACTAAATTGAGCAGCAATATAAATTTGACCTCCTGTGAATTAAAAAAGGAGGTCAATCAAAAAAAAGATGTTAATTAATCAAAGGTCCAACTGATCACCGCATCTGTATTGTTAATATGCAGTTACGAATAATCCAGCCACAGTAATAGGACCTAACACAATTCCAAATAGGAAAACTTCAATCATTTTGATTTGTTTGAAAGTGGAAAAAAGAGAGGTAATATCTATCCCTAAATATTAATCCGAATTGCCCACGCATCTCAATGATCAATAATTTACAATTGACGCGCCATAATATGCAGTAATTATTGGGTATGGAACAAAAAAATTTCTACCATTAACTGTAGGTCATGCTATCAGGTTCACATTCAACAACACTGGAAATTTGATGAAAATTTTAAACTGATTTTTTGAATATCTAGCGTCTTGAAAAGCATCTTCTCAGAGGTGCTAAGAGCAGTTGATATCTTAGCAAATACACTTGCCAAGGGCAGGCAGGGAGAGAATCATTCAGCCATGCCCCAGATGGGTTCATGTCGAAGAGCAAATCACAGATTTTCCATTTTTTTCTTTTCCCTTTTTTTTGGGGGTATTCTTGATGGAATTTGATTGTCACAATCTTGTCTCTTTCTTATTTTCCATTTTCCACTTCAAACAAAATTTTGTTATTCAGTAAAAAGGGAAAAGGTTGCACTGTTTGGAGGATGGTTCATGTCAAGATACATATATGCCATCATCAAAGTAAAGGTCAAACCAAAAGGTTCCTTAGCAACATTTGTGATTCATAAAGACAAATTCAACAAATCTCAAGTGTGTTTCAAGGCAGTCCATCAAAAGGTTAAAAAAAAAAAAAAAGGAGCTTAATGGCAGTCCCATGTAAATAGTAGATAAGGCACAAGTCCAAAGATAAATTATGTTTAAAAAAGGATAGATCAAAAGGTAACTGCAGGATAAATGATCATTATGGTTTAAAGCTTTTAGAAAGTTGAGTTACCATAATTGAGTTTTATTAGAATAAAATTGTAAAGATGATTTGTTGGTATCTCTTTTCTTTCCTTTCTTTTAATATGAATCAAGCTGAGTGATCCTACAGTTACAAAAGTTTTGTTTCACCATGTGTTCATATTTTTAGTGGGTGAATGTAGACAGGATCGAATTGCAAATATTGTCAGTTAAAAAGAATATTTCATCTCCTGTTAGATTGGGTTAATTAAAAGCATTGAAAAGTAAATACTTGCAGTTAAATAGTATCCGAGTGAATATTGAACACTAAAATACGATAAAATAAAGTCACCTTCAACCAAAAGAAAAGGCCACGCAAGAGCTTCAAAACAGTAACTTGATTATCTCCGATTATCTCTATCACTTCTTTAAGGTCTGCAATATTAACGAAATGAATTCTTAGATTGATATTCAACAAATTTTGCAGAAGTTGCTCGAAATTAGAATTAAAACAACAGTAACAAAGAATATATAATCTAGCATTAACAGAAAATTTCATCTCCTGGAACTTCTAAAAAATGAATGATGAGGCTAATAATTTATACGGTATAGAAAGTGCAAAGGCCCCTTTGACCAAGAGTAACATTTCAATTTCTAAAATCAGCCTCATAAAGAATATATTAGCAAACTCATTCACGATTATTTTAGACACTTCAAGCAAAGTAATAGTTGATAACAAATGGATCGAGTATGATCAAGGAGTGTAATATGCAAGGATAAGGCAACTGTTCACTCAACGTGGTTCAACTATAATCTCCACAAAGATCTTTACCTTAAGGATGTAAAATTGAGACTAAAATACTACAAATGAACAAAATAACAATTCATGAGTGCCAATTCTATATTGAAAATTAGGTATATGTTCAAACCCACCTTGATATGGATACAGATGAAACCAAGAAGTCACATTAAAAGATTTTATCTTTTTTTTTTAATAGGTTCTATATAATTAAAAAAACTATTCCCGACAGATTTAACTTCACATTAAATCACAGATAAATATTAGTGAATCAATTCCTGATGCATATTGACATTGAGAGAATACAGTATGTATACCATGTAAAGGCACAGATCAATTGCGTTCTGTCTCCCTACGGTACATTTGATTTTGATTTTGGATCACCAGTATTTGTGTAGCCAACAATTTTCAAAATTATTGCCATCAAGTTAATGAAGGACCTGATCCATGACATTTGGTGTGCTTCGTTGTTCAGATACAGTGAGAATATGAGTTACATTCCGAAAAAAAAAAAAAGAGTTAGGACATGAGTAGATTGAAGTTTGACATCTGAAATATTTATCTGTGCCCATATAATAATGAACTTTTTATGGTTTTAGCAAACCCTATTCAAAATCCAAGATGAGGAAAGAGAGAGTATGGAGTTCCTCCACTTTTCCTTTTGCAATTCAGTTGCAATACAAGATGATCAAACTTTGGATCTGATATCAAAATTGATGTAGGATAGATGCACGAGCTTCCAACTTTGAGCTTGATAGAAATTTGAGATAAGAAAAATAATCAGGAAGCAACAAGGAAAAGGAAGAATACGGACAAACCCAACAAATCTGACTAAATTAGACCTTGAACCAGAATGGAGTCCATAACCTGGAACAATTGTTGATAATGGAGTTTCACCCCAAAAAACACCATAGGCAATGGGGAAGATTTTTTTTATTCTATTCAAAAAGATGTATTATAAGGCTCTAAGTAGGGTTCTAGTTTCCTACTTCTAATTTGACTGAAAAAAAATAAACATTAAATTAATTTGCTTTCTTATTCTAATAAAGAAACTAAAACTAGATAAGTTACTTTCCTAGCACAAATTTAAAATAATAACTCCTACTTAAAAGTAATTTAATTTCTAGGTATCTAATAGGGAATATATAACTGGTTACTTAGACAGCCTAAGCCAGCAAACAAGTCGCCTACTAATCAATTCAACACTAATTTAGCCTCAAATGTTAATTCTTGTTCATTTGCAACCGGAAGCGGAGGTACGGCCGACGTATCTCTAAAAGAAAGAGAGGGACCTGCTATCCCAGAAGCAAGAGCATCTAGAGTTTGAGGAAGGAAGCGATCAAAGTTTGCAGGATGAGGTTGAGTAGGATACAAACATTCAAAGTATTCTTCTTCAGTCTTGCGGCAGACTTTGGACCATACTCTCTGCCACCACAGCTGGAAAATGGCAAAATGCTTGGAAGTCAACGGTAAAACAGGAAGGGCAAAACTAACAAGACCATTTATGTTTCGAAATTCGATGGACTGAGCGTCTGACAAAGTGATGAGTGACCAGCCTAATGAAAAGGAGAACATACTATTTTTAAAATAAAAATGGGAGATAGCTTTGAGTGTAGCCAAATTGTCTACTCACACAATTCGGCAGATAAACCCATGTGCCTGACTTGGGATGCCACCCAAGAGTCCGTGAATATTCCATGCCATAATTCAAATCACGAGCCAATAAAAAATTGGCCCACATGCGGTGATCGTCGTGGGACATAAACTCAACATCTACAATAGAAAGGAAACCAGGAGAGTCGATCGACGGCCGAAAGACAAAGAAAAGGTTGTCGACTCAGTCGGAATGAAGATTGAAGAAAAATTGAAATAACACTCCTAATGGGAACAATGAATGCGAGTTACATTCAGCCAGTAACAGCCATAAAATTTCAGGCAAGAAGAGGGTTTGGTGGCCGAAAGCAAAATTGATTTGAAAAATATTGATATAACCAGAATTGAAGGAACCAAAGAGGTCCCCCAACAAAGTCTAACCGTTCAGAAACAAGAAGGTATAAATTTCAATATAAATTATACAGGAAGAAAGGAGCAAGAGCAACTTTTTTCCTGGTGGCTAATAAAGTAGCCAAAAGAATATACTCTTTAGTTACTTGTCCAGCCCGAACACAAAAAACAAACTTATAGAGAAACAGCAAGGTGAACTTACAGTGCTCATCGAGAATGATTTCGGCATCTTTTGTTGCATTGATTATATATTGGCCGAAAGCTTTACTACCGGAAGGAAACTCAAAAGAAGAAAAATGGGGTTCGACGTCCATACCAGTCCAAACATATCTGACGGTAGCAAGAAGACCGGTGAGAAAGCATACATCCATGAACGTAGGGGTCATGGGGCCATATGAAAAACTAAAAGTATTAGTGTTGGTATTCCAAAATAGACTGGCGGAACTAAGGGAAAGATTTTGCTGGATATCTTTGCAAGAGAAGTGAATCATATCGTAGATGACAGTATCCCGCCGTGTTTGACGATAAGTAGGGCAAAGGCATTGCACCCAGTCAACCCATCTTGCAGAAGGTTTTTGCCAGGATCGACTTAGGCGAGTAGATGACCACAACATCCATCATGTTGGAAAAATATGAAAGATATTATCTAAGCACGGATATAAATAAAATTAATATAAGAAAAGAAATGAAAAAACTTATCGGTTTAGTCGAGGCATGAAACTTAATGCATTGTCCTTAAAACCGAATTTGCCCCCTCTAAGAAATAACCCTCCTGATGCAGCAAGTTTCATGACGTCCAGCCTCCAGGATAAAACGATTGTTCCAACGTGGTAGGCTGCACGGCACACCTTCTAGACTACGAATCTCAAATGTATCACTTGACATGGAAAGAGAGAAAAAGGCAAAAAGAGAGAACTCATTTCTACTGGATTCCATATTAAGAAGAGGTGCTACCAAAAAATCAGAAGGGGCGTTTTCCTACGAAGTAAGAAAGAGGCCAATGACGAGATTTTCATCAACTTGGCGATAGGAATTGGTGCAGATGATCATTTCACTATCCATGGTGAAAGAATGAAGAGCTTAAGCAGAATGAAAATTAGGGCGTGAAGAATAAACTTAGACAAAAGTGGAGAAGAAAGTTGTATTTGGAAAAACTTAAACTAAAATTAAAACGATGGTAGTGTCTTAAACAGCTATTACGATGGTTCGAGATAAGATCGTTGTTTCGACCATTGATCAGTGGAAGCATTAAATGCAAATCAAGCGTTGTCATGTCCAATGGCAAAGATTTTTTTTAAAAACAAAAAATCTTACTTCCTCGTCATATCTATGCCAACGATATAATGAGGAAGTAGGAGACAATGTTTACATCCGCCATAACCCGGCAAAGATAACGCTTCTACGTGGCAAAAGAAAGTCCACGTCATATGGAAATGATATGTTTAATTTACACATGGCTAGAGTAATTCGGATTACGCAAACGTGGGATTGTTACCCAAAACGGACCCAACGGTTCAATCGTCAGCAATGTCGTGTTCAAGTGGGAAGTTATAACAACCAAAAATAACAAGTATAAATATGATAGCGACGAAAAGATCGAGGACCCACTCCACACAATATATTTTATTAAGATTATTATTGATCATCCGTGATCGACAGCTTCCTTTCATGCCACTCACTACGCAATTGCAAGAAAGTAGTTTAGGATCTCCCATTCACTGCTTCCTGTCGCAGTAATGCGTGAAGATACAACCTACCCTAGACTAAGTGAAGACCTTGCCACCGGAAAGTTTGCTGCAACCGCCCCTAATCTCTTGCCTCCACCGAATCTACGGCGAGGGAAGAGCAACCGGTACCTAGGTAAGCATTGTTCAAGCCAGGAGAGTAACTGATGTTATGACCAGGCAATACAACTAGCACAATTCCCCTAACCGACACTATCGACAGACGTCCCATTTAATCTTTCTTTGCCCATTGATACCACGGCGATAGAGAAGGGGAGTTGATACTGTAGTAGCGTTGGTTTTCTTTTATCTTTTTCTTTAAATTGAGTGAAACACTTGACTCCAATAGCTATCAAAAGGCCGTGATTTTCCAACAGCCAACATCCAGTGTAACAAGGCTCATCATTATAAAAGAATATACATTTGCCGTCTTTTAGCGGTCGGAGCTTTAACCAATGTTATCTTTTTTCATTTGTTGGCCACTTACCATGTTTAACATTCAAGAACCCTTACCGAGGACAAACCTCAACCTTCGACCAAATTGCCCGATCATTATCTCTTACAGGTGGCTCGCAGTAACGATTGAACTAATTTCAGCTCAAATTGGAACAGGAGCCCGGGTCTAGACCCGATCTGTCATTTTGTGCCTGCGAGGTACTAGCACGCCCACACATAAAGTCACCGTGACCATCAAGTGTCGAGTCCGACCAAATTTGGGAGGAACAATATTCAATACATGTTTTAATTCAGTAAGATGTTTTCAAGACATAACTAGATCTTCAATCTCAACCAGTGTCCCATTTTGTAACTGCATATAAAAATTTTGAGAGATGAAAAGATCCACAAAGCAAAAACAATTATTCCATCAAATTTTAAATGATGCATTTGGAGAAAAGAATAAATGATGCCCTGCGCAATCTAAGACAATTTCTTTTACATATGCTAATTCAAGCATTCATGACAAAGTGAAGATAATTTGCTTGTTTCACTTATTGCATTTACCGTTCAAGGATCATTACCCTACATATATTAGATGAACAGAATCATTCCACTTATGCATTCAACTCTTTGTAGAACCAATGTTCTCAAGAATAGCAATAGTTACATCATGGGAATTGTTGAAAGAAATATTTAATAGTGATATCTCATCATAATGGCATATTTCAGTACTTCAATAGATGAAAGAAAAATAAATGAATGTGAAATATCCTACTAACCATCATGGTAATCAAGATACGAAAAACTCTTTTCTGCTGTTGCATATGGTACTAGCCGCCCACGCAACTCTCTATGCCTTTGCAATGGCTTTCGATCAACTGCTAGTTTCCATAGTTTGTCATATTCCTTCTTGTCAAATGGCATTCTAAGAACAGAAAATAGCTTTTCCCTAAATTGACAAGGTTTGCTACCATCTGGACTTGCAATATGACTCCAACCATCTTCATCCCTCTTAAAATTTGCAAAACATTTGACAAGCACTAAACAAGAGTTAATACCAATAGGAAATCAGAATTTGCATAGCAATATAAAACATAATTAGACATATCAGTGGCCTTGCAGCACCATTTACGTACAGATGAATCGTTTGAAGAATTGGATGGAGTTGACTCTCTTTCATCGCCATCTAGAGTAATCTCTGCAGGTAGTACCTCTGGATCAGTTGAACCTTCATCTTCATCTTCATATCTCACACACACACCGTCTTCGGTTTCCAAAACAATAGAAACACCATGTACTTTAATAGAAGACATGAATAAACAGTAGCTTTCATCTAGCTCCTCTGTTATTTTTTTATGCTCGTCAAATGAGGAAGGACCCATGAAGTCTGATTTCAAATCCTTATTAATCCTAGCACTTCTTCTTGGCCTGCTTGAAATACTACCTGAATTCCTAGGACATTCTTCCATGACCTTGTCAAATGACTCATTCTCTTCTTCATACTTTATAAACACCGAAATTCCATCCTCTCTTGCCATCTCAAAAATATACGATGTCCCATCTTCTCTTGAATGTTCCAAGAACATTTTGTAATCAGGATCCATTTCATCTTCCAAAGAATCATCATCCAAGTTCTCTACTCCACAATTAGCTTTAAGATAGTCCATGAAATCAATATCTGCCATAACTTCTCCAATTTTAACATTATACAAGACTTCCTGCTCATCGCACGTGCAATACTTGAGCTCAGAATTGCTAGAACATAAGCATCCTCTCTTACAACATCTCACAGTGTCCATATCATTCCCATAGTCAGTCAATTCCCGTTTACGCTTAACCCCCAAATTCTCTTTGTTCTCCAAGAGGGGCCTCATGCTAGCACATCAAACGATTTGGACAAGCCTTGAAAAAGCAAAGTTTCCTACACGAATTCTTTTGATTCAACCCAAAAGGATAAACAAAAGGAAGAAGAAGCACTATAAAAGTCGTCAGAGAGACAAATAGCAGGCAAACCAAAAGAAAATTCTACGGCATCTTGAGCAAAAGCTTACAAGCAATGTTGGTAAGAAAGACATCAATGGAGATTAATATTCATACAGAAGGCAGTTCAGCTCTATTTTTTTATTATTTTTTTTTCCGATTTCAATCGACAACAAAGAAACAGGAATGAGAAAAACGAAAAAATAAACGATCTTTGAAAGGTCCAAACATAAGGGGAAAAAAAGGTTGCACACAGAAGGAGAGAATAAACGAGCAGAGATATTCTGCAATCAACCTGTGACCGTTATTAGGGCTTAATTTGGAGCGAAGCTCTTACTTTTTTTTATCGGCCCTCGTGATCAAGGTGACGAAGCTCCACAGGCTGAGCCCTCTGGGAAGCTAAACTTACAAAAACCCTAACGTCGTCGATCACTGTTATAAGGAATGCGAGTAGAATGCAATTTAAGAAATATTTGGGAGGGAAAGAGAGAAGTCATTAAAACGGTTTCTAAAGAGACACCGCAGAGGCAGTAAGCAATACAGTGAGAGGTAAGAGTAGAGTCGTAAAATATTGGACCGCCCAAGCTAATCAAAATAAGAGCTTAAATGAGCGTTGAGTTTAGGTTTGGGTTTGATTGTACTTCATAACCCAAAGTTGAGTTTGAGTTAGATTCAATTAATCTTATAAAACCCAAAAAGCCCGAAGTGGTTAAAGTTGAGTTCATGTACTATAAAATATTTATTTATATGATCATTGCATTTGTAGTTATATAATGAACTATAAAGTATAAATCTATTAATATGTAAAGAGGTTTATAAATTTATTTTCAAATAAATAATTATGAACAAATAGACACGAATATATATACACTATAATGAATGTGATATTCGGGCAGACATTCTCTATACCAAAGATTGTGTGACCACAAATACACTGGGCCTATGACGGCTTGTTATATTTTAAAAATAATTTTCTTAAGAAATAAATTATTTTTCTTTTCAAATTCAAGGGACCAATTAAGAGGATGTTGTACGTTAATAGAGGATTTCACTTAGGGTACGTTTGGATCATGAGAATTGGAGGGCAAGAATTGGAATTCGCAGTTAAGAATTTCAATTTTTGTGTTTGGTTGACCAATTCTCGTGAGAATTAAAATTCACGTGGGAAAAAAAAGACACCCAATTCTCATGGTTCATGAGAATTACAATTTATACCTATGAGGTGTTTTTTACAATTCTCATTAAACATAAGAATTTTATTATCATTGATTTTTTGCACGAGGGCTCATTTTCATTTTTTTCCGTAACATAAGAAATGTGGTTGATCAAAGTATAATTTAATGTTTAAATTTAGAGAGAGAAAACTCTAGAAAGAGAGTTGAATGCTCTAGAGTCAGAAAACCTTGAAAGAAAACTCTAGAGAGGGGGACTCTAGCTAGATAGAGAAAAATAAGGTTCTAGAGAGAATTTTAGAGTGAGCAATACTTTAAAGAGAAGATCTAGAGAGAAGGTTCTAGAGAGAGAAAACTCTAGAAAGAGAAGGAAAATGATCTATAGAGAGAAAATAGAGAACTATAGAAACAAGAGAATGCTTTAGAGAAATAAAATCTATAGAAAATTCTACAGTGAAAATTCTAAAGAGAATTTTAAAGAGAGATAATACTCTAAAAAGAGAATCCAAAGAAAATTTTCTAGAAAGAGAATTATAGAGAGAAAATTCTCTAAAGAGAGAATTTTAGAGAAAGGAATGACTTAAAAGAAAGTCTAGAGAGAGAGAAACTCTTGAAAGAGAGGGGTTCTAGAGAGAGAAAACAAATAACTATAGAAAGAAGAAATTGCTTTAAAGAACGAATATCTGGAGAAAATTCTAGAGTGAAAATTCTCTGAAGAGAGAATTTTAGAAAGAGAATCCTAGAGAGATAAAATCTTACTGAGAGAGATATAGAGTGAAAACTAGTAAAAAAATCTTTTCTAGAGTGAAAATTCTCTAGAGAATTTTATAGTGTTAAGATTTGATTTGTGATCTGTATATTTCGTGATTGAAGGAATCACTATTGTTTCCTTGTATATTGTTGCCATATCTATCCCTTAGAATGTGGATCTAGAATTCCATTTATAGATTGTATAGCTTCTATTTAATGATTTACATGTCTTTGTAAAGAAAGTAATATACAGAGAATTTCTCTCATACGATTCTGTTATTCTGTTCATCTTCTTCTATACTACTTTTCATGGTATCAAAGCATTGATCTGCTCATCTTTGCAAAGCTTCTGCACTCTTTGACTCATCATCATGGCAACTCGAGATCTTGCAGAAGCTCTCAACAATCCAAATACAAATTCCGGTGGCGATCAAGATATTCAAAAATCTGCTGATCACACCATGATCGTTCCTCTTATGGATCCATCTGATCCCTTATTTCTTCATGCCTCTAATCATCCTGGCATGATTCTTGTTCCAAAGGTTCTAGATGGAACAAATTATGCTATGTGGAGAATATCTATGCTAGTAAGTCTCAGTGCTAAGAACAAGTTAGGATTCCTCAAAGGAACCATATCCACGCCAAGCGAAAGTGATCCCAAACATCAAGCATGGCAGCGCTGCAACGATATGGTTCTCTCCTGGATCTTCAACTCGTTAAGTCAAGATCTAGCCAACAGTGTCCTCTATTTTGAAACTCCTTCAGAGAATTTCTCTCTGTAAGATTCTCTTTCTAGAATGTTTTCTCTCTCTATGAAAAGTAGTATAAAAGAAGATGAACAGAATAACAGAATCGTATGAGAGAAATTCTCTGTATATTACTTTCTTTACAAAGACATGTACATCATTAAATCATTAAATAGAAGCTATACAATCTAAATGTGGAATTCTAGATCCACATTCTAAGGGATAAATATGGCAACAATGTACAAGGAAACAATAGTGATTCCTTCAATCACGGAATATACAGATCACAAATCAAATCTTAGCACTCCCCCTCAAGTTGGAGCATGAATGTCAAGAGTGTTCAACTTGCTCATCAAATTCTTGAAAAGATTTCCACCTAAGGCTTTTGTGAAGATATCAGCTAGCTGAAGAGATGATGGAACAAACTTGGTAATGATTTCTCTGTCCTGAATCTTTTCTCTTGCCACATGACAGTTAAGTTCAATATGCTTAGTGCGTTCATGATATATTGGATTTGCAGCAATGTGAAGGGCGGCTTGATTGTCACAAAATAATTTGACAGGGCCCAAAGAAACTTGTAAGTCATTGAATAAGTATCTGAGCCAAGTCAGCTTACAGGTTGCAGCTACCATAGATCTGTATTCGGCTTCTGATGAAGACTGGGAAATAGTTTTTTGTTTCTATGTCTTCCAAGAAATTAAAGAATCTTCAAGAAATACACAATAACCAGAAGTCGATCTTCTTGTCATAGGACAATTGGCCTAGTTAGCATCACAATATGCCTTTAGTGCTAAGGTGCTATGGGAAGAAAATAATAATCCAAGTCTTGGACAATTTTTCAAATATCTCACAATGCGGAGAGCAGCTTCCCAATGAGGTTTCCTTGGAGCATGCATGAATTGACTTAGAATGTTCACTGATTAAGTGATATCTGGTCTAGTAATTGTGAGATAGATTAGTCGACCTACTAATCTTCTGTAGCGAGATGGATTAAGTAAGAGATCACCTTCATCATTTGTAAGCTTCACATTTTGTTCCATTGGAAAATCAACTGGTTGCACTCCAAGAAATCCTACATCGTCAAGAATTTCCAATGTATATTTCTGTTGTGATATGACAATGCCAGCTTTGGATCTGGCAACTTCTAAACCGAGAAAATAAGTTAGATAACCAAGATCCTTGATGTGAAACTGTTGATGAAGAAAACGTTTGAGATCATGAATGGCCTTAGCATCATTTCCTGTGATGATCATATCATCCACATAAATGAGAACCGCAGTGAAGGATGAACGTCTTACGCACACAAATAGTGAGTGATCAGAATGAGATTGTGTAAAGCCAGCCCTTTTGATTGCTTCTGAAAATTTTGCAAACCAATTTCTGGGTGCTTGTTTAAGTCCATAAAGGGACTTATGCAGTCGACATACAAGTTGCTCCCCCTGTCGACAAAGACCCGGTGGAGGATTCATAAACACCTCTTCAGCCAAATCACCATGTATAAAGGCACTAGTGACATCCATTTTGATACTCCCTTTTGCTGTTGGAATCCCTCAAGGATGTTACTATTGATTTGGGTGTCCAGGATTCTCATATTTGGTGTCCTGAGGCTTCAGGTTCTTTCTCCTGTAGGTCCTTCTTTCACTTGTGTAGGAACAATGCCCCATTATCTCCTTGCTCGTTCCCTTCCTCCCCTCTTTGGAAGCCTCTTATTCCGCCTAAGATCAAAGCTTTTGTGTGGACCACTCTTATATATAAAATAAATACTGCTGACCACCTCCAAAATAGACGGAAATGGGTATCTTTATCACCTAATGTTTGTATCTTATGTATGAGGCAGGGAGAGTCTATAGATCATCTATTTATTCACTGCCCCTTTGCTAGAGCGATATGGTGTTGTTTTATCAGGGACATTGGAGTTAGTTGGGCTACTCCAAAGAAGGCTATTGATTTGATCAATCAATGGAGATTCCCAGGTATCGGGAAAAGGGGTAAAATCCTGTACAAAATGTTGTTTCATGCAGTATTTTGGTTTATATGGAAGGAGAGAAATAGTAGAATATTTGAAGATAAGAAATCCTCTTTAAACTCGGTGATTGAAGCTATCAGGATTTCAGTTGGGTTCTGGACTTCTAGATACCCACAATTTCAAGGCTTTTTTGGTATTGATATTGTGAGGAGTTGGGCTACAATGTGTTTTTCTTCACCATTTGTGGTACGACCTCATTGTGCTTGGATTCCTCCTTCAGAAGGGAGTATCAAGTTAAATTTTGATGGGTGTTCATTGGGCAATCCCGGAGCAGCAGGTGTTGGAGGGGTTTTCAGGGATTATCATGGTAATGTCATTGCGGCTTACCGTGGACCTATTGGAATAGCGGATTCCACGAGGGCGGAGTTACTTGCACTTATTACAGGCATTCGTTACATTCATACCATGGGTTTACGGGACGTGGTCATTGAAGGGGATGCTGCCAACGTAGTGGGATGGATGACTAGAGAGAGTTCGGGACCGTGGAGATACTTGGATCAGATTAGACTTGCTTGTTTCTTGGTACGGTGTTTGAACGTCTCATTCAAACACGTATTAAGGGCAGCTAATGACGTTGCAGATAGTCTAGCTAAGATTGGGGCATCTTGCACCTCTCTAGTTTTTGGCGACCTCTCTTCCTGTATGGATACTTAGAGTGTGTTTGTGTCTGTGTTGGTGCTTGGACTGGAGCATTGTTGTCCTCAGTTTAGGCTTTCTTTTGGCTTATTTTCTTTATCTATGTACTTTCTTCTCCCCTCTTTTTAATGAAATTTCATCACTTATCAAAAAAAAAAAAAACATCCATTTGGAATAAGGGCCAATTATGGATTGCTGACAAAGCTAGAAGACAGCACACAATTGTTAATTTAGCCACAGGAGCAAAAGTTTCATGATAATCCAAGCCCTCTGTTTGGTTGAAACCCTTGGCAACAAGACGGGCTTTATACCGTTCAACCGTGCCATTAGAGTTGTACTTGATGCGGAAGACCCATTTGGTGCCAATGGGACGTTGACTCAGAGGAAGAGGAACCAAGGACCACATCTTTTGTTATCCAAGGGCAGCAAGCTCATGAGTCATTGCCTCATGCCACTTAGGATCGAGAACGGCCTGATTATAGGTATTGGGTTCAAGAGAACTAGAGAAGGTGTTAACAAAGAATTTATGGGAAGAAGACAAAGAATCATAAGAGATAAATTGTGCTAAAGGGTAGTGAGTACCTTGCTGAGAAGAAGATGACGTGCCTGGAGCCGAGGAGCAAGATGTTGTACTGGTTTGGCCACAGTGAAAGTCACGTAATAACATCGATGGTTGGCGCAGTCGAGTGCTTTGACAAAGAGCGGGAACAGGAGTGGTTGATGGAGAAGGGGTTAACGTGGATGGTGAAGAAGATGGAGAAGAGGGTGAGTTAGATAAGTCATTAGTGGAGGGTGGGGTTGAAGAGGTTATGGTTGTGGAAGGAATAAGTGAGGGCGATGGTGGGTTGGTAGACGGTTGAGGTGAGGAAGCTGGAAGTGGTGTGAGATCGGAGTCGGAATTTGGTATAGGAGTTTGAGAGGAAGGCAGATGATCAGGTTGGGTGTCAAGTTCTTGGTTAGAAAAAGGGAAAACCGTTTCATGAAAAATAATATCGCAACTGGAAAAAAATTGCCGAGTAGTGATATCATAGACACAATAGGCTTTCTGTCCAGTAGGGTACCCTACAAAAATGCATCGACGCGCACAAGGGGAAAATTTGTTGAAGGGCTGAAGATTTGTGACATAACGAAGGCAACCAAATACCCGTAACTAAGTATAAGTGGGTGGTTTCCCATATAATTTTTCATATGGGGATTTATGATGTAAAATTGGAGTTGGAAGCCGATTTATGAGGTATGCAGTAGTGAGTAAGCTTTCGCCCCAAAAAGTTAGAGGTAGATGAGCTTGAAATCTTAAGGCTCGACCAACATTAAGAAGGTGTCGATGTTTCCGTTCCACAACTCCATTTTGTTGAGGTGTGGAAGTACAAGAGCTTTGGAATTGAATACCAAGAGTTGAAAAAAATGGTTGCATTGAAGTAAATTCCAAACCATTATCACTTCGAACACATTTAATTTGACAATTAAATTGTGTGTTAACAAATTTAATGAAGGATTTAAGTAAACCTTGGGTTTCCGATTTGAATTTCATAAAAAAAAATCCATGTAAATTGGGTGTAATCATCAACAATGGTTAAAAAATAGTGTGCACCTGTATGTGTTGCAACATGATGAGGTCCCCAAATATCACAGTGAATAAGATCTAAGGAATGTAAAGTGTGAATTGAACTCAAAGAAAAAGGTAGTCTAGTCTGTTTTGCCAATGGGCAAATTTCACACAAATGATGATTATTGAAAGTAAAAAAGGGAATGGCTTTATTCAAAAACTTGGATGGAGCTTTGGACGGATGACCCAATCGTTGATGCCAAGTGGTGTCTGATGGATGGGAAATGTGATGTGATGTTGGTGATGATGTTACCTTCGAGTGTGTCACAAGAAAATACAACCCTTTACTCTGATTCCCTGGGCCAATTCATCTTCTTCGTAGCTAGGTCCTGCAGAATACAAAAGGTAGGAAAGAATTGAATTGAGCAATTTAATTCATGTGTGAATTGACTAACAAAGAGAAGATTTATATGGAAGGAAGGTACACAAAGAACATTTTTAATATGTTTGTCATGTGCAAGGTGGGCTATCCCAATGCCGGCGATTTTAGCTTGGGAGCCGTTTGGTAATGATACTTGAGAAGACATGGGAGTAAAAGTTTCACTAGATATTGAAGAGGCTATGTGGTTTGTAGCACCACTGTCAATAATCCAGTTAACAAGTTTAGAATTTTGCAAGGTAGATGGAGAGCAAAAGGGTGTTGAAATACCTATGTAATTAGCACAATGAGGATTTTTACCATTGCGGAGAAATGCCCTTATTTGTGAGAACTCTTCCGGTGTAAACTGAATTGCTTGTTTAGAAGCTTGCATTGTCGTGTGAGGAGATTCACTGTTTATTTGATTTGCTGTAATTTTTTGGGCTTGATTTGGAGGTTGGACATCCTTATTGTGAAGCTTATGACCAACCGGAAAGCCAATCAGAAAATAGCACCATTCAACAGTATGAGTTGTGCCATTGCAATAAGTGCACAAGAGAGATTTCTTAACTGATTGTGATTTGGAAGAAGAAGATGGCAATGACTGGGAGTTTGCATGCCTTTCAGATTCAGGCCCATGTTTGAAGTGAGAATGAGTTTTGATATTCATGGCATAGATTTGATCCAAGCCCTTGTGCTCAATTAATCCTCGTTGTTTTTCTTCTTCACAAAGAAGTGAGTAGGCTTTCTTGACAGTTGGTAATGGCTACATCAACATGATTTGCCCTCTCACGGCAGAATAAGACTCATTCAGGCCCTGAGGAATTGCCCCAGCCTTACTTTTTCTTCATTGTCATTCAAATGCTTCATTCCTCCACAAGTGCAAGGAATGGGTGAACTGCAACTTTTCAGTTCATCCCATAGTGTCTCGATCATAGTATAGTAGGTAAAAAAAGAGTTTTGATTTTGTTTTAATTCAACTATGGATCGCTGAACTTGGTAATGATGAGAAAAATCACCTTGAGAAAAACATTCTTACAAATCCATCCAAATTTTTGAAGGAGTTTCAAAATAGAGGACACTGTTGGCTAGATCTTGACTTAACGAGTTGAAGATCCAGGAGAGAACCATATCGTTGCAGCGCTGCCATGCTTGATGTTTGGGATCACTTTTGCTTGGCGTGGATATGGTTCCTTTGAGGAATCTTAACTTGTTCTTAGCACTGAGACTTACTAGCATAGATCTTCTCCACATAGCATAATTTGTTCCATCTAGAACCTTTGGAACAAGAATCATGCCAGGATGATCAGAGGCATGAAGAAATAAGGGATCAGATGGATCCATAAGAGGAATGATCATGGTGTGATCAGCAGATTTTTGAGTATCTTGATCGCCACCGGAATTTGTATTTGGATTGTTGAGAGCTTCTGCAAGATCTCGAGCTGCCATGATGATGAGTCAAAGAGTGCAGAAGCTTTGCAAAGATGAGCAGATCAATGCTTTGATACCATGAAAAGTAGTATAGAAGAAGATGAACAGAATAACAGAATCGTATGAGAGAAATTCTCTGTATATTACTTTCTTTACAAATACATGTAGATCATTAAATAGAAGCTATACAATCTATAAATGGAATTCTAGATCCACATTCTAAGGGATAGATATGGCAACAATGTATAAGGAAACAATAGTGATTCCTTCAATCACGAAATATACAGATCACAAATCAAATCTTAACACTATAAAATTCTCTAGAGAATTTTCACTCTAGAAAAGATTTTTTTACGAGTTTTCACTCTATATCTCTCTCAGTAAGATTTTATCCCTCTAGGATTCTCTTTCAAGAGTGTTCTCTTTCTAAAATTCTCTCTTTAGAGAATTTTCACTCTAGAATTTTCTCCAGATATTCGTTCTTTAAAGCAATTTCTTCTTTCTATAGTTATTTGTTTTCTCTCTCTAGAACCCCTCTCTTTCTAGAGTTTCTCTCTCTCTAGACTTTCTTTTAAGTCATTCCTTTCTCTAAAATTCTCTCTTTAGAGAATTTTCTCTCTATAATTCTCTTTCTAGAAAATTTTCTTTGGATTCTCTTTTTAGAGTATTATCTCTCTTTAAAATTCTCTTTAGAATTTTCACTGTAGAATTTTCTATAGATTTTATTTCTCTAAAGCATTCTCTTGTTTCTATAGTTCTCTATTTTCTCTCTATAGATCATTTTCCTTCTCTTTCTAGAGTTTTCTCTCTCTAGAACCTTCTCTCTAGATCTTCTCTTTAAAGTATTGCTCACTCTAAAATTCTCTCTAGAACCGTATTTTTCTCTATCTAGCTAGAGTCCCCCTCTCTAGAGTTTTCTTTCAAGGTTTTCTGACTCTAGAGCATTCAACTCTCTTTCTAGAGTTTTCTCTCTCTAAATTTAAACATTAAATTATACTTTGATCAACCACATTTCTTATGTTACGGAAAAAAATGAAAATGAGCCCTCTTGCAAAAAATCAATGATAATAAAATTCTTATGTTTAATGAGAATTGTAAAAAACACCTCATAGGTATAAATTGTAATTCTCATGAACCATGAGAATTGGGTATCTTTTTTTTCCCACGTGAATTTTAATTCTCATGAGAATTGGTTAACCAAACACAAAAATTGAAATTCTTAGCTGCGAATTCCAATTCCTACCCTCCAATTCTCGTGATCCAATATTTGCATTCATAGTAAAAAAGGAAAAAAAAATTAAAAAATTTACATTTTGTTGGGGCCAACCCATACTTGCTCGAACTCAAATAATATTGTTTACATTGGGTTTGGGTTTAATTAATTTGGATTAGGGCATGCTAATTGCACGTTTTGCCTAGTACATCTTAGATCACTTGAATCCAAACTCATCATAACCTGACCCAATTCATCCTACTTATAGCTCAAGGTAAGAGGCAATTTAATAACATTTTTACTTAAAAAATTAAATTTTTACTTAAAAATCAATTATCGATCAGTAATGAAATTATATTATTGAAGAGAGAGAAAACTAGTGTTGTATGGTCTGCATATGATATGCCCAACCTAGTGTATCTACATATAGTGGCGGAACCACGTTGGGGGGGGGGGGGGGGGGGGGGGGGTGGGGGGGGGCGGGGGCCATTTGCCCCCCCTAAACTTTTGAAATTTTAATAAAAAAAATTTTTTGTATTAAATATCTTATTTGCCCTCCCTAAAATTTTTATTTGCCCCCACCTAAATTAGGTTCTCTCTCAACTTTCACCGCACCCCAACTCTCGCCCTAAACTAAGCCCCTGTCTCTCTCGCCCTCTCTCAGCGACCCAATGGAACCCTAACTCTCTCAGTCTCTTGCCCCCCCAGATTTGGAGTCCTGGTTCTGCCACTGTCTACATACCCAATCTAGAGGATTTACTCATGAAGTGAGTGATCAGGATTAACATGATTTCACTAGACAACTCATGTCTCACAATGTTAGAACGGAGATGGATTATAATGTTATGTGTGGATGAAATTGCCAATCGGCCCGATCACAATCGTTTGGTTAATTGGGAACCCTCTCAAGATTTGCCAAATAAATAATATTTCAATCCATGTAAACCTTATTTTTACATGTTTATGAGATTTTGTTTAAGCCTGGTTATAAGCTTTTGATCTTTGTTAGCTTTTTATAATTTGTTATAAGAGAGTGAAATTTAAGAAAAATCATTTTTCTCATGTGCCAATTATATTGGAAGTTAATATATGAAAGTGGAATCAAGTAAGAGTATACTCACATAAATAGGGTTCACCAAATCATGTTGCACATGTAAAATTAATAAACTAGATTGTTGAGTAAGAAATATTAAGAATGGAGTAGGATTACTATTTGGTCCATGTAACATATTCTAAGAACATATTCTTTCTTTCTTTTTTTTACCTTCCAATATTTCATTTAAACATATTTTAAGGGTTCATATCTTTAGAGTTGTATTGCATGCTTCGAAGGTCATCTATGATATGAGCTGTGAGATTAAATTATTAACAATTAACGCCTTAAAAATGCATAGTAAATTTATATATGTAATATTTACTTCATTACATTTCGTTAACTTAATTTAGGACAAGTCTGGATGTTCATATCCAAGGCCTGGGTTCAAAACCCACCCTCATCAAATCAAAAGGAAGAATGTACTCAACAGCTTACCTCCAGCCAAAACATTCTGAATTGCTCAAGTTGCCAACATGCGCCAAGCTTGTGGGTCCTCTCTAAAGCCACACTCCCCAAGGAGGTCAGTGTGTAACGAGAGTGCCTGTGTACACTGGCTATGTGCTCTAGACAAGCAGTGCCCATAACAAATGTAAAAGGAAAAAAAGAAAGAAAAAGACTGCCTCCATTCAACCCAAACTCAACTAACAATTCGGTTAAACCAGTTCCTGCAGTGGGTCAGAACAAGTTTGTAGCTTTGGTGATAATGCTGTTTTTCAAGGGCATAAAAATTGTTTCCTTTCCTCGCCAGTAAACCTGGCGTTTTAAGAAAATTAATTAAGATCTATGTCATATATAGTATTACTTCCATGACGACCTTTGTTGTGTATAAATATAAAAAAAACGAATTTGTCTAACTGGCTTTGATTGCCAACAAGACCTGTTTTTATATTTTATGGACAATGTGAACAATTCATATGAGATGCAAGCCATTTATATAAACACCATTGATATATATATATATATATATATATATATATATATATATATATATATATATATATATATATATATATATATATATATATATATATATATATATATATATATATATATATATATATATGTAATAAAATATAAAATTTTCAAAAAATTTCTATCGAGAAAGCCATGGATTTTAGGAATTATATTATGACAAAAATGTCATGCAGTAATATTTAACATAGGTCGTAGGGTTATATTGAAGTAATGTGTACAATTAATGTGAGTTAATTTGGTTGATGAATCATACTTTCAAAAATGTTCAGTAACCTAATAGACTCCATTTGAAAATACTAAGGAATCATGACCATTGAAATGAATGCTTCATGATTCCTATGTTTGCAGTTCACATGATTCAATCAAGAATCATTTAATTGCTTAATTGATATCAAACCAAAATTTTGGTTTGTCTAAAGTATTGAAAAGATTTATACAATTAAAACTCTCTCAAGATCCCCGGAGATATCATCTAAATCAATGACTTGTTTTTCATCCCCCTCTGCTACTCTAATCTTATCAAGCTCTAAATTCAGCTCAGCAATCTGCCTCCGTATCCTGTCTCCCTTGTCTGGTAATTTTGAAATTGTAGCCTGAAACAGGTGTTTTTAACATAAACTGCGAATCAGAAAATGATCATGCAATTGCCATGCAACATCCTTCACAAGAAATAACAGAAGGAACAGAAATATAATGAGAAATCATACTGCATTAGCAACAGATAGCTCATTAATCCTCAGCTATGCCAGGGTTTTCATAAATATTTGTAGTTAAAAAATAAGTGGGAAATTTTTTTCATAAATGAAGAATTCGTTCAAACCTGGTTTGATCCAATTATTTTTTCATAACCAAAGTTTTAACATTTGAACCTTTGAGCAAGTGTTGAAGAATATCATACCTTATTTTCCAAAGTGAAGGAGAGTCGTTCTATTATCTCTTTGATTTCTAACTCTTTCGATTTAGCTGTACTGCCCGTGGTAGTATTTCTTTGTAACAGTTTCACATTTTTTGGATTGAATGCATATTTGGCCCTGTAGAAAAGACAATATTGTCAGCATGCATTCTTGTACTTCCTTAAATTTCCATCAGAAATATACAGTATGATAACAACAATGGATAATCGCTAAACATTCAATACCCATCAACATAATGTTCACGTGAAGCACAAGAAGAGGAGCTTCCCACAAATTTATTTCCCTTTTGCCTGCACCGGAAAATTAGGCAAACAAGCTCAAATCTCAAAACAAAGGTTCAGATGCACCAAGATAAATCAGATATAATCATATAAGTCCATCAGCAGTTGCATTGCTCAGCTTGTTAAGTGATAATGCAAATTAATCCTCCTAGAATTATTTAGTTGCGAGTAAACAGTGGTTATATAGCAGATCTTTATATTCTCAAGTTCCATTAACTAAGTTGTTAATTCGTTGTGTCCCAAACCTTTTTTTTTTCCAAATATTAGTAATGTTCTCTTACTCCATGAATAAATGTAGTTCCTGGCCAAGCATGATGCAAAGAGAGGCAAACCAAAAACAGACCTAAACTTAGACATTCTTATGTAAAGAAACTGCACTTAGACTCAAACCTACATTCTCACTTGCAGACCAGGCTTTTATTATCATTATTCATACCCACTGTTATTTCATGTATCATTTATATAATTTTTGAGTCCCTTTTCTGCATTCCATTTTCTTATTTCCACTTCAAAAATTGGCAATGCTCTATAAATTCAGTATTCCATAGGGCTGGAAATGAGCCGAGCTCAGCTCAAGCTTGGGTTTGGCTCTCATGAGCCAAGCTTGAGCTCTTTTTTTAGGCTCATGAGCCGAGCCGAGCTTGAGTGGGCTCGGCTCATTAGGTATATAATATATATCTATATTATATATTACTACATCAAACATATGTCTTGATATATAATTAGTAAATTTTAACTCAGAATTAAATATTATTCTATAATCAAGAAGTTATCAAACATATACTTAGTTTTTTTTTTTTTAATTATTCTTTGTTACTATGATTCCATGAGTAATTTTTTATTTTTCTTTCTAAATGCAGGTTTTTGGATTCTATTAATCCTTAATATTTGATAGATAAAGGGCAAAATGGCTATAGATAAAGAGACTTAGCTTATTTAATTTTTACTTTTTGTTATTGTCTATTGACTCTATTGTTTTCAATCATCCATTATTTTTTCAATTTTTGAATATCTCTGTCCCTATTTGATGTGCTAAGACTCGGTACTTTATACATTTGTGACAACTTTTGAAATTTTTCTTGATAATTTTTTTTAAAACGAATATTTGTTAATCATATGATGTAAATTGTTATTATTTTCCTTTACACACATATAAACAAAGCACAAGTCATTTTTAGTGAATCGGGCCTTTTGTGAGCATAGCCCTTAACGATCTAAGCTTTTGTGAGCTGAGCATGAGCTCAAGAATTTTTTATGAGCTTGAGCGCAAAATTTTTGAATGAGCTTGAGCCGAGCCTAAGCCTTTCCCAAGGTTCATGAGCCTGAGCTGAGCTGTACAAAGCTCGACTCAGCTTGGCTCGTACACAGCCTTAGTCTTCCAAACATGTTGATGCAACATGCATATTGACGTGTCTCAAACAAAAATTAGACATACAATGAGATATGAACCTTTATTTTCTCTAAAAATGTGCAAAATATCAAGTGCAATATGCCATTCATGTTGCATGGCACATGGACATTGTAAAAAGGAATGACTTTTTATTATTCAATTTATAAGCTTAAAATAAGGCATTATGGTTATTGTTATTGCTGTATAATCTGGTGTGCACATCTAGAAATTTGTAATGTCAAGGTAGGTGCCCTGAATCCATGCAAAAATTCAACATCCATTCGAAAATTCAACAGCCATTGCTTCCTATTGATTATCTATTTGATGAAAATTTAAGCAAAGTTCAAGGTAGTACTGCTTTTAGCAATTTCTACTTCAACAATTGGTTATGCATATTTCTGACTTCCTCAAACACTGGTAAGATACAACTTTTTTTCGTATTGAATAAATGATTCAGAGTACTTATAAAACATTTTAAGCTCTTTTCCTATTATTGTTACTTGGGAATTAAGTCCTACTTAAATTCCATGAGCAGAGACATGACAAAGTTTAGATTCATGAATATCACACAGTGTATAGGAGTATAGGGTAAAAAGGAAAATATCTTCCGCTATCCAAGAAAGACCAAGTGATACATGAAACCATAGGTAAATTAAGAAACATCTGAAAATATATGAGGTCAAGAAACAATGCTGAAATATACCCTGTGAATAATTACATAAGTGGGCAAGAAAGCAAAATGAAAATCACCTCAATATTTCATCTTCTTCCAATGGAATAGGTGCAGGTGCGGTCTTTGAGAAAAGCAAATTGTGATGACTGACTCCTGCCACACCTTCGGATTCCAGAAAGTTTATATGGTTTTTCAAAGTCTCATCCCTATGATTTGAAGACAGATAATTAGATTTTTAAAAGAAGCATCATATGTAAACTAACAAGCACAAAATATAGAACCATTCATTATTCAGTTTAACTAAACAGAAATGACAAATCAACATAAAACAAGCAACCTCAACCCGAACAAAGGCAGAAAACTCAAAAACACTCCATGTTTTTATTTTCAATTGAATTAAAGAGCAATAATACACTTTACGTATACTAATGATCAGATAAGGAATGACACTAATGCAAACTGTCATTATGTGTCCTGAAAAATTATATCAGCAGTTGGAGAAACTGCTATCATTTAAGTGAATCAAATATAAATTCCAGCAGTTGGAGAAACTCTACATTGTGTGCTGACTATCATGCTCTTCACGTAATTGCTGCTGAGTGAGGGAAACATCAAATCCCTGTTTTGGGAGACTGAATAACTCCCCAAGATCCTGAAACAGCAGATCAAGTACAGAAACCTATCATCAGGTCTTGAAGAAGCAACTACATTTAAGAATCAAGGATCAGATGGTGTACAAAATATTACTGCAAACTGGAGGATAGGATGTACTCTTGTTATGTACATACCCGCTGACTGAAGTATCGGGTTTGTTCTTTGTGCTCAGTTGCAGTTTTAAACAACCCTCCCTTGAAAACCTGAACCATATAAAACAAAGAATAACATGATGAAGCACAGTCACACCCGATCAAGGCACAAAAACTGCAGACCTCTCCAATTACAGCACCCTTAACCTATACGACAATGAATTCATATGCATGCAAATACATGATGAAAGGCATGCAAACAACCATAAATTTTGTCTATACAAACATACGATTGCACAAATTATCAGAAATACAAGAAAACATTTTCTGTAGGCCATCTTTTGTCTTAGAAACAGAGAGAGAAAGAGAGAGTGTGATAGAGGAATAACCTGCATTTTGTAAATCTTCTCTTCGATTGTTCCACAGGTCATCAACCGGTAGACAACAACGTCTTTCTCTTGCCCAATCCGATATGCTCGATCTACACTTTGGTTATCCGTACTGAAAAGAAAGACATTAGATCAAACCTTAATTGCAACCTATGTTGTGAATAACATAGTTTAATATGACAAACATATGCTATCATACACTATTCAGATGTTCCATATAACATACTATAATAAGCAACTCTATGTGAGTGCAATTATGAGCAACTAAAGTTGATTATAACTGATGTTTTGTGCTCACATTCCTTCAAAATCAAGCTGCAAATTGAGATCATAAGAAATGTAGTCCAAGTACAGTAAGCAAAATTACAACAAAAGAAGAGAATTTAAAGAGATACAAAACAATTGAATTGGAGTTTCCTTGTGGAGTTTTTCTTCTCCCTTGCTAATCCTCCACAAGGGCTGGCAAGCTTCCTTCATAAGCATCAATCCTCAATTGGCTAGGCCCTTTTAATAAAAAAGAGCCCCCTATTTATAGGCAAATGGAGGGGTAAAAAGGGTCCCAAGGGGCAAGCAAAAATTAAGTTCTAGAGAAGTTCCATAAAGGCTTAATGTGTGTATTGAGGCTATTTCTCAAGGTTGACAAGGTTAATTTGAGAAGATTACACTCCATGGAGACAGGTAATTCAGTAAAATATGAGTAGGTCTCAGGCAATTTTCCAAATTATTGAGCTTACATTATGCAGCTAACTAAGAGCCCCGCAATGCAAAAAACACTATGTGGTCATTCTTCAACTACACCAAAAAGAAACATTTGTGTGGTGAATCAATGACCACACATATTCAGTTATCATTCCCATTGTGGACATGGCTTTATTGACGTGGCATAACTGCAAAATTTTTCTAGATGTCATGTGCTGCCATGTTTTATCCTAGGTCTATTGTTTCGATGCCAATGGGTGTGCTGCTCATTGCACGAAACGAAATTTCACGCCAAAACGGTGGAAAAATCAAAGAGGGAAAAAAATGGACAAAAACTGGATTTTTTGGATTTTGGAGAAATTTCACCAGCACGCCGCCCGTTTTGCCAATGAAAAAATGAACGAATTTTCATTTCTCTCCTCTGTTTCACCCGTTTCGCCGGCACGCCGCCAAAAATCGCCAGCGGTGCAATTAAGCGATTTTCCTCCTCATAAACGCATCGCTACCTCCAAAAAAACGAAATTTCAGCAACACGCCGCGGTGCTGTCGAAACTGTAAACACTGGTTTTATCCACACAATTAACTTTTCAATGTGCAATCATCTTGTGGCCGCACAATTTGTCTTTCAATGTGCAGTCATCTTTTGAGTGGACAAACCTTATTACTTAGATATATAAAAAATATACATATATGGTGTTCCACTTATAGATGTTCTCATAATTTCTTTCCCTATTTTCTGTATGATGCCCAATTTGGGACATCAACAATAAATGGTCAACACCTACTTCCTGAAATGCATCAATCATGCAACATATGGTCAAAATTCTAATAGGGATTGGTGACCAAGATAAGCAAAGCATGAAATCAAACCATATGCAACTAGTGACTCCAACCAGCTAAAATAATTATGAAACACCACAAACTGCCTCTAAAATTTCATAACAGTCAAAAATACCAAAAGTCCCTCACAACATGTACACACAAAAAACTGAATTTTTCAAATACCAGATCAAAGAAGCAATATGATGCAACATTGTGGCAATAGATGAAAGACCACATAATCAAGAAAGATAACAGAATTTATAATATAAAAACGGAAAATTAAATAAACATATCATTTTCCTATGTGCAAACAAGGAATAAAAGACATGCAAGCAAGAACTGGATCAACCACTTGAGAAAGAAATATCTGGATTCCTCTCATCAATCATCACTTCAGAAAGAGAGGCCAAATCCTGCTATGATTATGTAAATGATATCTAACATCCATTAAGTCTGCAATGGAGTATGAAGTTAAGGAAATGCTTCATACTTGAAGGTAACAACTGCACATGGTAACACAACCATTCCCATTTTAAGTAATAATGTTACCTTGGATTCCAAGCTGGATCAACCACAATCACCCGATCAGCTCTTGTAAGAGTAAGACCAAGACCACCAACTTGTGATGTCAAGAGAAAAATAGAAGCTCCTTTACCTTCTTGAAAATCCTGAGTAAAGTAGCAAAGATAGGATAACAAACTACAAAAGAGACAAACAATTCATATCTCCTTAAGTTAGGAAACACTAACATTCACAATAATCTGCCTATCACTTGCTTTTGTGGTACCATCAATGCGAAGGAACTGATAACCCCTCAATGAAATCGCTTCCTGAGTATAAGATCCAGAAAACAAAATTTTAGTTCAAGTCATAATATGAGACAAATTTAAAACTTTAGTTTCACAATGCTAGAAATTGTTAACTGCCTTTACAAAATAAAAACATCGAGAAATCAGTTTAGCAACATAGAGGAATTATGCTAGAAAACAATATATTTTGTCCCAATAAATGGGAATACAGAAATAAATCATGACGGTGCAAGAAAAGAACAAACAAATGAATGGCTCTTCAAATAATGACATAATAATGAGTCTGGCCAAAAATATCAATGTTTTCAAATAATCAAAGTGTTTTGCAGGTATATTGCACCTCAGATTGTACTTAACAAGGACCATATAATTCACAAATATAAAATAAATTAGAACCTAAACGATAAGTACATATAAAATATAGATTAAGGGGAGGAGAGATAAATTGCCTGCTCACGCCGTTCCAAACTCTCTTTTTCTTTTTTTCTTTTTGTTCCAACGACCAAATAGTAGAGTGATTATGGATGATTGAACAAAAGAATTGACTTATTCTTCAGTGTAATAAAATTTCTTATTCTTAAAAATGACAATGGACGCTTAATTATGCTAAATTAGGAGGTTTCAACAATGCTTGATTATGCTTAATTAGGAGGTTTCAACAAGGCCAATGAAAAGCAATTACCAACAATGGCACCTTTTATGCTTAATTATGAGGTACAAAGTTCTATTTTCTTGCTAGATACCATTGTTGAAACCTCCTAACTAAGCACAAAAGATTTTCGGAGACCTTCAATGTGAACAGCTCCCAACAGAATGTTTCACATAGGGAAACATAATCATTGGATCAGAAAACACATTTGAGTTGCTGTTTAAATAGTGAAATGACATCAAACCTTCGGACACAAGTACATTAAGTTTCAGATCAAATATACAGAGTATTCTTTCATTACCAAGAGTCATGTTAGTGGAACTACACCATGTTAGGTAACATTCTATTCATTGAAACCAAAATACCATGGAAATCTAACTTTGACAAGTTAGAATCAAACTCCTGTTTTACATAAGCAGCCAATCATCAAGAAAGATATCCATGAACATCAGCTCGGACATATTCCCTTCATTAACAATACAAGTTTTACCTCTCTTAATAGGGAAAAATTAACCTTCATTAAACTTGTTAGGCCCTTCCTTTGAGCTTTTAGCATGATTCTAAGAAATTCAAAACCTCACAACTAATCCCAGATATGTGACAGAAAAGAATCCTACGACCAAATTCAAAGCATTATTGCACTCCAGTTTTGAGCTCTGTTTGGTATTGCTTTCAAAAGTAATTTTTTTGCTTTTGAAAGTAAATATGTATTATTGAAAAGCAAAAGCAACTTTTTGTCCATCCTTTACGAAGTATCTTTCTGCCTTTTTAATGGAGGAAAAAAAAAGGTGTTTTTTTTTTTAAATTAAAGATAGTAATTTTGTCATTTGTTTTTTTGATTTTTTTTACTTTTGACAGCAACTCTTTGAAAGCAAATCCAAGCATGTCAATTATGGTTCCTTCTTAAAGTTTTCAGCTATCGTTAATGTTCTCATACGGCTGCTGATCACCAAGTTTCTATTCACCTACTTTGGAGTATGAATACTCTCTCACCCTTAGATCATGATTAGAGCTGTGACTATTTCCCAATCCCTCTTTTTCCCTCTTTTTTCCTGCAGAAATCATTTCATCACATGCAATCAAAGGGGAGATAGCATGGACTACCTGTGCTGCGGATAGCCTAATGATCTCACAATATACCAAACAGCACCATTCTTAAGGCATTATACATTCCCTTGACGCATTGGGATATCTAGTTCATGATTAAATCCAGATGCCTACAGGCAATATCCTCTATCTATTAAATGACTATGGTTGTGAAACTCAATAAGATGGTTCCTCATACTATTTTCCAATAAAAAAAGCATTTAGTTGGTTTTCATTTAACATGGATCCTAACAATCTTCAAAACTTCACCATTTGGATTGTACAGGCTGTTCTATATTGAGCATGTAGAAAATCATAACATATTCCACAAGGTGCTTTTCAGCTGGTCAATGGAAATTATTTATGATTAAAAGAGAGCCAAATTGATGTTCTGAACTCCTCGAAGATGATAAATGGGAAAAATTAGTGCAAAGCTAGACTTCCATCAAAAAATTGTCTTGTTGGTAATGAATGTCATATTTTGTGATCAAAAGCCCATTTCATGAACCATAATGTAGGGGAGAAAATGGAGTAAAGCTAAAGGTTCAGAATATAGGTTAAAATAATATTTCTTTTCCAAAGTTAAAAGGGGAAAAAAACACTTAATGTTTGCTAGGCATTTGATTTTCCTTTTGAGGATTAAGGAGTTATACTTACAGCACATTTATATGTTTTTTACGACCATGGTCCATTAGTCATTTTTTCTCTTATTTTTTACGAGCCACATTTTCAGCAATGTGGGTTGGATAACCAAATAAAACAAAGAATGGTCCCATAGGACTTAATTCATTTATGACCAAACATTACAGACGAAAAATGACAGAAAGATTGAGAAGTAACCTGAATTAGATTTAGCATCTTGCGTGTCTGAGAGAAAATAAGTACATGGTGCCCCTCAGGAATCAAGTTGCCCTATAACAAATAATTATACACATCAGGTACAGTGGCTGAAGGAAATTTATTGACAGAGTAGCAGCACCTACCAATAAAGACAATATAAAAGATATCTTGCACGAGACGTTGCCATGTAATTCTTGAGAATCTTCACTACTTGTGGCATTTGATAAGTGCAGTGCCAAGTTCTCAGCCACACCAAGGTCTTCCTGGTTTAGCAAAGAGTCCATCCCTTCTAACACATCCTCAGCAGCTCTTTTTGTCAAAAGATATGGATGATCACAGATTTTTTTCAATATCTATGTCAAAGCAAACATCATTGTGGTTAGCATAATTCTTAATAAGGTGCAGAGTGGAACTTCAGTATAATGGGGGATACGGAAAGTGAAAAATAAAATATGAAGCCAATTTATAATCACTGACAAACTAGTAAGAATAGCAATTGAAAACAGCAAGATTGTACCAGAACATTTTCTAGTGAAGATTTACAAATAATAATTCAATGAGAACAGCATGATGATCAGAACATGGCTTCAGAAAATAAAAATGTGCCTCTTCACAGAGTTCCACCTCATAGTCGTAGTCTTGATATCAACAGGTCAATCAATCAGCCAGTGAATTAATTGATTATCAGAACACTCATCTCCCTATAATGTTATCAACAGGTCAATCGATTGAGATCACACAAATCAGAAGCAAAGTAGTTTCTCCTAGAAAGAGAAATATAGAGAATCCAGTTGGGAATCAGAATGAAGACCTCATCAGCCTGAGACCAAAGGGAGATGAGTCTCGCATCAAAACAGGATTCCGTAAAATGCCTGTGGACAGACACTCCTCCTATTGGTATAGACCATGTCAACGGCATTTCCATCCACCTAAGTGAAGGTGGCAATAAATTGGTTTTGGTCCAGTTATATTTGGGGCTGGTTGAGCATGGTATATAAGATGTAGTATACCAAAAACCATTTAAACCAGGGCATGTTGCTGGGTCTTAAGTTCTAAACCTGCCTGAATTAAATTGGTTTGGTTTGACCTGAAGGTGTTAATGACCACATAACTACAAAGACCCCATGGAAACTGGGTTGACTAACAAGTCAGTTTTGAAATTTCCAACTCCATAACTGAACCCCCTTAGTACTTGCATATTGGATTCTCATGTTCAAGAGCAGCCCCCAAATTTTTTGACATTTTAATAGCTTTCAACAAGACACTCAATTGGAAAGATGCCTTTCCTCCGAATGGACTATGATGGGGCTGAAACTTGATTTGGAGTTGGATCATGTGGATGGGAATGTAGATGAGCAAGGTTTTCCAGATAAGTTACCACATTAAAGAAAATGCATCTCACTACTTTACACATCTTTTTTACTGTTCCAGTTTCCGGATCCACAGACTGGTTTCAGTTTAACTCTCAATACACAGAATCACAGCTGGGCATAAGATGGCATCCTTATTACATGTCCACTTACTAAATCAAACACACTTCAGTAAGATGTCAATCCACAAGATGAAATTCGTTATTATATGTCCTAGACAAACATTGTGCTTTTTACTATCAGAACTCTAATGAAAGAGGTATAAATTAAGAAGCTAAAAACTAATTCTCATGAGATATAAAAACTTGCAGCTATTTTTACATTCACTGTTCACTCAATGTCTTCAACATGACAGACGAGTAACTCAAAAAAATTATTATCAGTGTATTAATTATATTCATGTGAGTACAATATAAGATACCCAGAAGTGATTTTTTATGGGTTAAAAGAAAATTGTAGTTGTTTATACAGTACATTCAAATATTCAATCATTTCGACATCAAAGATAAAGAGCTTAAAAAGACATGTAGTGAACAGCTCGATTAGATAATATGGTTTATGTACTCAGATAATACCACATAATTTTATTTTAGCAGCAAAAAATCAATCCAAGGACTATGGAGACCAAAGCTCAAAAATATATTAATGGGTGAAAAACAATAAAATTCTTCATACTATAGTGCATTAGACTCAGTGAAGTGCTGTTATATTCGATAACAGTTGTATCGAAACTAAAATGCATCAACAATTGTCAGGGAACAAACACAGTGCAGCTTAGAGACTATATGTACATAGAGAACAGTAAGTGGAAAGCAATACATCAGATCAAGGAACTATTAAAGCCACGGTTAAAAAGAAAGAACTCAAGACAAACCGTTAATGCAGCCAGTGGTGATCCATCAAATGCTGAAAGAACCAGCTCACTGTTCAGAAAAGCTTCATACAGCTGTCGCTGCAAAAATGAAGTGGCAAACTAAAAATTCATTATATGCTTTCCAGTGCAAAAACAAGGTGAGAGATCTAACCAAAAATAAAAGAAAATTAACAAACCTGGCATTGAGTCAATCTAAGCCACACGATAATCTCATTCTTCTTAGAAAGTTTGGTGCCTTTCACTGATTCATTCTCATTAAATATTTCACTTTTTAAGCGACGCAAAAAATATGGTTCAATACGTTTTCTCAGCTCCTGGGGATATCACACATCAACTTGATCTCAAAAGAAGGAGAAGAAGAAGTAGACAGGATGAAAGAAATAAAGAAAGCAAACTCGAAGTGAGAAAGATTAGAACCCAGCACAAGCAAGATCCAAACATAAAAAGACCAAAGAAGACACAAATGACTAGTCCAGACTCCAGTTCAAGAGGATACAATTAGACTTTTAAGTGCAGGAAATATAAGGCAATAATGAGATACATACAAGAAGAAAACCATTAAAAAGAAAGGACCATAACCAGGTGTGGGTCCCGTTGAATCAGGGTCCACAAACTCAGAGCCAATCTGGTTTCATAGTTCGATCAATCTAGTCATTGCACATAAAACACTAGAGTTTGAACGATTTCACTTTGCATGGATGCATGTGAATTATCAGATACCAATAGAACTTTATGACCATGTTGGAACTATCATGCAGACTAAACTATGACAAGTTTGGGAGGTTGACTTTTGTGGTCTAAGCAAAGCACAAGGTATCTGATATTTCTCCTTCCAATTCTGTACAAGAATGAATAACAAAATTAAGTAAATTGCTTCAAAAAATTTGAAAAAATCAATACTCAACAATTTCTTCTCATTTTTCCTCCTGTTTGGAACACTGTGGAAAACATAACAATTTGAAAATCAAACTAAAAACAGGTGTACTTATAGAATGATGTATAATGTGTATCAGCCTGTTGAAAGGATAAAAGAATGTATTGCTCACAGATATGACGCAAACTGCTTTGCTATAATTTCTAACATAACTCTGTTTCACAGAGATAAACAAAAGATGTATGGTCTTTGAAGCAACAGTAACTGATATTCTTTATATTAATTCATAATATATACATTTCTAATATATACTTTATTATAATATATAAAAATATATAATATATACTTTATTTATATATTTATAATATATAAAAATATGCATATATACTAATATGTGATTATTAGGATTCTATTCAGGAAAACCTTCGACGTTCAGCTTTGGAAGGAAAATTCTGGTCACACAGTCCAAGGGATTTGGGAAGAAGGGGAAAACCTCTCAGATTTGCGCCACACTTGGCTTTGTGAAGACCAGAAGTAGAGAACATTATAATCACATGTAGGTGGATCTATTGTTATGCTCAAATTCCAAGTATATAAATATCACTACTAAATAATAAAAAATATAATTTTATTTTAATTACGTTGATGTATTGTACACCATTTCACATGAGTGTGGGGTTTCATCTGCTTGGGCTATCATATTAGGGTGAAGGAAGACTATAGTCACATTCTAAGATCCCTATCCACAGTGTTTATATTATATTTTATTGAGATATGTTTCTATGGAAGGCTCTTAACTACATCCAAGCTCACTTTTTCATGTAAATAACATCATTAGAAAAATAAATTTAATTTCAAAGAGTGGATTGCACCAACTCCCTACATTACAATAGGCAGGGGTAAATGAAAAGATACGGTGTCGACTTCCATTGGGTCACTACAATAAAGACAAAAACATATTGCATATATGAGGCATGGTAACACTAGAACTTTCACTACCATATTCTCAAACCAAGATTGCAAGTCGCATAAATATATTAGAAATATTAATACCTTTGCAACCATAGAACCAATACGTTTTTCCCTATCAGAAGCATTTTTGTCATTAGCATGAAGAATGGGAGATTCATATCTCTCCTTGAACCTGCAAAATTCTAACTACTTGATATCACAAAAATTATTAGCTTAAAAATTCAAATGAAGTAAAAAAATGGCATTTACTCTTTCTTGTCACCCAAAAGTTCAGGGCAGCAAAAGTTGAACAATGCCCACAACTCCTATTTCAAGGCAATAAGCATCAATTAATAAGTAGCATGAACTGAACTAACACGAATTCAAAATTAACATAGTATAATGTCACCTTTAAATTGTTTTGTATTGGTGTCCCACTTATAATGATACGATGACCACTAGGTATTTCAAGCAAACTTTTGGCCCTTTGTGTACTAGGGTTCTTTATAAGGTGCCCCTGAGTAAAATAATCAATGCAATGTCGTTAAATCAAACGTAAAGCATGTTCAACTATGTATACTTGAGCAACTAACAAGAAAACAAAATTATAGTCATTGGATATAAAGATACCCTGGCATTAAACAAGGTTTTACATTTTGATTTTGCCTGACATTTCTCCAGCATATCAGTATTGGATGTTATGTTAAACCATGGCCAGCACAAAATGTGAAAACTAAGGATCCCAACCTTCACTTATCATTGAACACCATCTAATTATATGGTCCAACCATGAAAACAATCAACCAATGGCCATTTCAAGTTTGCTGCCTATATTAATTTAGTAATAGTGCACATGAAATCTATTTATGAAGCACAATACCCTAAATGTACAGTATATTTGTTAGAATTTATAGACTCAGAAAATAAAAACTAAACAAAATTTTAAATAAACCCTTTAACCTTGATAAATTAATAAACAACTATACAAACACTAACAATTTCATTAATTGAATTAAGATTTCTAACAGTATTGTTAAAGGCAATCACCTAGGCTGTTGCATAAGTGACTAGTTCTTTTTTACCTTGGACAACCTAGGTGATTCTTGCCAAGCCCAAATCACCCAAGTAACTGCCAAATTTTGATTTTGGACCAAGCAAGTGAGCTACTACCCTCACCTAATTAATTGCAAACCCTTGAAGTTTTATATATTTATAACTTAAAGCTCGAAAGTAGCAATATATTCAGTTCTCAATGATGAGATAAAGTATTACGTATTTATATAGTAATAACTCGTTCCAAACTAATAGTTATAAATTCAGCAATTTATTTTGCATATGGAAGCTCGTCCAACTATATTTGAGTAGAAGCTGAGGATTAAGAGTCCAACCAAACAAGACAGGTTCTCCCTCTTTAATGATTCTAATATGGATCGTTGCAGCTCAAAGTTCTATACCTCCTTTTTCCTAATCTCAATCTCTCAAGTTATTTTCGCCACTACAATAATGTGTTTTGCAATTTACATTAATATTTAATTAGTTTTGCTTTTCCCTAATATCAATCTCTCAGGTTGTTTTCGTCATTATGATAATGTGTTTTGCAATATACATTGATATTTAATTATTATTATTCACACTTGATGTGTTACAATCAATTAATATATTCCATTGACTTGTAACTTATATAGTTGCAAGCATTCCCTTCATTTATTATACCATGAATACTGACTAAAGACTTAATGGTTTATTAACCAAATCAAATTCATAATGCTTTAACTTTATTTTTAATCACAATTCATCTCATTCTAAGTTCCTCATATCCATTTGTTGCTGGGAAGCATGTTATATTTATCATTGTCATAGAAAATATTAAGCATGTTGCTCACAGAGTTGTATGATAGTTGGGAAAAATGCAAAACATATAGCACTATAGCTTGTTTCTTGAGAAACCACCAAATCGTCTAGGCAAGCTAGGCTCCAAGCAAGTTTGCCACGTTCATTAAGAAACTTACTTTTTGATTTAAGGATATTAAAGCAACACCCAAAAAAAATTTTGAAATATAACCCACAAGACAATACGTTTTTAAGTTCCACAATCCTATACAGTCTACAACAGAAACAATAAAAAATTTGTGCCAAAAATCTCCAACACAAGTTTATGTGGTTATCGATAGATGTGGGAACCATGCAACATTTATTTGGTGATACATAAGGCTCCATATAATTTTACGTCAGATAATAGAGCATTTGCATTAAGCATCCATATAATTGTCTTTAATAGCCTGCCCACGTGTCTTTGTTTTTCAAATTGTCAAACTATCTCATACTTTAGCTAATTTCTCTTGAGCATAATATATTTACAGTAAACATGATATTTTACTTAATGTAAAGCTTAAATAAATTGAAACATATAATTCATTCATTTTGAAGAATGTAAAATAAGGGACAGAGAATTTCACCCTTTTTTTTGGAACATAAGTAAGTTTGTATTACATAATATTTACATTGATACATAAGTAATGGGTTAGAACCCTTCACTTTGCTTAGCCTGATCAGGTGACATCGATGTGCCAAACAGACCCCTCTAATGAACTACCCAACACGCCCATTCAATCCTGATAACTCAAATGTCATCACAAATTGTGTACAAAAACCCCAGTTCTGCACAATTCCCTATTCAACAGTGTTTCTTTTAGTGTAGCAATTTCAGTTCTGTTTTCTATCTCCCACTTGATCCGGAATGTTATTTCCTCCTTTGCCCTGTAATCGTTTTTGAATATCCTCCTGTTTTGTTCCAGCCAGATATTGTGAATCTGGTTGGAACGAAATGCCCAAAATTAGTGAATTCACCCATTTTGAAATCACTAAATGCCCAAAGTTACTGATAGAATTATATGGAACTCAGAGCAAGTCGCTATGTTTAAGAAAAGTAATACAAATAATCAGCATCAGATATCAATTCTACCTCATCAAGTATGATATAATCCCATGTGATGTCATCCTCACTTCTGTCATCATGCAAGTAGTAGTCCCCACATAAGGATTTTGAACTGGTTCGCACAATATCATATGTTGTTAGCAGTACACCTTTGTCCTAAAATAAATGAGAATGTCAGAAAAACAAGCATTTTAGCTATGGAAATTAGAGAGCTTAGAAATACTCGTCAGTAAAATACCATTTGCACAAAAAGTGGAGTTCATACAGATGCATGCAGTAGACATCATTGTCTACAAACAACTATAATAATACCACAAGTCACAGTGCCATGGCATGCACGCCTGGCATCAATGAAGTTTGTATACACAAAAGAAACAATTATTACCTGAAGTACATATTGAAGCTCATATTGGCGTGTTTTCATACACGATCCAAAGTATCTGCAAATGTAGACAGGCAATGATTGCTTTAACATGTGTGGTCAAGGCCCCATAAGATCCAGAGTGCATGTTGGAAATAATGGGGAAAACTAATCAAGCAAAACATCATAAATTCCTCACTCTCTTGTCTTCTCAGCAAGCCCCACTACAGATAGCTCTTTGATCCAATGAGATAGTAAGGTTTTTGGGGCCACAATCAGCACCCTCTTAATTAAACATGAATGGAACAATCCTGCCAGGAACCCACATATCTGGAAGAAGTATGAAACCGATCATCTAACAAACCACAAGTAAAAAATTAAAACTGAAAATTAAGCTTATCTCAATGCATGTCTGCAAGTATACCTGCATTGTCTTCCCCAAACCCATATCATCCCCTAAAATCCCACCTGTTTGGCGACAGTGAATAGACCAAAGCCACTTCAAACCATCACGCTGATGTGGGTACAGCATCTTTGCAATTTTACCCGGTAACCTGTACGTGGATTTTGTGCCGCTCAGTATGATAGATTCATCCTCCTCGGACACCGAATCATTGGGAGGTTCTTCCAAGACATCTACTTCCGTAACATTAATCAACTCCTTGAAATTAGGATCACGCCTCTGTGCTTCTTTACCCAGTTCATTGCCGCTCAAAACTACACAATCATCATCGTCGTGGTCATCACTAGAAACAAAAGAATGACCAATTGACACCGGCATTTTATCAACCCCGATCGCATCATACTTCCTTTCCCCTTTACTAGCCTTGTCTTTGCCAATAAAATTGTCACCCTCGGACTCACTCTCCGTACTAACCCTAGTCTGCAAGGCTGTGTCGGACGAGGAATCGGACTTGTCTGGCGATAGAGAAAACGAAGAAGCAGCACTCGTGTAACCCAAAGCCTCAGCTTTCTCACCAGGTAGATTCGCTGCTTCATCTGTACACGGAACATGAGAATCCCCACAAGGTTCAACCGCTTTAGGGACTCGTCTCTTCTCAATCGACAGAATCTCAAGCCGCGAGCTCAAATCATTGAGAATATCCCTAATCTCATTAACATCGCTATCACTGCCCTCTTTGACGTTCTTCACGGGTGGAGAATCGAAGTCCGCAATCCCTGAAAATTGTGGTTCGTCGAACCCAACACCATCCTCGCCATCATCATTTCTCGATGCAAGCTTGCATAGACGGCGTCTACCCTCCACTTTAACCCTAACAGGATTATCTTCCCCTGTAAAAGCAAGCTCAATCAAAAATCAGAAAGTGAGAAAAAATGATAGAGGAGATAGAGATTGCGATGGCGACGAGGAGTAGGTACCTGGTTTGGATGAATGCGGCTTGCCTGATTGACTTTGAGAGGAGAGGTCTTTGAGTAGACGGTTGTGTCTCTCGTTGAGGCTGAGGGGTTTCTTCTCTGCCATTGAATAGGGCTCCCTTTTCAGCTTCGCATTGCATCAAAAGGGAGAGGTTTTTGAAATGGTGAAACGTGTTTCTGTGGTGTTTTCGCTTGCAGGTTGAGAAACGTGGAGTTAATTAATGATCTTTCCCGCTTTACTTGGGTTTTGAATTTTGGGTGTCCGTTGTGCGGACCGTTCGTTGTCCCGTCGGACCGGTGACCTACGTAACGCAATAGCCTTCGTCTTCTGCCGACTAAGAAGTCCCGACCAACCGGTTAGTCCCGTACATCGGAAAGAAAAAGGAAAAATAAACGAGGAATAAAAAAAAATGCCTCGAAAGGACTCATCAAGTGCATTTCAAGGCACCATCATGAAAAACATGGTTGCATGGCCCGTTTCAATTGTCGAATCCGAAAGCATTTCCTCTCAATCAAAAATCTGTTGATTCTGTGAAACCACTGGCTAGGATGGAATTTGGATTTGTGTGGTACCTTCCTGAAATGGGCATCCATCCGTGTATTTCATGCTGGTAACACTGTATGGTACCAAGTGAAACGCTTTCATGGAATCCATACCACAAATGAAATCCTAAATCCTAACCGATGGTACCACCGGCTTTTAGCACTAGAAAAAATGCATTCGTGGGGAAATAGAGGTGCAACTTGGTTCAGTTAAAAGTGAGAACCGACCGGCTCGAATACAACTATTGCAATGGTGCATTGATTAATCCAATGATGGTTTTGGCAACCTCTACCCTACCTAAAGACGGGATCCAACTCCAAAATGTACCTAATTCAATGAGCAAAGTGGATCCGAACACTGAAAAAACGTTGGTTTTGTTGTGGAAACAAGACAAGATGAAAGTAAAATATAACTCAAATTGTCAGAAAATTGTTATTTGGTAACTAATAATACTTTCTATTATCTCGTATGATTTTCTATTCTTTCTTACTTATGTATATTTTATTCTTTGATTTCTCATCAATTTGAGACACGTTTGACTAGGCAGAAAATAGTGGATAGCACTTCCCTTTTTTACATCGGTTTGATATATAAAAAAAAAAAAAACTACCTCGAGATCCTAGCGGGAAAATTGACATCTTTTGGAAAGTTACTTTCTAGCGGGCCTACATTTTCCTATACACAGATGTTGATGGAAAGTTTATTTTCCTTTGGATTTACGTGTATAGTACTATATGTGGTGTGAAATATATACTATTAATAAAGAGAAGAGAGGGGAATATTCTCCCTAGATTCTTGCTCTCATTTTCTTTTTCCAAACATTGTCATCCCCAAACAAAACAATAGCTTTCTATTTTAAACATGTTAGTAACTATCTCGGGCTGTTTATCTAAGTGGGTCCGCGTTTTTTATGCGCGTAGCACGTGCAACCCCTTAGTTGAAAGAAAAAGGAGTTAGACAATTGGTTAGAGAACTCTGGATTGTTTTGTAACTGTTCATATTTAGGAAAACATCAAATGTACAAAATTGGAAAAGACAGTTATACCCTTGTATTAGTAAAATTTAACAATAATTTATAAGGATATTGTGGGGAAAAGCTATTTAGTTTTTGACACGCTCCCCAAGTGGCGCTTCAAAACAGACATGTCTTCCTGCCCATAAAACATACGGGCTTTCTGCGACAATTTGAGCATTGGATCCATCAAAACTATCAAATCAGTCCAGCAAATGAAAGAATATGCTTCAGGTGGACAAGATTTCTTTTAGAGCCAAAGTCTAGTGGTTCTGTGAAACCACAGGCTAGGACGGAGTTTAGATGTGTACCGCCCTCATGACATTTGCATCCATCCGTACGTCTCGCACTAGCACCACTGTGTGGTACCAGGTGAAACGCTCTCGCCTGGGGGAACGAGAATATTCTTAAAAACACCTGCAAAAGAGAATCCAATACTGATTTTAGTGGAGCATCTGAAAAAATAATGGTAGCGTAGGTTTCAAGAGAATGAACGATGGATATGCTGTCACCTTTTCCGCCTTTATTTTGTCGCTGCTCAATGAAAGAAACTCCGTGACTGCTCGAACGTTACGTGAAAAAAGGCTAGACTTCCGTTCGCTGGGCCCGCGTTGGTTAACACGTTGCCTTCTCTGTGTCGAGCGGTTCAGCCAACGTCACGAATGGTTTACGAGGTTTAACCAATTTTGAAGTAATTAAGAAAGTCACAGTTATAATAAAAGGGATATTATTTTGTTGTGGGATTATGGAGATCCAAAATATAATTTTAATATGGAAGGCAGCCGTATGGATATAAGAGTCGTATGTATCACGGCTAATTACTTTGATAATATATATAGGAGTCTATATAAGAATCATACACACATGGATAGTTACTTGACACCATAAAAGTTTTGGTGGGTAGTTTTCTTTATAAGATATAGAAATATTTTAAGAATTGCTTGACAATGTAGGATTCCATACAAGGAATATATACATAAGTAGTACAAGACATTGGTGGGGGGTCTTTTTTACGAGATGCTAGTAGGTTGCACGTGTAGTACTGCATGCATGTAGTAGATGGCCTGTATGAGTAATTATTTAGGACATTTAAAGCCTTAAAATTTGTTAGAATGTATTTATTGAAAAAGTAAAAAATAAAATAAAGACAAAGTTACCCCTATATTTAGATAATATGTCACTATAAGGTTGTTTTGGTTTGGCACGCTTTCCAATGGACTGTTCTTTGTATGGAATAGTATGGATAGGAGTATTTTAAGGATTATTACTTGATAATATTGGAGTCTATATGGAAATATACGCATAAGCACTTACTTGATAATGTACAAATCTTTAGTGGATATTTTTTATTTTTTTTAGAGGATGTAGGAGCCTTTTTTTAGAAAAAGTTTATTAGGAATTTTTTTTGGGGGGGAAAAATTTTCCTAGAGTTAGCTTAAGTATAGATTAAAATAATTAAATAAAGGGACAAAGAAGATTTTAGTTAATAATTGGGGAAAAAAATCACAAATACGTTATGTTAAAAAAGAGAAAAAGAAAAAAAAAAAGAAGGAAGGAAAAAGGGCTAATCCTAATTATAGGTAGATAGATAAGAGATAAAATGGGCTAGAAGGTGAACCCAGCTCTCTCATCCCGCCTAAACCGGAACATTGGCCAAATTGGTCAGCAATCAACCGTTTTTTACCGGTTTGCATCACTCAAAATAGACACTCTTCAGATCTTCGCTACTCCGATTCTCCTTCTATAAACCGTGCTAAATTTGGTGTTTCTCCAACATTCTTCAATTTCAGAGATCCGTTTGAGATAGGCTAACGCGAGCACAGGATGGCGTCGGAGCTTGAATCAACGACCGAGAAGCTTTCGAGGACGGGCATTAATGGCGATTGGGCTGCTTCAGTCCCAAATCTTCAAAAGAATCTCAGCATTCTTTCGCACGACCAGGTGAAGCATTCAAAGAATCTGTTTGTATCCGAAGCAATTTGGATTTTAATAATATAATTATTTTTTGAGCTGTTTTGGTTGATTTGAGATTTTGTTTGTCAGATTGAACTGGCGAAGATGTTGTTGGAGATGGGGCAGAGTCACCTGTTTGAATGCTGGCCTCAGCCAGGTGCTGACGATGAAGAAAAGAGAGGGTTTTTTGAACAGGTTTGTTTTTCTTGTTTTATTCTTTTTTTAATATGGTTATATTATATATATATTTTTTGAATACGGCAGAAGTATATTATATTTTTTTTTGTACGTTATTAAACAATACCCAGATTATTTTCATGGTACCTCATTGGTGTAGATCGTTTTGTAAATGATTATAATTGTCTTTCAACGTGTGTTTTACATGAAATATTGATTTCAAAATTGGATGTATCTTTATGCCAATTGATTGCGGTATGCGTGTGTTGAGTTCTGCAGACTTGAAACTATAATTCAAATAAAGCCCTAGGAATGATGAAAGGGGTGAACTTTTGAGAGGAAAATAGTGTTCGATGAGATATTATTTGTCAGATAGTGCAATTTTGATTGTATTGAATCATGGAAGTTTCCACAGTGATCTTTGTAGTATGATGACTTGTATGCATGCTAGATTTTAAACAATTTCTGCATAAGCAGCATTTGTGTTTCTTTATCTATACTATTAATAAAGAGAAGAGGTCGGAATATTCTTTGATTCTAGCTCTCTTTTTTTCTTTTTTCCAAACTTTGTCCTCCACAAACAAAACAATCCCAACATATAACCACCTTTTACTTTTAAATTGAAACCTTGCAGCTTTCCCTCCCATACGAAACAATCCCAACATATAACCACCTTTCACTTTTAAATTGAAATCCTGTAGCTTTCCCTCACATACGTGCAGTTTTGCACGTGCACCCTACTAATTTATTTCTAAAAGGAAGATGTTATTGTAATTTTTGAGAGATCCTATCATAAATATGACCATGTAATGACCTTGAATTGTTCCTCCGTACAACTCATACATATTAAGGAGACATGTTTCTTTAGAAGTTAAATAACTATTAGAATAAAATTTGGATCAAGTTCCTTCTGCAACTTGGGTTTTGACAAGATTGTTTTTGTACACTCCAAAAAAATAGGGAAAAAATTTACTCTTAGTATGTTTTCCTCCATCAATGCGTTGGGTGAGCCTTTGAACAGTGTATTCATATTTTAACATGCAATTTACCTTTCCATGGCTCTGCTCGATGATTTTTGGAAATCCATATTTGCTGTGTTACTATTATGCTTTTAGTTTGTTTCCTTTAAATGGAAGTTTTTGATTTAACTCTCTATTTCTTTCCAGGTTGCTCGGCTAAATTCAAGCTATCCAGGAGGGTTGAAATCATATGTAAAAAATGCCAGGGAACTCTTAGCAGATTCGAAAGCAGGGAAAAATCCATTTGAGGGTTTTATCCCATCGGTAAGAGAATGCTTTCTTTACATTTTGAAATTTGTGTTACTTATCATGAACATGCTGGACTTCTAAGTTGATTGTAGACATAGTGCTATGCTACGTCACATCACATGTCATGCTTCAAAGTAAGCATGCTGTATCTTGCACATATCTTGATAATGAAGTATAGCACGATCCAAGTGGAAAATGGAATTAGGTTGGCGGTTTGTACAGCTGAGGTATTCGATATATCTGTGACCATGATTTTGTTAAATAAATTAAAAACCATTCATAAGAAAAATGAAAAGTGATGAAGAATGTTGGAGGATAGCTAATTAACTAACTTGCCAGATATACAATAAGATCTATTATTTGAGTTAGCACTAAATAAAATAGAGAAATATGGTTTTCATTGTTTAGACATCATGTTAATGGAAAAACATGTTCCTGGATCACAGCCTAACACAAGCATTATATTTGTTCGTGGTTCATCGTCAAGAGGAGACACTGATGGCAATGTGATTTTGTGTTGTCCTGTTATCATATTCTTCTTTTTGGTTTGTTTATTTTTTTCTGGCGGTCCGATTGTTTCTACATATACTCAGTTGTGTTATTAACTCTTATAAGCTTAGTTGAAATATCTACAAGCAACCAATTGCTTGTTGTAGAGGACATTTTGAGCACAAGGTTCGTACATGGTTTTATGGTGATAAAAATCTCATTCAATCTACTTAAGGATGAATCAGGGACGAATTTTGATGGGACACTTTTTTTGAAATATGCTGCCCTGGGAACGTACTTAAGAAGTTCTTTGTAATCCCTAGTGGTTATCTTATACTTCTCTTCGTCGCAGAATGGAATTTTCAAGCTGAGGTGTTCTTCCGTCCCTTCATCTGTAGTCTGTACTACCACACAGAATCTAAGCTTGATATTCTAGGAGCTTTTGCTCTTCTTATTTATAATTGCTGGAGTATTTCTATGTTTGCATCAAGCTTGATGTTTTTTTTTTTTTTTTTCCATTTTATCACGTTGTATATATTTTGCTATCCTATCGTACTGAATTTTAATCATATAGGTTATGAGTTAATTTATGTTCTTGGAACATCTATTGTAATTCGTGCTTGACTGCTCTTATTTTCTTTGGAATGTGTTTTTACCAGTATTTGTGGTGTGTGGTGCGTGTGTGTGTATATATATAGGTATGTATGTATATGTATTTATGTATATCCACATGTGTACATACATATATACATACATACATACATACATACATACATATATATATATATATGCACCTTATTTTTTTTCCCAAGATATATTTACCTTTTGAGTGTATAGAATGTAGTTTCGATGATAAAAAATTGGTTGAGATTTTGAAAAGTACAATTTGCAGGTTCCATCGGGAGAGGTTTTGACTCATGGTGATGATACCTTTGTTAATTTTGAGGAAGCTGGTGTAAGGGAGATGCGACGTGCTGCATTCGTTCTTGTTGCAGGAGGGCTTGGGGAGCGCCTAGGGTATAATGGAATTAAGGTAAAGTTGTCATCAACACATATCAGCTCTTATTTCTTTATTTTTCTTTTTTCCTTTTCATGTAATTATCTTTTAAATGGTGGATTGACTGAAGAACTGTGCCATAACATGAAAAAATATTGCATATGTGACATAGATATATGTGAAAAAGTGGCACTAATATGCTATTCATCAGCAATTTGAACTAGATCAGTTGTAATGTATTTAAAAATTCTTTTTACACCTTACAGGTGGCTCTTCCGTCAGAGTCTACCACTGGGACAGGCTTCTTACAGCACTATATAGAATGTATTCTTGCTCTACAAGATGCTAGCTGTAAACTAGTAGAAGGTTTGTTGACAATAAGTTATTTACATTACTTAAAGAGTTCTTAGCTTCCTCCCCAGACCCCGTGCAGTGGCGGGAGCCTCATGCACTGGGTTATCACTTTTTTAAAAAGCTCTTAGCTTTTATTCTTAAAAATTAATTTAGAATTCTATGATCTTTTGGAGATTTGGAAATTTTTATATATTACTTAGGGAGAGCATTTACCTCATTTTCTGAAATTTATTGCAGTACATCCATTCTTTGGATACTCCTGCACTATCTCCTCCAAGATATGGTTTAAACTTTTTTTCAGTGTTAGCTTGGTGCTTGCTGGCCTGTTCCATGCTTGATTATTTATTGCTTTAATTTTGCTGAAGTTATAGTAATGAATATTGTTCCCAACTTTCATTTGTCTTCAGCCAAGTCATCAAGTTGAAAACTTCGAACTTTGAAGCATCATTAAATTCTTTAACTTCACACAATTTTATGTCTTGTAGTACGTATATTGCAATATTGATGGCTCTACTTAAACTGATGCAGCAATGCACATAAATTATACTTGTATTAGAAATATATGAAACAAATCTTGATTGTCTTTTCTCTTTTTTGAATGATGATATTGGTTTTGATTTTGTAGGTGAATGTCATGCGCAGATTCCTCTGGTAATAATGACATCAGATGACACACATGCCCGTACTTTATCACTTTTAGAGTCAAATGCTTACTTTGGAATGGAACCTACACAAGTCAAACTTCTAAAGCAGGTTAGCAAGTGATCAATATTACCTGTGCTTACAATGGCATAACTATCCATGCTAATTTTGACCATTGTGCAGGAAAAGGTTGCATGTTTAGATGACAATGATGCCAGGCTTGCGATAGACCCAAAAAACAAATACAGAATTCAGGTATAGTTCTAATTCTTTATATTGTATAATTTTCCAACAATTACATGACTTTGGTTGATAACTGATTTTATTAGGTTTTTTTTGTGATTTCTGTGAAATAAGGCTTCTTTTCTTTTCATTATCTGTTTTATCTCTTTGGTCTGTTTATGATAGACAAAACCTCATGGCCATGGTGACGTGCATGCACTTCTCTACTCTAGTGGCCTTCTAAATATATGGTACGTTCTGTATTCTGATTTGATAGTCAAAATTCATGTTTCCAAGTTCCAGGGTTGGATAGAATTTATCAAAGCTATTTTGATTTTCAAATTAAGGCGGAGGTTTCAGAGCCAGTTCCCTTTCTGCATTATACTTATCTTTAACATCCTCATTTTTCAGGCGTGACGCAGGTTTAAATTGGGTTCTGTTTTTCCAAGACACAAATGCGCTGCTTTTCAAGGTGTGTTGATTGAATTGTTTCAGTGCCGAATTTCTATTTTTTTTTTTCAGTTCACAATGTTCTTTAGCTATAAAATTCTGATATGCTGAATTTATCTATCTTCTTTTTGTTTGTGTGTGTTTAGGCAATTCCAGCTGCTGTGGGTGTTAGCTCTACCAAACAATACCATGTTAATTCTCTTGCTGTTCCTCGAAAAGCAAAGGAAGCGATCGGAGGAATCACCAAGCTAACTCATACTGATGGTACTTTAATATGATGAATTCTGGTGGTTCATTGATCTGCATGTTGTAAGACATGCTTAACAAACTTTGATTCTTGTTCATATGGCTTATTTTTAGCTCTGATCTTTGGATTTGGGCTGGAATCATTTTTTAACTTGAATACTAGGTGTTAAAATATAAACTCTTAGGTATATGGAGATGTGCGTCCGTTCATGTATGGTGACAAATCCAAAAAAACTGTTGATTTTCAAATTACTGATAGTAGCAGAAAAGCAATAATTACATACTGGGTTTCACAACGTAAGCTGCAACATATTGTTTTACATATGTTAAGAGCATATAAAGAGAAGTCTATGCATGCCAAACCGTGAGTATTAAATATGTCGATGTGTTTGGCATCTGATAGGAAGAAGTGATATCTAATTGATAGTAGCAGAAAAGCAATAATTACATACTGGGTTTCACAACATAAGCTGCAACATCTTGTTTTACACATGTTAAGAGCATATAAAGAGAAGTATATGCATGTCAAACCATGAGTATTAAATGTGTCGATGTGTTTGGCATCTGATAGGAAGAAGTGATATCTAATTGAAATCACGTACTGCTATATTCACATCCTTGTTGTCATGGACTCATGGTTGAACAGAAAACATTCTTCCAAAGTATGAATTTGTATTTAATGTCTAATTTTGGCCCTTTTAAGTTGCATAATCAGGATGCATGGTTTTGTGGAAGCACTGTTATTTGACATGCTTTTTTGCTCTTTCAGTGAATTTTTCCGCTGATAAGTATGTAAGATTTGCTGTTGTGGTAGTATTCCTCCCCATCTCCCATCCAGAACACCATCCTCCACACAACACCACACCACCCCCCAACACACACCAACACCAAAAAAAAAGGGCTGTTTACTCTGATCTTTATGAGGTATATATATTGACTTTTGGTTTCCTAATCTGGCATTTCTTCTTCCTTGTTCATTGAGTTTGTGTCATGTATATGGCTCTCTCATTTTTCCTTCAACAACTTAAATATGAATGATTGAAATTTTTAACTAGGTTAAATTCATGAGCTGCATGTCATTACATTATAAACTTTCCATCATGATACTCTTCATCTGTAGATGTTCCATATGTGATACAAATGTGGTTCGTTGCTAGTTTTTGCTTATGTAATACAGATAACAAAAGCATAATGTTTGTCATGCACCATTTGGGCCATAGGCACATAATATATTCATATATGCTCAAATTGCAATTAAACTGGTTTCAGGGAGGACAATGGTCATTAATGTTGAATACAATCAGCTTGATCCTCTACTTCGAGCAACAGGCTATGCTGATGGAGATGTCAATTGTGAAACAGGATATTCTCCTTTTCCTGGAAATATAAATCAAGTAAGTTTGTGATGTGGGTTCATAATTTTCAATCTGTGTAGTTTCATTTCTCAATTTGCAATTACTTCAGTTTTCAGAGTAAGACGAGTTGAATGAGCAATAGCTTTGCTTTCCATTTTATGTTCACAATGCAATAGCAGGGTATTATACACATGAAATGTTTAAGGGAAAATTACCATCAGTTTATATTTCTTCAAAAAAAAAAGGGCCTTATTGATCCTCCCTCCTAAAAAATCATTTCTAATGTACAACTTTTGCAAAACAAAGACCATCTGGTCCTTTGCCAACAATAGCACTGACCTATCTTCATCGGTAGACCATTATGCCCTCATGAATACATCTCAAGCACATAGTGATGACTAAGCTTGTATTCGTTGATGATTTTGCTAGTATCCCATGATGTTTTTGCTTGTATGCAATATTCAACATGGTAGTGTCTTTCCATCATCTTAGTTATATTCCTAGTTAATATACTCTCAAGTACATAGTGATGACTAAGCTTGTATTCATTGATGGTTTTGCTGTAACCCATGGTGGTTTTGCTTGTGTCTGATGTTCAAAAGGTGGTATCCTTTGATCATCTTGACTATATCCCTTGTGCTTGTACCCGGTATTCTCATGAGAAAAAGGGGGGCGTCTCTAGAGAGATTTCAAATATGAGGGTGTTTTCCGAATGGATCCAAGATTACGAGCTGGTTGATTTTCCTCTTAACGGAGGCTTATTCACATGGTCTAATTTCCAAACTCCTCCCTTTGGTTCTAGGATTGATAGATTCTTAGCATCTCCATCGTGGGTTAGTTTATTTCCTTTGGCCAATCGATGTGTTCTCCCACGTACTGTATTTGATCACAATCCTATTTTCATTTCCACTGAGCCATCACGCTAAGGGCCAGCCCCCTTTCGCTTCGAGAATATGTGGCTTACCCATCCATCTTTTCATGAGTTGATATCTAATTGGTGGAATGAGTTGTTTCCTAGTGTGGTAGGGTGGGCGGGTTTTAAATTCATGCGAGTCCTTCAAGGCATTAAGAAGAAGTTGAAAGTATGGACTAAGGTTACCTTTGGGAGTATTGATGGAAGGAAACAATCCATTTTGAAGGGTATTGAGGGTATTGATAGGAAGGAGGAGGATGAATTATCAAGGGAGGAATCAGAAAGTAGGTATAATCTAAAGAGTGATTTGCTGATTTTCATAGACAAGAAGAGATTTATTGGCGGCAAAAATCGCGGGTGACTTGGCTTAAGGAAGGAGATAATAACACTAAATATTTTCATGCTATAGCCAGTGGGAGGAGGAGATCTAATTTGGTTAGCCGGCTTAAGGTTGAGGATTGGGTAGTACAAGATCATTATGAAATGACTCGGGCTCTTGTAGACTTTTATTCCAAAATCTATCATTGTGAACAGTCATATACTTTTAGCCTTAGAGAGTGCAATGATAGAGTATTGACGATCCATCAGAATGAGTGGTTGAAAAGGGAATTTGATGTGGAGGAAGTTCATAAAGCTATTCAGGAATTGGCTAGGGACAAAGCCCTAGGACCAGATGGATTTACAATTGCTTTTTCTCAGGATAATTGGGACACACTAAAAGAGGCTATCATGGAAGTGATGCAGGAATTTTATACCCATGGGATCATTAACAAGGTAACAAACTCTACTTTCTTGGTCCTTATTCCAAAGATTAAAGGTGCTGAGCAGATTAGGGATTTTCGTTATATTAGTCTCACAACTAGCCTATATAAGATCATTTCTAAAGTCATGTCCCTCAAACTTAGTATGGTTTTATCTTCTCTTGTGGATCCAAGTCAATCTGCTTTTGTTGAGGGTCGACAAATCTTGGATTGTTCCCTTATTGCTAATGAATGTTTTCATGAGAGGCTACAATCGGGGGAACAGGGATTGTTAATTAAACTGGATTTAGAGAAAGCATATGATAGGGTTGAGTGGAGTTTTGTTGACTCGGTTTTACAGTGGGAAGGATTTGGGATTAGGTGGCGTAAATGGATTAGTGGTTGTCTCCATAATGTCTAGTTCTCTTTTATCTTCAATGGGTCGGTTGTTGGGTTGTTTCCTTCCTCTAGGGGTCTTAGGCAAGGGGATCCCCATTCACCATTTTTGTTTACATGGTTAGTGATGTTTTAAGTTGGTTTCTCCAGCAGGGGCAATCATTAAGCCTATTCCAGGGATTATTTGTAGGGAATGATAGGGTCCTTATGACCCACCTTTTGTTTGCATATGACTCATTGCTTTTTGTTGAACCTAGGTCTGAGGATGGGTTCGGGATTAAATGTATCTTGAAAGTTTTTGAGATAGTGTTTGGGTTGAAAATTAATTTGGATAAGAGCAGCATCATAGGAGTTAATATCCTTGATAATGACTTGTCCTTTGCAGATGTTCTAGGGTGTAAGGCTTATCACTTTCCTATTTCTTATTTGAATCTCCCTTTGGGAGGGGTCCCAAACACATTATCGTTTTGGGAACCAGCGATGGAAAGGATTGAAAAGAGGCTAGCATCATGGAACCGGAATTATATGTCATTAGGGGGCCGGATTACTCTTATTAAGTTATCCTTGTGTAGTCTTCCTATCTATTTCATGCCCCTATTTAGGATGCCCAGCAGAATTTCTTACTTGGTGGAAAAAGCTTAGCGTGATTTCTTATGGAACGGGAGGGAGAATAAAAAGGACTATCTAATTAGTTGGGATGTGGTGTGTCGTGAGAAATTAAAAGGGGGGATTGACCTTGGGAATATTTATGCATGGAACTCAGCTCTTTTGGCCAAGTGGCTTTGGTAGTTCAGTAAGGAACATGATAGTTTGTGGCGTAAGATCATTGTTAGTAGGTATGGGATCTCGGATAACTGGTGGGATATTCGGACCAGATCTAGGTATCCTAGGGGTAGTTCTTGGAAGGCGATTGTTTCTTTAGCCCCTGTCTTCTATTAGAATGTTCGCTTTCATGTTGGTCTGGTAATCGAGTTCAGTTTTGGCATGATCATTGTTGGGGGGACTCTTCATTATCTTCCCAATTTCCCAGGTTGTTTCGTGTCGTCTCTCTCCCGAATGCTAAGGTCAGTGAAGTCATTGCTTGCATTTCTGATGGCATTAACTGGATCTTACCATTTTGGCGGGATTTAAGGTCAGGTGAAATCGACCAGTTATCCGCTCTTTTCATCCACCTTAAGAGTGTCTCTTTATCCTTTCCAATCGGATAGGCATTTGTGGCTACTGGTTTCCTTGGGTGTGTTTTCTTGTAAATCTTTTTTAGCCCTTGTTTGAATATCCCCTTCGGATCAACTTGCTTCTTTCCCTTGGAACCCATGTGGGAGCCACCTATTCCATTGAGAATCAAAGGATTTCTGTGGATTACCTTGTGGAATAAGATTAACACTGCAGATATTGTCCAGAGAAGGAGGCCTTACATGGTTTCGTCTCCACATATGTGTTTTCTATGTCGATCATGTGAGGAGTTGACAGATCACATCCTTATTCATTGCACCTTCACGTGGCAGATTTGGCAGCACTTTATTGGTCTGATTGAGACTGATTGGGTCTTCCCTCATACCTTGTCTGAGTTCTTTGCTTAGTGGAGATTCTTTGGGTTGGGAGCTCATGGTCGTTGCATGTATCGGTTATTATTCTATGCTACTTGTTGGTGTGTTTGGATGGAGAAGAACAGACGTATTTTTGAGGACAAAGGTCTCCACTTGCTACTGTGGTGGATTCCATCATCTTCCATGTGTCCTCTTGGGTTGTCATTCTTCCGTTATTTAGGGGATACACGATTGAGGATATTAGACGTTGCTGAACAGCCCTGTGTGTATGGGGTATGGGGTATGGGGTAAGGGAGTTAGTGATGGGTATGGAGGGGGTGTGCTGATTGATTCTAGTCCCTATGTTTTATGTTATTGTTGTATGTACACTTGCGACAGGTATAGAACATCTTGTTCTATTATGTCTGCGGGTGTTCGTATTTGCTTTCTTCTTGTGCAGGTGCTTTCCTATGGAGAGTTAGGTTTTCTTTTGGGGGATGTTTTTGATCACTGAGGATGAGGATGCGTATGGAGTGGTTTTGGGGTGGTTTATGGTACCATTCTTTTGGGGTGCTATCTTGTATGTTCTTACTTTCTTGCCTTTTTATATATTTATTTATATGATTCTCATTACCGATAAAAAAAAGGGCAGTTTCTTTTGATCATCTTAGTTTTAGTCCTTGCCAGTATACTCTCAAGCACATAGTAATGAGTCATGACTAGCTTGTATTCATTGATGGTGTCACATGTATCCCATTGTTGTTTCACTTGTGTCTAAAAGGGCTAGCTTAGTGCACGAGGCTCTTGCCACTGCGTAAGGTCTAGGGAGGGTTTGATATCCGTACCTTACGCCTATAAGCGGGGAGGCTATTTCCTGTGACTTGAACCTGAGACCTTTAGGCCACAATGGAGCAACCTTACCATTGTACCAAGGCTCGCCCTCAGTTGTTTCACTTGTGTCCAATTTCAAAATGTAGTATCCTTTGATAATCTTGATTTTATCCATTGTGAATACGTACTCTTAAGCACATAGTGATGATTAAGCTTTTTTGTATCCATTGATTCTTTCGCTTATGTCTCATGAGGATACAAGAAAAATCATCATGAGATACAAGCGAAAAAATAGTGGACATAATTGTCACTATGTGCTTGAGGGTACATTTGCAAGGGCATAATGGTCTTTTGTTGAAGAGTGTAGTACTATCATTGATAGAGGACTAGTTGGTTTTTATTTTGCAAAAGTTGTACACTTGGAGAGATTTATTAAGAGAGGGGGATAAATAGAGCTTTTTTATTCTAATTTCCCAACATTTCTTGTTCTTGAACTACGTATCTCAATATTTTTACCTATCTTTGATCTTTAAGCCCTAGCATAAAGATGTAGTGATTGCTCTATCGATAATTATAATTGTCTTATGACTAATCTTAAGCAAGTATAAAGGTGTAGCTTAATTACCAGGCTCTTTTGCCAAGTAAAGCCAAAGGTACTGGTAAACTTGGTATCTCATCTGAGTAGCCCTCAAGCTAAATTAATCTAAAACCAAAACCTGAACTTAAAAAATGATGTACAGGTAGTTGTCAAGAGGATTGGCATTTATTTCTTCATTTTCTTATTCTTTTTCTTACTTTTCTATCAGTCATATCATTAAAAAAGAGGAGAGAGGAGGGGGGGGGCGCCTGTCTTCTGCATAGCATCACAATTCATATTGGATCTCACGTTTTAAACATATAAGAGAGATCATGATAATGAAGATTAAACCCGTATTGCAAGTGTGTGTTCTTATTTTCCCTTTTTCATATTTTGTTTCGCTATACTAAGGAAGCACTATGACTTTATGATAGAACAGTTGTATGTTGCCCACAGCATTGTCAACTAGTATGTGTCATAAGAGTTTTAGTAGGCATGCCACACAAGACTGCCTCTTCATCTTGATTGGACTTCATATGCATTAAGTGGTCTGCGGCTTTGTTCCCCTCTCTCCATGCCTGTGTTATATGTCTACTTCATTTCTTTTATCAGCAAACTTATGCTTGCTGGGGGATGTCTCTTCTTCTTTATACCATTGGTGTTCAGTTTGAATCTACTTCCAAGATTTTACATATGGGTTGTAGTTCCTTGGTCAACTTAGTAAATTTCAAAATCATGGGGAGGGAGTAGTTCGGTTCGTATCAGTGGTTTGTAATCTGGTCCATTTGTTGTTTCATAGCATACAGAGAAGTAATTGGGTTGTTGGGTGGCTGACATGGAGACAATAGAAGAGGCCAAGGATGTATAATATATACATACATGCATACTAACATACATACATACGTATACATACATACATACATACGTAGACATATATATATATATATTTGACGATTAATGAGGAGATTCATTAAATATCAAAGATGAAAGAAGACTACAAGAAGCCCGTGAGGTATGGGCCAGAAAGAAAAGCAACAGTAGTAAACACAATGAAGCAAAAGATGTATAATATTAGTTATGTTAAATTTGGAGACATCATGAAGTTGATCTACTGTAGGAAATTTTTTATTGATGAAGCCTCTGGCAGGAATTTCATTCGAATGAATGATTTGGGATCCTGTCCAATTTCTGCTGTATTGCTTATAGAGAAGAAGTGAACAGCTTGTTGGCAGAGAATAGGGAGAAAATAGAAGACTTAATATTAGATACTTGAATTTAGTTTATGTCATCAAGTTGATACTGATAGTTTTCTGGTCCAATTATGCTAATAATTTTATTTATATATAAATATTTATTTGTACAATTATGACAAATAAATTTTATAAGCTTTATTTTCTGCATTGTTTATTGCACTTTTGATCCTCTTGGCTGACAATTAACATGTCTCCTCTTCTGATCATGTTCCTTAAGTCATTTCTAACCAGTGATTTTACATAACAATGATATCAATTCCATCCTCCAAATGGCATCTTTGTGTTGCCTTGTTTTGTTCCAGTGTATTTGTACAATTTTTACTATGGTTCCCTGCCATTTACAAGGCTTCTGGAACTGCTTTTTCTTTTCAATGTCCAGAAAGTCTTTATCAAGAATCTTTTGTAGCAAATTTATGCTATTCAGTTCTGTGCTTGCACAAACTTTAATTAGTCATAATTTTTCTGTCCTTCGTTTCTATATCTTGTTTATTACTTGGATTCTTATTTGGTTATTCATTGACATGCAGTTAATTTTGCAACTTGGCCCTTATATCGAGGAACTAACAAAAACTGGAGGGGCTATAAAAGAGTTTGTTAATCCTAAGTAAGTCTGCTCCAAGTTTTTCTTTACCTTGAGTGTATGTGTGTGAACAATTGCCCGTGCAAATGCATGCATCTTTGAATGTGTGCATTACTTATGGATACTAAGAATGCGACTGAGATTTACAAATAAATGAAATCATTACCATATCCAGTGTCCCTGTGGTTTCCTTGCCAGGGATCCATCCTGTTTCCATTTGTTGCTTCAGTTTTCTGAAATCCAATCTTCCTCTGATTAAATATAATTCTGTAATTGCAAACATGATACTGAGCGTCATTAATCTTATTATTACTGCATGCCTTTCAAACTAATTTTCCAATTTCTTTTTTCTAAGTAATCTGACAGCCAACATAAGGTAGTATACCATTAAACCATCTGCTCCAATATTTTGCAATTTTATGTTCAAGTTTCTGCTGTTTTAGTCAATTGGTTATTTGAGTGGCTATTCAATTATCTTGTAATTATTCTTGTTTTACTTATGTGCTGGATGAGATATTGATTAATTTTAGTTCTGTGTACTTATTCTCGTTTGCAATTGCATACTAGCATGTGAGCTAAATCTGCGACTTTGGAAGCTTGTATGCTTGTTTTATGAATATACCTTCATATGTAATGTACATTTTGTCCATCTTACTACAGGTATAAAGATTCTAGCAAGACTTCATTCAAGTCCTCAACACGATTAGAGTGTATGATGCAAGATTATCCAAAAACATTGCCTCCATCAGCTAGGGTTGGATTTACAGTAAGTTAAAGCAAACAAAACTGCTTTAAACTCATGATTTTTTTCTAAGGAGTTTGCTTCTTCTGGTTCCTTGTTTAACTTCCCAACCTCTTATATGAGTCACGGTTAGTTTTTCCCTTAGTTATGTCATCCTTATAAACCTGAAGTCATTATCAAATCACAACTACTATGTTATTATTTAGGTGATGGATACATGGCTTGCTTATGCACCTGTGAAGAACAACCCAGAAGATGCAGCTAAGGTAAATCTTTATAATTAGAATTTTTGTTCAGCTTTTTTTATGTTCAACATGCTTTCATAAAGAAGTTTAGCTGTTGATCACATTGAGCAGATCTGGTATAAATATGCAGTTCTTTGTTTAAAATCTTCAAAATTATTTGTTATATTTTAATAATCCAGTGCTGAATAGTTATCATTATATTTTTATTACCACTGCCCCACCCCCAGAAGAGAAAAAAAAGGAAACAAAAACGAAAAGATTTCTTTTTGGAGTTGATAATATATTGGGTGATTGTAGAGAAGATGCTAGAATGAAAGATATGAGAGCATCCTATACAAGATAAAAAGGCCAATGAAAATGACACTTATGGTCTTGTTTGCATTGCTTCCTAAAATGAGAAGCGATTCTTTTAGAATTGATTAGCACTTTCATAAAAAACTGCTTTAGATATATAGATAATGTTTGATTTACACTTATTTTGGAAGTGCTTCGAGGTATTAAAGATAAGAAGTGGCAAAATTGATATATATAATAATATGAGCATAAAATAGACTGAACAAAAAATTTCACTTGGGTGACCAAACTGATTCCTGTAAAAGAAATTTGTAGAAGCAGGGAGTTGACTGATTCTATGGAATCAGATTTTCAATGAAGAACTTAATTTAGAATTGCTTCTCAAACATGTTTATCAAACACTAAATGTGCATTACTAAAGTGCGTCCAGGCCAGAAACTACTTCAACTGCCTAAAGGAGCAATACAAACATGCCCTTAAGACACCAAGTATCCAACTCAAAAGATGACCATGAATAGCACTTTCCAAAGACGAAAGAAATTTTCCTTCATCCCCCAGCCATTTTTCTCCCCATTTCTCCTCCTTTTCTCTTATCTTTAGAACTTCTTTAATTTCTTCCAAATGCTCCAACAAAATTGCAAAAGAAATTTTCCACAGAGGAGCTCCCCTTGAATTCAAACTTTCAAAGTAGGGCTATCGATGGGTGGGAACTAGATCTGTTTCTGATCTGAATCTCGTTAAATAAACCCAATTTAATCTGACTAAATGTTTATATGGTTGGATTAGGATCGACTCAACCATATTTGACTGATTAAGATATGTACATGCTTGGAATTTTTAAACATGTTGAAGGGTGTTTAAGTAATTTAACATGGAAGGGTTCAGAAAACCCTAATTTGTAGAAGACCAAACGAATTCGATCACTTGTTCTTGATGATCTTTGTGTATTTGTGGTTCAAGTGCTATTTACTAAACTTATAGCAAAAACAAGCTTATTTAATTGGATTTCGGATTTGTTGTCAAATTCAAACATTTAATCAGATTCGAATCTTAATATAATTTGAGTGCTGATTTCATAAACATATTCAGATTTGGATTCAATAACACCTGTATGAAGGATCGGTTGGATATATGATCTAATTTGGATATCCTTAAATTTAATCGGATTCGAACTTGGATTATTATAGATCTATCCGAATCCAAGCCGATTACAGCACTAATTTAAAATGCCACTTCTGCCATGTACCCAGGAAAATATCTGAACATGCTAACAAAGGGAGAGGACAAACTGCAAAAATCTATTGTAAAGCATGTAGTCGACAAAAAATTAATGTTATCATTCACCGTATGGCTTTATCTGATTGGATTGAGTGATTTTGGAGAAAAAAGTTTGATTTGCTTCTCTAATAAACAAATGTGACGTTTAATATTGTGAACAGACACTTGATCTGTGGTGTATTTGTTGGGTTAGATATTACACCTTTACCATTCAAATATTATTCCATTTTATTTCTGAGAATGTGCTGGAAAACTCATAATTACTGCCAATCCCATTGGAGTGTTTAAAGAAAACCAAAACGTTGGTCATTGAGAATCCAATCACTTAACAATTAGCAGCCATGATTCTGAAAATCGTTGGCCATAAATGGTTGTGGAGATCCAAATGTCAGTGTCAAAAATGGTCTTAATGCAGGTGTCTACTGTCATTGCTCATTCAAGCTGTTACCACTTGGTGGAGAAAATTGTTGAAGTAGGTCCAGTGTGTTCCATCTGATACTCTTTCCAGTGAAAATTTTAGTGATCTTCCTAACATAAAACACATTTATGACATGGATATTTGGGTGATGGTTTACACCAAAGTTGTCTAGCTAGTCGCTACAAGAACTTAGAAGAAAACCAATGGATGTCTGTGCCGATTATATGCTCTGTGATCCAGACATCTTCATTCCGGTTTTACTATTTTTTTCCAATGTATATATGTTTTTATCATGCATTAAAAGAAAGAAATGTGAAATTAAATAATTTTTTGCTGGGTCCTTTAAGATTTCTATCCAATTACCATTGTTGGCAAATACTTTAGGAGATTAACAGAAGTTAATGCAACAAAACATTTTGGATTGATTGATACCACCATGAATAGCATATATTACTCGTTGTTGTTTCACGAATTTTCTTCTCTTCATTTTCTTGGAAACCTCTGAATTTCACTAAGCACATGGACAAAACTTGACCAGAATATGGTTATAGCTGTGTCACTTGAACTTTATTAGTTTCTTCTTAATTCTTGAAACATTCTCGAATGATCTAAAGGCATCAAAACTTGTCCTTTAGTTCTTAATTTATCTCATGGATTAAGGTTTATTAAATCAGTTTGCTAATGCCATTATTTTTCTAAATTTTTGCTTGAACTTAATTGCAGGTGCCAAAGGGAAACCCATACCACAGTGCAACTTCTGGAGAAATGGCCATCTACCGGGCGAACAGTCTTATTCTTAGGAAGGTGAGAAGTCATATTTTATTATGTTGTAAAGGGAATCTTAAACATAGTAATTCTCAGTTCAGGTCAAACAATTTCATTAATAGTCCACAGTTTCCATTTTTTTTCTTCTTTTCTGCATTTCATTGTTTATTTTTGAAAGAATTTTTTTAGAGCTGATTATTAAATGGAATATATGAAAGAAATTTACATTGGATAAAACCAAAATATGTTGTTACTGTTCCCCTTTTGGGTTCAAGAGAAAGTGCAGAATTCTGCTATATATATCTGTGGCTTTATGTTTGATGCTGTGCCTTGCTAGAATATGTAATGAATGCGATGTTGATTTTCACTTTCTGAATGTTAATTTAATAGTTGAATTGTCTTCCAAGTGTATGTTTTTATAACATGTACATCACATACATGTTTGGATTACATATATTTTGAATTTTGGTTTTTGAATAGTTTTAAGTCACAGAATACAGGAGAGATACAGAGACAGGTCCACCCGATTGTGGCAAATAGGTCCTTAGAACACAATTTCTGGTTATGCTATCTTGTTGCTTTGGGAAATAGAAAGAATGAGCTCCATAAGGCATTCTGATATATTATTAAAGTATGTGCATGATGGATAAACAAACAATAAGCTTGCTAAATTTCATTCAATATAAGGCATCCACAACTTTGATTTTGAATATTTCTAGGTCTTGAAAAAGAACTAGAGCTTGGAAAGCTTGGAATTTTCCTGGACTCTTCCAATTAACTTAGGAAAACATGGATGGCTCTCCGCATATATCTTGAATATAAATATGGTTTGATTAGGACTTGATTGTGATTCTAACATTATTGAAATTAAGCTTTATTACCACCTCATGGTGTGATGATAAAAGCATTCGGCTGCCAGTGTGAGAACGTGGCTTTGAGTCTTAGTGTAGGACAATGGATTTAACTGTGTTATCCACCATAACTCAGCCCTTCATGAAGTTACTTCAATTCACAACTTTGAAATATGCCGAACTGTTGGAACAGCCATAACATAGATATATCCATTATCTTACATGATACTCTAAAGAAGCAGCAGATGATGTGAAATGCTCAGTTGTGGTCGTGCAAACTTCTGACATTGGTTGCCTGAATATCAACACGGAGTTATTCTAACTACTGACAGGTAAACACCACATATCCGACATTCGACATGGACACTTCAAAAGGATGTATGATGTCCGTTGGATTCCTGTACTGAACAGATTCAGATTTCCTAATTTGTTATTTTTTCATCATAGAATGATTATCAACCATAATTTCTCATAGAAGTTTCTAAATGGATATTGTAACATTTTTAACTAATCAAATGCTTGCTTATGGGTGTACGAGCAACTTACTAGATATTATATTGTTTATACTATGAACTTAATTATTTTCTTCAATATTATTTAAACTGTAAGACAATTGATATGCAGACAACATAACTGTCCGACATTTGATATAACCATAAATATGCCATAATGCAACACATTACTACTGAACTGAAAGGTTTTATGCCAAGTCCTATTTAATTATACCTTATAATCTTTACCCCTCTCCTGTCTCTCTCTCTCTCTCTCCCTCTGAATTTTAAAGACAAACTTACATATTGTTGCTCCCCATCCTTTTGGTTAAGCAGGCTGGTGTCCATATAGATGATCCTGTAGTGCAGGTGTTCAATGGACAAGAGGTAGAAGTGTGGCCTCGTATCACATGGCAACCAAAGTGGGCCCTGACTTATGCAGAGGTTAGGAACAAAGTAGGTGGGAACAGCTCCATTTCCCAGAGATCTACACTGGTCATTAAGGGCCGAAATGTGCTTCTCAAGGATCTCTCCTTGGACGGGGCGCTAGTGATCAACGCAGTTGGAGATGTAGAGGTAAGGTGCAGCTAAATTATGTAACTATAGACAATATGTCAATATGCGAAAATTTAGAAAAACTTGTATGAGTACTTTTAGGGAATGAAACTTGATATGCTTGTGAGGTTTATTGCTATTTATTTTCTTTGTTGACAGGCAAAAGTGGGAGGTTTGGTGCAAAATAAGGGGTGGATCCTGGAATCTGTCGATTACAAAGACTCTTCAGTTCCTGAGGAAGTAAGGATCAGGGGTTTTAGAATCAAAAGGGTTGACCAGTTGGAAAAGAATTACAATTAGCCCGGGAAGTTCTACTTGAAGTCTTGAAGCCAACCTTACTTTGTACATGATGCTATATATTTTTTGAAGGTGTCTGATTTGTTGCCAAGAGTTCACCAACTGGAAATAAAATATCTGATTGGTTTTTATTTTTACAATGCATAATAAAATCTTTTCTATACAAGGTTAATGTTAGACAGTGTTAGGACTCCCCCCTTGATGTCTGATTATACATGTCATTGAACCGGGATTGACTGACAAGTTCACACCCTTACATCTCAAGTCCTATTGAATCCTCATGTTCCATTTATTGTTCACAGTGTCATATCTTGAAACAATGTCTTAGAGGTTGTTTGGTAACGTTGTTTTAAAAAACAATTTGAAATTGAAATCTTTTCAAATTGTTCCGTGTTTTAGGAACAAGTAAAAAAAAAAAAAACCATTTGGTAACATTTAATTAAAATCAATTATAACTTAAAAAATTAATAAAAAATGTGTTTGGTAAAGTTAATGACAATAATTTAAACACAATTATGACGATAATAGTGGACTTAGCTATAGTTGTGGTATTAATAGATAGGGTATTACAGATAGCAATGTTAGTGGAAGTGATGGTGGTGGTGGTGGTGATAATGATTGGTTGTGGTACTGGTAGTTGTGTGTTGGTAGTAATGATGGTGGTGGTAGTAGTGGATAGTGATGGTGATGATAATAGTGGCAATAACGGTGGTGGTGGTAAATGAAGTCATGAGTGATTTGATTAATTGAATAATGAACTACAAAAATGCCATATAAAAGAATTAAAAAACGATTCTATTCTAGGACTGTTTTTTGAATTTTTTTCAACACCATTTCAAAAATTTTCTTACCAAACTCAATTTCTTGGGTTTCTCCTGTCAAAAGCAGAAAAGCAGTTTCCAGAAACCTTACCAAATAGCTTCCTAAAAACAAAAGCTGGGTATTAACCTGGTTAGGAGACCGAATTGGTCGATCAATCCCAGGTCAATGGTCCAACGGGAGAATTGATTAAACATCATAAAGATGCATAACTGAATAAAGGTAAAGAACATTGAAATTTATAGTTCACTTTCCTGGTTTGCAGGCGGTTCATTAGGTTTTATCTAACTCACAACAGCTTATAATCAAACTGGACTCGGATTCAAACTGAAGTTGAGATGTCCAGTTGGTGGTTCAACCGGTTAGACCAGCCTGCGCAGTCCGGTTATGAAAACAGGTCCCAATCATATGATCATATCTATGCTTTTATGGTGAATAAAAAGTTTCATATGAAAAGTGATGACGGATCAAAACTGGGTTTGATTCTTGGAGCCTGAATCTTCATAGATATTTGCCCTACAGAGGAGATTAAGTAGTTGGTGCAGCTTGATTTTTGCGTAACTGGATTCTGTAATAATAATTTGCAAATACATCCCTGTATAGAGTCTCAGAAATAATCAGCTCTATTCATCAGTCTAGCTGTTCTATTTGTAAGTGAACTCTGAAATCAGTCTGTCTCAATGACCCTCACATAATACCTTTGGATGAAGTATTTGCATTTAAATTTGCACATAATTACATATTGTCTGGGTCTTACAAATGATCCTACAACTTTTAGATAAAACACAAAAAAAAAAGGAAAAGAAAAAGAAGGAACTGAAAAATGGATTACATTAGGGATATGATACATTAGTCCTGCAAAATGTGGAAATAATCATTCATGATAATTATTAATGCTGAAGAAGGCAGTAATGTACATGAGGATTCCATGGATTGTACTCCCTGATACCAGTTTATAGTTAACTCACTGCAACTGCATCTTCTAAGCACCGCTGTCCTGACAGGTTGATCTAATTTAGATACAAGTCCAAGGATGGTAAAATCTGCAGCAACCAATCAGATTCTATGCTACTGAGTTAAACTAAGTAGGTAGTCTACCTTCAGGTTGAGGAGTCTGCCACCTGAGTCTTTTTATGGGAGTGGTGGAAGGCCTTCAATTGATGCTTTCACATGTTTATAACGGCTTCATTAACATGCTTTCTGCAACACTGGAGTTGAAACGCATTGCAACATCATAAATGTACACTTAATGCTATGCTGCATGCCTGGCACCTCTGGAAAAAAATAATATAACAATTGATACATCTTAGGAGCTCAGATTCTGGACAACAGAGACATCAGATGGATGTTTGTCAGCTTTGGCCATGACGGATATCAGCATCTCCTGCCTCTTCTGTTCCTGGGCTTTTCTTCGATTGGCTTCAAGAAAAATGAGGAGAGCAGTCATATCAGCAGGGCTCACCCCACCCACTCGGCTTGCCTGACCTATCGTTTGTGGACGCACCTGAAATGTGGTACAATATAACTGACTACAATAAAAAATTTGAAAATCAGCTAAGAAATTAAACAAAGCAGGATGTTGGAAGAGTTTACAAAAATTAAGTTAGCAGTCATTGATTCAGATACAACTCAAAAGGGTTTCTTTTTATCAGGTCTTAGAATCCTTTTTCCCATCTTTCTCCATTCTCTTTCCCATAATCTATGAAGCCAACACATTGCAGGGGGATCGTGGACAAAAGAAAAATTGCCAGGAAGAAGCAGATTAAGATCATAGGTTCCACATTCAAAACCAAGGTGCTGCACAGGTTAAAATTTAACTCCTAAAAAAAATATACATATGAAGAGAAATATGTTTCTTTTTTGATGCATATGTTGATTTTTTGTTGCACAATGTTCTGCTCCAAACATTATATCGTAAGTGTTTTAGCAGAACTTTTACATCAGCTTTCAAGTTTCAACTAGACATAACCCTTCTTTATCTGGTTTAGGGATGGGCATGCCAAAAAAAATACAGCAATATGAAAAGTATTTGTGGAGTTGGCATGTCAAGAAAATTTTCATAATATTTCATCAGGAGACATTATGATATTTTAAATAAACCGCAGTATTCAACCAGCTACTCTGAATAGGCAAAATTTCGGAAAAAAGTGACTTCTTATGTTCTTAAAATCAATCCTTTTCTTATCAATAATGAGATCAATTTAATTAGTTTGTAAAGAAGATTCTCAAGTCTTTATGGTACATAAAAGAAGTAAAAAGTCAAGTTGATAACAAAAGCAAGATGCAGAAAAAGGATACTGGAAGCCCTCAATGAGAGAATCCCATTTGTAATGCACTTCTCATCTAACCCCTCAATTCCTTAAAATTTGAGGACCAGTCAATCATAGGGCCATAATGATCGAGTAAATATGATGTAGATGGTTGAGCATTCTAAAAGATCCCCTTTCCAAATACCCCAATGGATGCCAAACTGAAGCATCCTGCACCGAATTGATTCTCTCATATATTAGCCCCACAAACCCACAGGGTAAACAATTGCAACACCTCCTTGAGGATCATGGATACAGCAGAATGGATATAAAAGGACGGCAAAATATCTCGCATTACTATTGAAAAAACACGTGCTATGTCATCCTTATTTTCTTTACACAATTGTACCTCCTCGGTATGAGTGCTATGTGATCCATGATCAAGGCTTCAGCTACAACTAAACCAAGGACCTCATCAATGTAGCGAAACATGACAAGCCCGGATCTTCATCAAGTGATTTTCAGAACAATCCAAACCCTCATAAAAGAATTCCACAGAAAGTTGATTTCTAGCGCCAAACTTCCAAATCCTTCATTTCTGTAAGCCTCAAAGAAAGGGCCTTGATAAAGGACAAGTGGGCCCAGGTAGATCTCATAATTACAATTTTTGCAGGAGTTAATCTTTTAAGATTACTTATTTGAGTTGTATTAGGGTTTTGAGGCATTATTTGAGCAGTACTAGGTCTTTTAAGTGCTTAAGAGAGATAATTCGACTTCTACTAGGTTAGTAAATGTTAAAAGTTCTAATTTGAGAAGGTTTCTATATGTTCAGGATTTTTGAAGTTTATATAAAGAGTTCAAGAAATTAAAACAAGATTAAAGAGAATTAAATATGAAGATTTATATTTTCTTTCTCATTTCCTTAGGGATTCAAGGTTTCCTTGTTGTAGATGCAAGGTTTCTTTGGTTTAGATTTAGAAAACAGTTATTTTCTTCCCTTTTCCCTTCTTCCAACTTGAAGACGTTCTTCTTCCTCCTTTATCCACACTTTCGCTACATCAGTTGATATCAGAATGATGATTACCCTCAATCCAATGGATGCAAACAATGGGCAAAATCATAACAACCTTAAAGATCAAGCTTCAGGAGATCGTGTTATTTCAGTTTCTACGGTTCAAGCTTTTCAACAACAAACATAATGAACCGTGAAAGAGATAAATGAAGCAATTAGGATGTTGATAGAAGCCTAGAATCACCAACATATTTTGGATGATGATCAGGCTATATCTTATGTAGATTGGCATGACCATGAACATGGTTGTAATCGTGCATTGTGGTACCCCAGTATTTGGGTACAATCTTAGGAGGCCATATGTTGAAGAAGTTGAAGATATGAACTTTCATCAACATAGACGACAAGGAGACAAAAGGGAAGATTTTCATGTGAAGTTAGATCTTCCTACTTTTAATGGTCAACTTCATATAGAAGTTTCCTTGATTGGCTTTTGGAAGTAGAAAGGTTTTTTTTATCAGATGGAGATTCTTGCAGATAAAAAGGTGAAATCAGTAGCATACAAATTAAAAAGAGGGGATTCAGCTTTTACAGGACAAGAAAAGGCACCAATATGAACATGGCAAAATATGAAGCAGTTGCTACGAGAGTGATTGCTTCCAATGGATCACGATCAGGTCCTGTTCTAGCAGTATCAGAAATTCAGAATTGCAAACAAAGGAATTGTTCTGTTCGTGATTTTGCTGCAGAAATCTATCGTTCATCCTTGTGTGATATTATGGCAGAGACAATCAAAAATGATATTTTTTGGGAGGAATGCCGGTAGCTATCCAAGATTGTGATTCTTTATAACCTGCCTGCACCATTAATGATGCAGGACAACTAGCAACAACAGTGGAAGCATAGCTAAGCTAGCTTGATTGTCTTGGTATGAGAAATCCAACCAGTATTAGAGCTAGTTTTTCAACCATAACACAACATATGGGTTGTGATAAAGCACAATTTTGCAAGAGCACTCAACAAGCTACTAATACCAGCAGGACTATGGGAACTGGTCAAGAAAGACAGGCAGAAGGCTCTAGCAGTATTAAGCAGACACCAGCTAATGCCTATGAACCACCATAGCCGAGCAAGTGTGATTTTTGTGGTCAGGCTGATCATCAATCTAACCAGTGTCCTTGATGACAGATGGCGAATTTGATGACCAACATAGATAGAGTTGAAGTAGAATATGAGGAGCCTGTAAATGATACTTTTAAAAGAAGGGTGGATAGAGGTAGTTCTGAGAATGTTGTTTCAAGGAGTACAGTTAAAAGTGAAAAAAACATAAAAAGTATCCATCTCTGATCTCCCTTATATAATACGTTGGATCAAAGAAGTTGGTGAATGAAACTAACGTAAGTGGAAGATTCAGAATTCTATTTTCTGTTGGAAAGCCTTACAAAAATGAGGTTCTTTGAGATATTATTGATATAGATGCTTGTCATATATTACTTGTAAGACCTTGGAAATGTAATGTAGACTCTATTTATGGAGACAAGGAAAATACCTTTAGTTTTTGTAAGGATGGAGTTAAAATTACACTTGTCCCTATGAAGGGAAAAGATAATCGTAAAGATCATAGTCTAAAATATTTTGAGGAAGGTTACCAAGATATGAAGCAGTTTTGGAAGAACGTTTACTGGATTCATCCCAAGGACGAGTTTTCTTCAAGAAGCGGGACTGATGTAGGACAAGTGGGCCATACTAGGTCTCATAATTAGTGCTTAAGTAGTAGTTATCTTTTTAATTACTCATTGGAGTTGTATCATGATTTTAAGGCTTTATTTGAGTTGTACTTGGTCTTTTAAGTACTTCAGGGAAAGAAGTTGACTTTTGTTGGGTTGGTACATGTCATAGTCCAAAAATTGATAAGGTTTCTACATTGATTTAGGATCTTATGATGTTTATATGAAGGGTTAATAGACTAAAAGGAGATTAGATAGAATTGATTATGAAGATTTAAATTTTCACTTTTATTTCCTTTGTGGATTTTTAAGGTTTCTTTCTTTTGAGTTAGAAAATGGCAATTTTGTTTCCTTTTTCCTTCTTCCTGATTGAAGATGATGTTCTTCCTCCTTTTCTTACGCTTCAGTTACATCAGGTCCCCCATTGAAAACAAAAAGAAGCGGAACACTTTCTCCACAAAACACTGCCATTTGTTCATTTGTTTGTTTGATCTAGAAACTAATATAAGACCTCACTGGAACAAGACACTAATTATGAGGGACATTGCAAAGCCAACCCACTCCATGCAAATATCCTGATAAACCAAATATTGTCATTAGTACTCATCTTGAATCCGATCACCTTATAGAGATCTTAAGGGAACCTGTAAATGACTTTCTGCACACCAAAAAAAGGCATCTTGGCCACTTTATTGCCAAAACTTGTTGGGAACGACATCTCTTAAGAAGCATTTTCCTCAACAACAAGCCTCAAAACGTATGTATTTCTTACCAATATATGTTCCAATACATACATGATGCGTGATGGATCAATTATAGATAATACAAAAGTACCTGCCAAAGCTGGAATCTTGGTAATCGTTAAAGTATTAGATTATTATAGTTGCTGTGATCTACATGTGAAAGTTGAAGCATGATTCCAAAGCTATACAGAATTCACACTAAGTTTACTAAAAAAAATATTTCCTTATTGCTTATAAAATTGAAAATTAATTTTCCACTTTAGAACCTCTATAATTACTGCTCATGTAGCTTTATTTTCATGTTCTTTACCAGTACACCAATAATTTTGACAAGAAATTTACTTATGTCATAAATAGATACAGAACGTGCTACCCATGTTAAGTGTAGCAAAGTTGATACTCTAGATCCAGCGGTTTAAGTTTTTGATAACATTTGAACATATTCTTACTATAAATAGAGGTGAAAGGTATTCTGGTTTGGCTCACCGGGTTTAGTTGTTTAGTGAAACGTTGCTTGGCATGTGGAGCACTAGAGCAATGACGTACCTCAGGCTGTCCAACTGACAGCAAGCCCACTAGATAGCCAACAATGTTTTAACCAACATAATCCCATTCCTACTGGCAGTCTGGCACTAGAGCAATGATGTGCCTTATGCTGTCCAACAGACAGCAAGCCCACTAGATAGCCATGTTAACAATGTTTTTAACTGCATAATCCCATTCCTACTATACCTCAGTGAAAAGGTTTTGTAAATACAACAGCATCTGTGTGTGTGTATATATTTCATAGTAGATGTAGAATATTTTTTTTTGGTTATTTCTTAAATTTGATACTCACAAACATGTGGAAAATGTCTCTGTCTGAAACTTGGTATGTGAGCTGGGGACAATTAGAAGTACATGTGGACAAGTGGGCTCACCATGTAACCTGAAACATATACAATATGTCTCTCTAATTTTTTCTAAGTGTTTCGCCAGATAACCTGAACTTATACATAAATAAATGAGTTTTCCCCCCAAAACAGTGATGTTCATAATCATTTGAAATAAGTTAAATCGCATTAATTTATAGCTATAAAGCATAAAAAATAATATATCAAGGTTAATTGTGATGGTTATATGAAGTCAATAATTCATGTTCCAGACAACTCTCACATCAGTCCTCTATCTAAAGACATCTTGTACTAGTTAAATTACTGGTTTTTCCACTAATTTCTTTAGTTTCAGTTTCAGATTAACCAAAACCAAAGCAAGAAAACAAGAAAAAGATAAGTTATAAACAATTTCGCTAATAAGAGATGTTCACAGAACACAAATTCTTAATGCCGTAATTGACAGACCTTGGAAAGTTTTTCACGTGCTTCAAGAGACAGGGTTGTTATTGCATAGTAATCCAGGTCCTCTGGAAGTGGCCTATGTTGTTGATGAACCATCTGGAATTATAAAAAACCGAAGAAATGGAAATTATGACATGTTTGATAAGAGCATAAGCAAATCCCTGCCCATAGTTATAGATAAGATGAAACATCACAAGAAAGGGAGTGATATGGAATGAGATATTGTAATTACTATGGAATTTCTGCCACTGCTTCTTTGGGCCCAAAAAAAAAATGATTCCAGGGCCTAGAAGTGCTTTAGCAATGCACATCTAGAGCTTGTTCAACATGATGGAGAAGCAATTCCCAATGAAGAGCTTACCGAAAAGCTGAATCTGTAGAAACAATCGGTTCCACGTTCTTTGAACTGCTTTTACAGGAATCGGTTTCATCACTTAAGTGATATCACTGTTTTATCTTTGTTTTATAATACCTAATTTGCCACTTGTTAAGACTTGAAACAACTTCTTAAATAGGCAAGATCCAAATGTTATCTCTAACTCTAAAGCATTTTTTACGAAAGTGCTTCATAAGAATTAATTCTGAAGGAATTGCCTTTTTCTTTCAGGAAGCAAGCTTAATGCTAAACAAGGCCTAAACATCAAAATATTAACTGACCTGTTGCAGTTGGTTCTGCTGGCGTTTAATGAAGCCCTCATACTTGATATCAATCTCAACACATTCTTTCTCCATCCTAGATAGGTATTTATTTCCAAAACCATGCTTATCAAAAATTTTATATTGCATATGTGGTTTCTTCAAAATACTCTCAAGTGTTGAATGGTCCTTCACTGGCTGGCCTGACAAAAGAGTAACCTCTGCTGCCAGATCTCCCTCTGAAGTGCAAAGATGAGAAGTCAGAATTCCTAATATAAAGAATGTATATGAACAAGGTCAACATGCTCCCTGCACTTATTCTTTCTGCTAAGTTATCTTGCCTTAAATATGATTAAGACCAAATTGGAAGGCACAAGGATGGTATCAACATTAATAGTAGTAAGTATTGGAATGCTGGGCTCTTGGGTGAGAATAAATATGCCAAATATTTGAGCCAAATGGCCCCACCTACTAGGGGAATAATTTTATTAAAGGGTATAACTTAAGTAAAAGGATTACAAACCTGAAATTCTGATGGACTTTAGGCGCTTTTTTTCCTCCAAAATTTGGGCTTGCTTTTCTTCATACTGTTTCCAGCGCCTATCATTTATTAAACCAATCTCCCGTGCCAGTGGCGTGAGACGGCTATCAGCATTATCAGCTCGGAGAAGTAACCGGTGTTCTGAACGGCTAAGAGGAGAATGTGAAACTTAGTGAGCAAAAGTGATTAAACAACCTTGGAGTAACAAAATTAAACAACTCAAAATACAATCAATTTATCTATTAATTTCACAGCTCAAGAAACTACAGAGATAAATATTCACAGTACATTCTAATCAAGAGATTATTGCTATAGTTATTGTGCCTGCAAGACTAGTCATACCATGCCACAACAATGATTCATCTCTCATGTGTAGATAGAAAAGTAGGAAAATTGCCTTAAAAGATATGAATATGGAGAAACCATTGCATAGGGGAAGAGCTAAAAAATTTTTGCAGGTACTTTCCTAATATAGAAACAAAAATACCTTTATTTCATATGTGATTGAGAAAGACAGTTCACGAAATCTACTCCGGTGGTACTGAATTCTATAGAGACACTTACCATCGTCAATAAAATAAAATAAAATTACAAAAAAACAGACGGGTGTAAGGCCTAGCCTTGAAAAGCAAAGCAACAACAAGTGGTTGTGCTGAAAATTATATATGTCAGTCACGTGACTTCATCCTCAATATGCCAAGACTTTCTATTAGCATATCATCTTAACATCTTACTTCCTTCAAGAAACATTATAAAAAATGAGAGTTTCGCACCAAAGAAACCAGTAAAGACTATAATGCAAAGGCAGGAAGAATCAATATCAAATTTCACAAACCATCTAAACTTATCTTCCTCGTTGCAAGAATAACTGAGTAGAAAAAGTTTTTTGCAAGGGGAATGCCTTTCTTATTCTTCTTTTTTCCTTTTTTTTTTTTATGATTACCAAGAGATTTCATTAAAAATAAAAAGAGAATATATACTACACCCGTGAGATTTGGGCAAAAAAACAGGAAACAAAAACAGCAGTCTTGGATCATCTCATGGAATAATAGTACAGCATCAATCACAAAAATACAAGGTTAACCCAAGACCACAAGATTCGACTAATGGCAAACCACAGTCGGAGATGAATCTGAACTCCTCCCATAGGCACACCCATTCCACAACTGAAACCAACATATCCTATAAAATTCTGTATTTACTAGTGAACACACCATAAAAAATGCATCAGTTATGAGCTAGTTAGATTCCTGACATGATAGTGAAGAAAACAGTGTAGAAGAACAGCTTCCCCTTTGGAGAATGGAACAAGCCACTGATAGGCCAAGTCAACTAAACTTTTTGGAAAGACCCAATTCAGCCCCAAACACCTCAAAAAGGAAGACCATAGGTATCCAGCCGTTTCGCAATGAAGCATGATGTGATCCACTGATTCCCCATCTTTAAGAACATCACACACGTTGGGTGAAAATAATAAGTTTGCAAAGGGAAATGGCTTTCTTAAAGGGGAATGCCTTCCGTAGTTATAATTTATACTGATTATTATTGAATCAAGATAACTAATGAGTTTTATTGACTCAAAAACCATCTTTTGAGAAGGATGAATACAGAATTCTACAAGATATCTTACCAAAGCTATCTTGATGCAAGAATGATGCAAAGGCAGAAACAATAAGTTTTGTGAAGGGAAATGGCTTTCCTTGTGATCATCAACACCTAATTTTATAGATTCAAGATAAACTACTTTTCACCAGGTTAGCATTTACACCACCTCAATATTTGGTGGACTAGGTATAATCCTGTTCATAATACCTTGTTAACATTCGGTAAGGCTCCCGAAGGTCTTTTGTGATTAGGTCATCAATTAGAGTCCCTATATAACTGCTTTCCCTCTCAAGAACAATGAGGGGCTTCCCATCAGAATGTCTTGCAGCATTAATTCCAGAAATAATACCCTGCATAGGAGAGTATAAAAATTAAGCTGAGGTTTCCCAGATATTGACAATTTCTTCTCCCTACATGTAAAACCATCATAGTTACACTGACTGCAAATTGGCAAAAATGAAATAGAGCAGATAGCAAAAGCTATGGTTGGAAGCAAAACATATTGATAAGGTTAAACCTGTGCAGCAGCTTCTTCATAGCCTGTTGTTCCATTTATCTGACCAGAGAAGAAAAGACCTCCTATTTTTTTGGTCATAAGTGACCTAGAGCACTGATATGCAGGCAAGAAATCATACTCCACAGCATAAGCAGGGCGCAGCATTGAACAGTTCTCAAGTCCAGGTAGTGTTCTCAAGAGCGGTAACTGAAGTCTCTCAGGTAAACCTGTTGAGAACCCCTATTTAGAAAGTAAAATAACATCATTTAAGGTTGAACATGCTACCAAAAAACTGCATTTTGACCCAGTATATATGATAAAATTGAAGCTGGAATTCCAGCAAATTGTTTAAATCTCTGTGATGCGACAAAAATAATTTCTACTAAAAACGCTGAATTAGGAGAGAAGATGCCAAATATAAAAAGAATGCTTACTAGCACAATCTCTAGACCCGCATTTTGCATTGTTATTAGTATCTCCATTACTAAACAATAAAAGAAACCTCATATAACATGATAAAATTAGCAGTTTTATTGTGAAATACAGAATTAATGAACTTTGGTGGGGAGCAAAATTACAGTGACAATATAGGAAAACTCATCAAATTTATAAAAATATGATTCATGAACTATGTTCACTATGTGCAGTGGTTTCAGCTCATATGAAATGGGCCTTTAAACAGTCAATTGACTAAATGATCTGCAAGGGAAATTCTCACCATGCGAAGTTTCTTTTACTTCTTATTAGATAGAGAAAAGCCAATTCCTCAAATCTCTGAACAAACTTGGTTGAAAGGGATCTAAGTAATTTGATTTTCTGAGCTATTGTCCAAAGAATCTTCTAGGAGTTTGTCGCAGAGAAAATCACTCCCAAGTCATCTCGATAAGCATCTAGTTCTCAAGAGTGCTTGGTGCAGCCAACAAGAATATGGAAAATAAATTGCCTAAAAGCAGAGTTCACTGTAAGAACATGGTATGCAGATGGAGCTAGATCATGGTTCATTTTTTTTTTTTTAAAGTTGTGGTATGTTACGCAGCCGGAAAATCGACGATTTGAAATTTTGGCGATTTTTTGCACCGGCGAAACGAGGTGAAATGGAGGGAAACACAAATTTTTTTGGCGATTTTTGCGGCGTGCGGACAAAACTTGGCAGAAACTTCCCGAAGTAAAAAAAAAAGCTCCCAGTTTTTTTAGCCTTTGTTGATTTTTGCAGCCACTGAAATTTCATTTTGTGCCATGGGCTGCCGCCCATCAGCACCAAAATGGCAAACCTTGAGCTGGATTACATATCTGCTTATAAATTTTTTGAGTTGTTCTTAGTCTTCTAACCTCCGTGGTCCTTGGTAGTGTGAATCCTATGAACATTTCTTACAGTCTTCAATAAAAATTTTTCACCCTACTATTGCTAAAAAAGGATATGTGATATATGATCAATAAAAAATAAAAAATCCAAAGCCTTCTTTTACAAGATTGATGGATTGAATTTTGACTTCATGGGAATTTCTGATCTTTGCAATATGGAATTTTGCAAAAATCTTTTGAGGAAAATTTCACCATTATTGCAATAATTCTCACAAAAAGTAACACAGAAAAATCTCAAATTAAGGGAAATATTAATAATAAGGAATGTTTTGAGGCTCCCAGAAAAAAAAAAATGAAAGAATGCTAATTTTGAGAAATTTAAAACCGTTCTTGATGTGCAAGAGAATTGGTAAACGAACAGTACTTTTCCTCTGATTGCAAAACGATGGAAATATCCATAATCTTTAACATGGAAGTTATTAATGTTCCCTAATTGGACATATCAGAGATGATATCACATTAAGATGCGGGGCTATTTGTTACAGGGTTGAATTATTTTGAGAAGTAAATATACACAATTCATTGGGGATTTTGGAAGAAAAAAATCATATAATTTCAGAGATCAAGTCCACTAATAGTTTCACACTATAAAAAGGTAATGTGCTCTAGCTTCAAAGCGAAAATGTTGCTTCAACTGGTATCTTAATGATTCAGAAGTAGGAGGCAAAGTCATAGCCATATTGGAGTTGATAGAGAATAAATGGTCCTCTAAGGGACAATTTTCAATTTTTATCCCCTCCATAAATGGAATAAAAAATAAATGAGGCCAAATGTGAATACACTCCCATATTATTGAAGAAATTCAACATTCTGTGTCTGATGTAAAAATCTGGGTGCTGGGCTCAACAAATGCTTCCATGGAGTTTGTAGATATATGTTCAGTCTAGTGGTGCATCATCATGGGATCTTCGTGGGTTATTGTATATGGCAGGGCTATTGTCCATAGTGGGGTAGTTTTTTGAGTAGACTTGTGTAGGAGTTTTGTGGAGTGGTTTTGCATCTTGGGCGAGAGGCAAAGTATACTATCATACATACTTGTACTTACTTTATACTTTTTATATTAATACATTTCATTACTTATTAAAAAAAAATGCTTCCATCAATTCTCTCACCAACGAAGGGTTTCATAGGTTGGAGCTGTGAAGCTTAGACCATCAATTGTGGTCTACGGTTTAATGTCTTTCAATTGTTTTCCAACCTTCCATGTGGTGGACAGCGATTTCTTCAACTTTTTATCCTGTCATTTCATTTCTTCTAAAAACCTATTCTTGGGTTACCAACAAAACTGTCGGTGCAGGGAACATCACGTTTATATTATAGATAATGAGTAACTATCACCACTCTTTGAAATGATAAAAGCTGTTACCTCTCTATTCATTAGTTTTCAAATGCATCACTAATGAATCTACAGTCGACATACTGGCAGTGAGAGGAGCTGCAGGACCTATGAAATAGCTTTAGTCTCCTTGTTCTGTTCTGCCTGAACTATTTTTTAATATTAGCATTAAATTGGGATAGGAAAGTGATGGAATTAAACCCCAAAATAGTAGTATCCATGACTAATGAAAGCACACATTTCTCCTGCTATACACCCGTACATGCGCACATTGTAAATAAAATACAGAAGTGTTAAATTTTATTCTTAATCTTATTTTTCTTTATTTTTGCCAAAAAGTGATATCTGTTGAGAGAGTCAGCAACAAACGAAATAAAATGCACTCACAGTTATAAATCATAAAATCTTACGACAAAAATGAAGAAAACATAAATTAGAAGCAAAAGGCTATATCCACATATTCCTTTACTTCAAAGGCATATTTTATTTAATTATTCATTTTCACAACTAAATGAACGCAAACAAATATTTTAGGTAGAACACCATCACACCTGCACATAAAGTTCGGGAACATTTCGACCTTCAGGTTCAAGAAAAATTTGATGAGAATCTTTATCCTGGAATCGCACAATCTGAAACACAAATTTACTATAGTAGTTATCCTTATCCATAATTTTTAAAGTAAAAAAAAAGGGCACACACTTGACTAAGTCATAATAAAACATAAAAAAGGAATAAAAACAAAGCCGAAAGTCACGTACTTCACTAATCAATAATAGAACATAGAAACAAAACCAAAAGATGTACTTGACTAAATTAAATGATTACTAAACTACAGAAGAACTAACTACAAAGTTACAAAGAGTATAGGAAGCAAACTGAAGAGCACTGTGGTAATATTACAGACATTTCTGTGGGAACATATCTCTATCTTATGCATAATCAACTGCATTTCTACTCCTAAAGAATGGAAAAATACTTGAAATAATATAACAAGAAGCCAGAAATGTTCTTAAGAGTTGACAATATTAAATGGAAACACAATAAAAAGAACAGAGGATCCGAAAGTTCTTTCCATGCCACCAAGAAACTAAAGCAATAGAGTTCATGAAGTTTCATAAACAGGCTTCACAAATTCAATAATGTGATATACAAACCATCAGTCTCATTCTTGACATCAAAATCACAGCTGCAGACTTTATTATGTTGGTATATACCAAAAAAGCAGAGCCAGAAGATCAATATAGTTAAGTATTTCCTGGCAGAGTGAGGGTTTGGCATAGGAGATTGCAGAAAATTTATCAGGGACACAATAAAAAAGTAAATCACTTTGAGTTTGACCTTTGTAGTTGTTAACAGCATTTTGTTCATGTATAATGAGAATTATTGCACAATGCATAAATTTATTTAGAGTGATAGTGTTTCATCTATGCTGACAAAAGTGGAAATTCTAAAACATGGGGGAAATTTGAGAAAATTTTACCCTAAATTTAAAAAATTTCAAACTAAATCAAGATTCCCAACATAAAAAGTACAAATTTCCCAAAAAAAAATAAATTGTACCCTTGTTTGAATAACTTTGAACATTTATCTGTGGCAAAAGAAGAACTGGAAAACAATTAATAAGCGAACATTATATGAATTGTACCTTATCTTCGATAGAAGGACAGTATCTTGGACCCTTAGCTTCAACCCATCCACCATAAGTTGGGGTTTCATGCAAGTTATCTTTAATAAGCTGGTGGGTGTTCTTTGTGGTGCGCGTCAAATAGCAGCACATCTGTTCCCTTTCAATGTGGTAATCAGCATCGAAACTAAACCAGCTAACCTGATAAAAAAATTTGCTGAAATTCAGAAAACCCACACAATTATAGTTGAATAAGTTCATTCATGGTCTTTCAACATTCAACTGTCAAAGAAAAAGTAAACATGATATGCTTAGGATATCTATCTGTCAATATGCACACACACACACACACATATAGAGAGAGAGAGAGAGAGATAAGTGACTTTCTGAATGAAAGAAATACAAATATATCATTTTTTTTTATAAGTGATGAAAATTTCACTGAAGTAGAAGAATGTAAAAAGGACGTAAAAGAAGTAAAAATATATCATGTGGTGCAATGACTCATAAAAGATGCTGCTCACTATCTGTTCACATATACAAACTGCAAATCGCGATTTCAATCCTGTATTATAAACCTATGTATGGGATAAGATAAAGGAACCTCTTCATCCCCATGCTGGGGTTCCAATCCAGAGAAATCTACTGTACGATAATCAACACGTGCTGGAGTTCCAGTCTTCAATCGATCAGTCTCGAAACCTAGGCGCTGTAAATTTTCAGTGAGTCCATGCGAAGCTGACTCACCAGCACGACCTGCAGGCATAGATGTTCTGCCGACCCAAATTTTACCACTCATGAAAGTGCCAGTAGTGAGAACAACAGAAGGAGCATAGAAATTCATGCCAAAGAACGTCCGAACACCTTCTATACTGTCATTCTTGCCTACTAAAATATCAGTTACCATGGCCTCTCTAATAAATAGATTTGGAGTGCTGAAACGACAATGGAACAAAATGGTTAGCAGAAGATAGAAGCAAGCATAAATAGATATATGATAATCTATGCCTCTGAGAAAATGCGTAAATATGTAAACATAGAGTTATGCATCTCATGCTTGCTGAGAAAAATAAATACCCAATTATTTTGTTATGGAGTTATAAAATGGGCATCAAATCAAACAGAGATAGCCAAACAGTCCTTTATTACATTCTTTGGCAAGTTTGTTTGTGAGTGTCTACAGAAAGTCAGAAACAACTAAAAATTTATGGAGACAGTAAAGGTACAGGAAGGCGACCGAAAGAGTCGTGCTAACAGAATATTAATTTAGAATTTGATATTAAAAATTCTAACAAAAATATAATGAATTTTTTGAAAATGGGCATCAAATCAAACAGAGATAGCCAAACAGTCCTTTATTACATTCTTTGGCAAGTTTTGTTTGTGAGTGCCTACAGAAACAACTAAGAATTTATGGAGAGAGTAAAGACACAGGAAGGTGACCAAAAGAGTCGTGTGGAGAGAATATTAATTTAGAATTTGATATTAAAATTCTAACAAAAATATAATGAAATCTTTTCTTCTAATAACCATGGGCAACATATGATCCATAATCTCAATACACAACAAAGGACTAAAGCTAATAATCATGTTGTTAAGTTATTAATGAGCTATATCTCATTTGTCTAGATATCTAGACCTGAACCTGTGACAGTGCAGATCAAGATTATAGAGTTCTAACTTCTAAGAGATTGTATTTGCTAGTAACAAATAATTCTCCAGCACAATTCAAGCTATGGGGACAATGTGATATGCCAAGGGCCCAAAACCTTCAAGCATTCAACTGCTTGGAAATTGAATACTACAAAGATCAAAGAAAATAAGAATTATAGAGGCTCAAATAGAACTATTAATAAAGAAAACAATGTACTGTGCACCTAGATACATCAATAATAGTTAAGCAAGCAACTTACCTCTCAACAACTTTCTTCATTTCAAAAGCATATTCCCTTTTATCAGTTTGTGCGCGTAGTGCCCGAACAGCAGGTCCTCTTGAAAGGTTGAGGACACGTTTTTGTAAATAACACCTACATAAGATGTAAGTGTTATTAAACAAATAAACATGTAGAAACTGGAAAGTTAAAGAGGATATTTGTTAATGAAATAGAATTACTACTTAAAATATACGGATGCAGTTGCAAGCAACCTTGAATCTTGTCAAGTCATAACACTGAAAAGCACAATAATGATAACTAAAATAATGCTATTACTATTTCTAACTATATGTTATTACTTATTGAGCTGTTCTCAATGTTACACTTATCAAATAAATTAGAAAAGACAATATTAACATATGAAATGAATTTAATATCTAAATGTTCTTTAATCCATCATACTAGCAAAGAGAAGATATATAGCTTATCTATAACCATCCAATTTCCATCAACTGAAAGAACTCCTCTATATAAAATGTATTCTAATACATATGCTAGACTAAGCAATCAATGACCTTAGATACTAGTGAGAGCCATGGAAATATGGATCTTGATTACATTAAAGGCAGAAGTAAACACATGAAGAAGTCCTTGGGTGAAGACTATACAGCTTCAATAGTTTTTGAAGACAATTGAAACAACTTTAGATACCAATGTTGAAGCCTTGGAACTGCAGAGCTTAACCAATTAAAGGCAGAAGCAAACACATAAAATAAGTCCACTCAGCAATTTCAACAGTTCAAAAAGTGACTCACACTACTTATCTTCAAGTATCCACTGGAATAGTTAAAGCAAACCGATCATATCCATCTCAAATGAACGAAAGTTTTGGCGGCTTCTTAAAATTTTATGGAAAACCAACCGACAACCATGGATTAAAGTCAAGCGAACATTCAAGGTTTTGTCTCATTGGTTACGAAAGCAAAATATGAGCAAATGAAATAAGTCTCCAGAATCTGATGATTGTTATCTTTTTTTTTGATAATTAATGAAGATTTCATTAAGATCAAAGGAAAGGGAACCCCACAAGCCGTGGGATGACCCAGGAAATACAGCAAAACAAAAACAAAAACAAAAACAAAAACACAAACAAAAAGATAGAAAGGACATTGTGGACCACGAAAAATAAGACAGTGAAAAACAAACTACTAGCAACAATCACCACCAAAAAAACCAAAAAACAAAAAACAAAAAAAACACAAGACAGGCGAAAACAAAACTAGAAGCACTAAAAATAGATCATAGTTGACCAATCCCTAATAATGTCTGAAGAAGAGTAAGATGTAAAATCCTTTTGCACCGACGCCCATGAAGCTGTCAAAGACATGGCCTGATCGACCAATCCCTAACAATCTGATGATTGTTATCAAAATTATTTGTATAACATGAATGAGAATATTATAACATATACAGCACATATCAAGTTCAAGGATAACTACAAATAATAAGTATAAAGGCACTTATTATAAAACGAAAAAGTGTATTTGTTTAACTTGGAAAGGAAGTTGATTACACATTTTCAACATACTAAAGGACATCATATATGTTCATACAGTCATGATTTTATAAAAGAATGTGGAATCTAATATTCACAAAGTTATAAGTAGTTGAGAACACACGTTTCTGATGATAAGTGGAAGTGTTGTCCATAATATTATGAATGTGCCAGTAGGACATGGTGGTAGCAGTTAAGTTACAGATCACAACTAATTTGCTTGTGAAAACTTCAATCTGTGAAACAAAAATCATCTTCAATATCATCCAAGCTCACGTTAAGAAAACCAAGTGGAAACAAGTAATTATGTGAAATCCAAAGCACAAACATTACACAAAAAAAAAAAAAAAAAAAAAAAAAAACCATTACTAGGCAAAAAAGCACTTCAATCAAAACCAAATGGTCCTCAGATAGTACCTATCAGCAATCTTTCCAATTTCTCCACCCAGTGCATCTACTTCATGCACTAGTTGTGACTTAGCAGGTCCACCTACTGCTGGATTGCAAGGCTGCATGAAATAGACATGAGTAATTATGCTCCAACTTTCTTTGTCATAAAATCTTTTCAAAACTACAAAATGTGCATTGAAGGATAAAGAAACATCGCAAGATAATCGTAGTTGAAAAAAAAAAAAATTACTATCAGGGGAAAAAATTGTGCCCAAAATACTGAATCTATAACAAAATTTTTAGCAAGGTTTTAGGTTTTGGTTTATCAATTCCAATCCTGGTCAAACAAAAAAGAATCCAATAGTTGTAAAGTTCTATAGATCTCAAGATAATTTCTTCTCAGCAATATCTAAATCACGAGTCAATACACTAAAATATATAATAAATAAACAAAAATATAGTATAACAAAAATTGTAATATTATGATACATAATAATAGCTACTACTATCTTATATTATTCTAATTCATAATATAAAACAGTATATGAATTAGAATACTATAACAAATTACATTGCAATATCATAAAATTATAATATTATAACTATAATAAATTATAAACGATATAAATATATAATATAAATAATATAATATTATGATATAAAAAAGATTATATTATTTCTTGTTATTTTTACATTATTCTAATATATATAATATTTATTAAATTTCATATTTTAATTTAGTATATTAATATAAGTAAGGGATAAAATAAATAATATAATATATCATAAAATAATGGTAAATATAATAAAATATTCTCATTTCATATATTATAATCATAATATTATGTTATAGTAATTTCATAATGATAAAGGTATTTTAGAATATAATACAGTATATAATATGATATCATTCTAGTAAATAACATTAAATTATGACATTATTATAGTATCTATTAGTTTTATATTTAACACTATAATATAATAATAATTATTATTATAACCATAACATAAAAGATTATACTAATAGATGAAATGGTAAAATATAAATTAATGTATTATAACAATATTCAATGATAATATTAGAAAAATATTAAATTATAATATTTAATAATGTTATAATATACCTTAATAATAATGATAATCGTAATTATTATGTATTCTATTTAATGTTATATATATTTTTAGACAATTATGTTTATTATATTTTTATTATTTTATATTTCATTCATTAATATGAAAAATATAAAAACTATATCAATCATCAGGATCAACCAAATGAGAATTTGGATACACATTGATATAATCAAATTCTAAAATCGAGTACACCTAAACAAGATTTTGCATTACGAAATTCAGCAACTAGAATACGGTGTTTCAAAATCCAAATAATAATCCACAATCCAAAATCCCCACCAAATGTCCCCTAGGTAAAATGACATTGAGAATCCATATGGAAGCAACAGGTTAACGAGGGTAACAAGCTAAGATAACACAACAGAGTGGCTATCATCCATTCATTATTTGGCCTACAGAGATAGTGAGGGAGTGCAATAAGTGGTGCTTTTTGACACTTATCACGCAGGATGATATGACAAGAGGAATGGACCCGGACATGATTAGGGATGGGGGTTAAGCTTAGGGGTCATGACATGCTTTTAAGCTGAATGGCCTGTTCAGCTTTGGATTAAGATGCATCCTATGTGAGAGTAGCTCGGTAGTGATGCGTACAATGGACCTTGATTGGTTTTGTTTTGGGGTCCGATGGGGTATTCGGGGGATTTTTGTAGAGTGTTCTCTTGTTTTGCGTTGTTGATTGTACACTCCATACTTTTACATATATATACATCTTCATTATTCATAAAAAAAAAAGCATCCATTCATTATTTTTATACTCCGAATTTCCAAATAGTATAACGTCTCTAAATTCTTATCAAAAGAAATTTATGGAAAGACGTTTCCTCTTCAACTTCCAACTAACTATTTTTATTTTTGAAAAAAAACTATATCTTGGAGGGCTAAATTTTTCACAATGATACTTTTGGTCTGCATAATAAGCAAATCAAGCATCAAATCAAAACAGGAAAAATAATTAAGAAGTCACTGAAGAAATCAAAAGATGGAAATTTTTTTAATCAATATAATGTGCAGGCTTTATAATAACAAACCTTTGTTATTGTCAAAGGATTAGTTAACAAATGAATGAAGATATATTACAACCAGCTTCCTATAAAGTTCCAAGCTTAACCTGCCATGCAATACGGTCCATATTCAGTGTTAAAAGAAGAGTTTTAGCCCCCAAACGGGCAGATGAAAGGGCAGCTTCACAACCTGCATGTCCTCCTCCAACCACAATGACATCATATCTTTCGTCACTCACTTCGGGATGGTACGTCCATTCTACAAAAATGATCACAGATGATAAATTTTTGTTAGAAAAATGGTTTGGGACTTGCCATTATGAAGAAGCCAGATTTGCTGTGTTGAACAACCGTGGTACTTAAAAGCTTACGTTGATTGGTAATCTTTTAATTATGCATATCAAAGGGCCCAACATATGGCAACTCTAACACTCTCCCATACATCTGATTTCACACAGGAACATAGACAGGGAGGACAAAAACACGAGGCACACAACCCTGATACAAAGAGACAAATAAATGTTAAGGGAAACTCACCCTTGGGTGTTGAACACTAGACCTCCTACTCTGATGCTATTAAACAACTGTTGCTCCTAAAAGCTTAAGCTCATAGGTAATAGTGTAACTCTTTAAATCAAAGGGCCCAACATATGGTAATTGAACATGCATTGCTCCCCTCATCCCTCACCTCCCAAAAGAAAAAAAAAAGCTCACCACCCACCAATGACCAAACTACTTATTTAAAAGAGATAACAATAAATTGGTCATAAAAGACAAACTACATAACAGTTCCAAACAAAGGAAATAAAAACTTCACCATCACTATTGTAGTTCCCCTTTTTGTACATTTCCAGTCATCTTTGCCAAGGTATAATAATTCCTTGTGTCAGTAAATTATTTCAAAACTTACAAAAAAATCCATAGAAATTTTTTATCAAAGATATTGGTCATCTCTTAACCTATATGTAATTGCTAGGGACTCAACACTTGTTTTAGTTGCCTCAATATGAGGTCAAATAGATTTGCATCTCCTGGAAGTTGTAAGTCTAAAGATGCAGGACCTTCTTTGCTTGTCTTATGTCACCATGACTTCATGTGGCTACTGGGGTTTGAAGGTTTGCCATTTGACTTGAAAGATCTATAAGATTTGGTTGCCTCAACCATACACCCATTTTTCCCACTACAAGTATAATCTTAAAGTGAAAGAGATATTTTAACAGACCCATTTGATCAACTTGGCCTGATTATTAAATGGTGATAGACACATTTACAACAAAAATCATCACTTGCCAAAATTACAACTTCAACTGCAAAATAAGCTTCACAAATCATATTCACTGACAATTTTCTACAGAGAGGACCACAAAAGATTGCTCTTCCCCAGTTTATCCTGCTACCCATTCCTCACCCTGCCCACCAACACCACCACAAACAATAATCACAACAACATGAAAAATTCTCTATCCCAACTGTATTGAGTTGATAATAGGAATCCTGTTCTGCCAACCCAGTTTGTCAAAAAACATTTTTTTGATTGGTTATAAGTACTTCGATCCTTTTTAACAAACTCCATCCTAGTCTCCTTTGGTATCCCTCTTGTCCTCCTCAATGTATACCTCTTTGCACCTTCTCATAGCCATCTCCCTATGTCCTCTCTTTACATTCCCAAAACTTCTTTCCTTTATTTCATCCCTTAGACAGGAGTCAGCTAGATATCCTTAAATATGTTCATTTCCAAATTTATCATCTCAGGATTCCCATCTCAGCAACATTCATCCTATGATATGTTGCTTCCTTGCTGCACGAAATTATATTTCATATATGATACCAAACCTACCAGTTTTCAATTAAAAATATGCTTTTGTCTTCAGTGGAATTGTCAATCAAATAACACTCTAGAAATTCTTGCCCAATTAAGCTGTCTAGCTCTAGTCCATCTGAAACATCCTCATCAACATCCCTACCTTTATGGATAATTAAGTTTAAGACAATGAAAGTGATAGATATTAGGAAACTGTTGTTGGTTAAATCTTATCATTGGTTGACCTTTGATGTCATTTGTACTACAGTTATAATCTATATACCTAGTCCAAACTTGGTTTGTTTTAAACCTATTGACTCTAAGGTATACCTTATAATTTTGGTGTTACTCCTTCCTCTAGTTCTGTTTATCAAACTACATCATCTACAAATAACGTACACCAAGGGACCTCCCCCTGAAAACATATACATATTTACACATTTCATTTTTAATTTATGTGCAAAAGGGAGTTTATGCAAATATAAAAACAAGTCATGAACAATGACGTCAAACCAAGATTGTTGACCACACCCAAGGTCTACAACTAAGCAAGTCGGTATAGTTTGGTTTGGCATCTCCTTATGAGTGTGTGATGTCAGAAAAGATATAGTAGATGGTCTTTGGAAGTATTAATTCCTTGGACTATAAAAGGACTTAAAATATTAAATTCATATAATATAGTTAAAGTTGCAATAAAAAAACTATATGGTATTACTTCTTTCAAAATTTTTTTTTTTTGGGTTCTTGCAGATTGTTTCACTTGATGAAAGAACATGGAATTTCACCCTCGATTTGCGTATATCCTTTTTTCAACTCCCAACAAATTTGCAAGAAGTTTTATTATTATTGTGACCAGTAATGTTAGAATCGTTAAGATAGTTTTCATCTGTAATTTGGTGATGACTTATTTTTCCTCTTATGTTTTGAGTCTCTATACAGATTATGCTATAAAAATTAATAACAAAGATATGGGATTGAAGAACAGAAGGGTAAACCACAAAAGGCAACGTTATGCCACCATACATAGCAACGACAAACATAGTGTTTGTCGATATTTCTGTAATCACGAAGATAAGAGGATTAGTTTTAATAGTTCATCAAGGATAGAGCTGATGTTAGGATTTTTCTTTGACGACAAGAAAGCATCCCCAGCTTTATTGAGCTCTGTTTCTTTTGTTGGTGATAACAACAACAACATGTCTTATGCCAAGCAAACATATCTAGCTAAAGGGTAACATATAACCCTAAAATGATTCAAGGTTTAAGGATACAACGCCCAAAATTTTCAGAAAGACGACATAAGACGACTGAACAAATGCAATATATCGCATTTCCAGGCATTGAAAAGAGCACCTAATCATCGTCATTGTGAAAGAAACTATAGGTTCTGAGTCACACTTTCCCTTTGATTTGAAGCCATAAGCCGATACCCAATTGCTTGAGAAATTGCAAAATTTCACCAAATCTAACAACCAAACTGCATTTTTCATTCTTTAATCAAATCTACACTGGCTTCATTCACTCGTATACTAGCTGTTTGAGAAAACGACCCAAAAAAGACATAAATAAACAGTTCGAATTTCTAAATACCTTCAGAGGCTGAGGATACGACTGTGGTAAGCCCTCTACAATGATTCCAACTGAATAACCCGTAGCTCCGGCGAAGCTTCCTCCGGAACCCGATATCTTGAAATGTTCCTCGAAGGCGAGACGATCGAGGAAAAATTGGTGTGAACGGAGACAATAATCGGAAATGGCGGGAAATTCGAGTTAGATGAAGAGCAACAGCCGCCATTAAACGGCCTTCTAACGAACTTTCTTGTGTTTTTGGCAACTGAAATGATTCCTGCGGAGATGGTCAGAGAGAGGGAGGTTGTGAAGGAGAGAGCTCGCCTTTCGATATGGGAGTGGGTGTGCAGCGCAGAGAAGGATCTGTACCTGTAGTGGCTTGTGGCTCTTTTTATAAGGTCTTTGTCCAAAGACTAAACAATGTTATTCTAATTCACATATCAACTGAAATGGTTTTAATAATTTTGACTTCTAATTGATTAAAAGCTGACAAAATAATAAAATTTTTGATAATTATTGCTTAGTTAACAAGTTCCAAACTGTAGAAACCTTTAAAGTTTCTAAGTTATGAGTTTTAACTAACCAAAGAAATCATGAAGGCTCCCTTGTAAAGAGATCAAAAAATTAGTCAATTGCCCCTTATATTCTTTCCAACTTTCTGTCATCATGCTCTCTGATCAAGTGATTTTATCTTCCAACTTGTTAACACCCAAAGTCCTGTTAAGGAATATATTAAATACATAAAGTGCACCCCCAACTATAAGCTTAATCTTTAAGTAGGAACGGTGTTCTACAAGTCCTGATCCTACTAATAGTATAAGGAAATAAGGTTGCACTTCAATCAAATAATTTAAGTTATTGGTCTAATGGTAAGCACTTGATTATACAAATCTGTATCAAAGCCTAGGTCTTTGATTCAAGTCCTCCGAAGAACACGCCACAATTGTTTGTGTTGGTGTGTCCCCATCTTACATGTTGGCTATAAGCCAACATGTATTAGCTTTGACCAATAACTTAAAGTTATTGATCTAGTGATGAGTGCTTGATCCTAAAAAATTTCCTCATCTTCTCCTCAAAATCGCATTGAAATAGGAATATTTAAAATGTGTTGCCTTCTTGTTTGTTTTTTCATAAAAAATGCAAACGATTATATCTCCCATTTAGCCGCTTACTCTGTCATTTACCTTTTTTTCCAATGTTTCTAAATATTAATCAAAATTTTACCTGGCCTGATATCCTTTTTGCAGGATGGGCTTGTTTTGAATTCTATAAGCTTCAGATTAGACTGTGTAGGCTTTAACAAAGCTCATTGACCATTGTACCTTGCCAAGGTGTTTTATCAACTAAAAACTCCTGACTGTATTAATAGCAAAACCACTTCTTTAAGTATGCAGTAATAGGCTTCTCATGTACTCCTTGAGAAAAATTTGAGAATTGAAATGAAGTGGATGAAATAATGTAAGAGTAAATTTATACCAGTAAGGGGGAAAATTGAAACCCAGATATAATTACTGGGTTTGAGTCCTACATTTCGCAACAAACAAGAAGCCTCACAAGTTACCGTAACCATACAGATGTCTTAATACATATAATAGCTTCTTATGTATCTGAAACAATGAATATCTAGTTTTTTAATGCCGCATCAATCATCAACCTCTGCTTTGATTTCTCTCTGTAGCTCTTCCTTGTAATCCTCAAAAGTACCTGGGAAGGTTCTAACAGTCCCATTTTCTACAACCCAGATCTCACTCTTCTCTTCATCTTCACAGACACAGGATATAAGCCTCGAATCATGACTGACCAACACAACTCCACCAATAAACTCATCCAATGCGTCGGCCAGTGCATCAATGCTCTGCATGTCTAAATGATTTGTAGGCTCATCCAGCAGCAAGATGTGAGGCTTTGACATGGAAATTGAAGTGAACACAACCCGGGATTTCTGACCTCCCGATAATTTTGCGATTGGTGTAAGGTGGTTATGGCTAGGGAGACCAAATTTCCCTAGTTTTGCACGCACTGCCTCCTGCTTGCTAAGTCCTTCTTGGTCTGGATGAAGGCGGAGAAGGTATTGAACTGGGGTTTCTTCCATTGTCAAAAGATCCACAAAGTGTTGTGAATACCTTCCAATCCTCAACTTTTGACTCCTCCTTACTTCACCCTCAGTTGGAACCAGATCCCCAGCAAGAAGATTGAGCAAAGTCGATTTTCCGGCTCCGTTAGGACCAACAATTGCTACACGAGTTCCCATATCAATACCCACATCAACATCCGATAGCCTGAAGTCCTCCCGATTTGGATAGCTAAAACTGACTTCAATGAGCTGCAAGAGTGGTGGAGTGAGTTCAGTAGGTTCTGGAAAGTGGAACTCGACACTGTAATCTCTCCACTTCTTTGGAGCCTCTGGCAATGGTTCATCCTCATCGACTTTACCCTTTGCCTTGCTCTTTGCAGCTTCCTTAGCTGCAACAAACTTGGCTCGATCCTTAACCTTCTCTTGCTGAACCCGATTCCCTGTCCTCTTGGCCGCCTTCACCTGCTTGTCATAAATCTCAAACTTCTTGTTCATTTCTTTTCTGCGCTGCTCATACCCACTTTCAAAATCATCAAAATTCCCACGGTAGAACTGAAGTTTTTCATCATGGAGATGAATTATCTCAGAACAGACAGTGTTGAGGAAATCCCTGTCATGTGAGACTACAACAAGAGTTTTTTTCCAGCGACAGAGGTACTCCTCTAACCAAAGAACAGCCCGGAGATCAAGATGGTTGGTGGGTTCATCCAGCAACAGAAGGGTCGGTTGCACAAACAGTGCCCTAGCCAATGAAATTCTCATCCTCCACCCACCACTAAATGACCGGGTAGCACGACTCTGCATGTCTTTGGTGAAACCCAATCCAGCAAGAATCTTTGATGCCTGTGCTTCAGCGGCATCTGACCCCATCAACTGCAATCTATCATACAGGTCGGCAAGTTTCTCACCTGCATCCCCACTGTTGGTGTCATCATCAACCTCTTCCTCAGCAGCCAAGGATGAATTCTGTAAACCTGCAACCTCTTGTCGGAGCTTGATAAGCTCCTCATTTGCTGAAACAACTGCTTCCAGAGCAGTCTTGTCATCACCAATAACCTCTTGTTCAACGAGAAGAACATCTATATTCTTAGGCACTGGAATCTTCCTCCATGCAAGAAGCTTCAATAGCGTTGACTTTCCCTTCCCATTGGGCCCAATCAAACCGTACCTTTTCCCATGAGAAATCTTTAATGATGCATTCTTTAGAAGCTCTTTCCCCCGAGCAGACACGGAAAAATTATCAATTGTAATATCTTTCACATTAGCATCTGCATCATCGTCCCCCTCAAGGACAGTAGTCCGGCTACCAATTACAACAGTGAAAGCGTCACGGTCATCCTTGAGAGCTTCTCGCTTAGCCTGCTCAGCAGCATGGACAGCAAGTAGGTCCTTCTTCTCTCTCTTCTTTAACTCCTTGTCAGAAACAGAGATGTTGAGGAGCTTTGAATCTGGCCTCTGCTGCCGTCTGCTGATATTTTTCTGTTTTTCTTCTTCGGAAGCGACATCATCATCATCCTCATCTGAGGGAGGAAGATCAATGCCTTCAGTGTAAGAGGGAAGTTTCTTTGTCTTAGGCTTACTAGTGGTTGAGGAGGAAGATCCCTTCTTGGGTTTATCAGGTTTCTGGTCCATACTGGCAAGCATGGCTGATACCGAGAGCTTCTCTTTCTTCCCATCCTTATTGGCATCTTTGCTGGGTTTAGCTTTCACGGCTATGCCCGACTCATCTGTTTTCTTCTTTCCCATTGGGGCAGCAAATCTGACACAGAATGATGAAAACAATCAACTGCTGTGATTCTTTGATGTTGCAATAATTAATCTATGAACTTAAAAAAGGAAGAATCAAAGAGAAATTGCAAAAAATTATATCTGGTTCAGTAGTACGCTTACGTCCATGGGAGTGAGAAGAGTCCTTTCACTATACAGAGAAAAGACTAGGGTTACAACTTATATCTCTCCATATCCCCATTACAACCCTAGCCCATATATTGGTCAAAATCCCCAATATACCCCTACTGTACTGCCTTGGACCCCGAGTATGAGTCACTGTTTCCAACTAGAGCTGTAAGTAGGGTGGGCTGGGCTGAGTTTCAATGAGTTCGGGCTCAACCCTAACTAAAATTGATGAACCCAAACTCTCCTCAGCCCGCCCTAACCCAAACTCTTTGAGCCCAAACCCAACCCTAAAATTATTTCTTGAGTTCAGGTTGGGTTCGGGCCAGCCCAAACTTTTTTTTTTCTACTTGAAAAAATGATACATTCACATATGTTTTTAACCATTGAAATTTATTCTTAGGTCATGACAGTGGAAAAGCTTCTTTTTCTTTTGCCCTCTTTATTTATTTCTATTGGCATGGTGTTGAATTTTTAGCATCACATATATGGTAGCTTCTATTATGGAAATGATCATCAATAGACTTTGTACTAGTGCTATTATATGCAACATCATGATGTCATTTTATACTATAAATGGTAATGCTTTTGCTGATGAAAACAAGAAAGGAGAACTTACAACTATTTTGGGTTTCCTGAAATTGGTTCTAATTGTCTTAATGTGAATTGTGGGTTCAAGAAATTATTTGATTTTACATTTCTAGTTGCACTTTAGTTCTTCAGTGTTTATGATTGTTTTCTGAGTTGCTTGTCTAGGTGAATCTGAACCTTCAGCCTTTGCAATACCAATGCTACAAGTAAGCAAACCTTGCTTCTTCATGCTGATGGAAAGAAACATAGAGCAAAGGCTCGGGCATTTCATGCAGCTAAGCAACAATCGGAACAGACTGATGGTTCTACTCCTAATATGAAGGCCTCAACTGAAGACCATCAACAAAGAGAACCATCGGGTAATAAAGATACAGAGGAACCAAAACCGCAAGAAGCAGAGGATTCAAATCAGCTAGAACTGCCAAGAGAGGTTGTTCCAAATAATAACTTAGTGCTAGAAAATGGGAACTCTTCATCAAAGATAGAGAAAACGCAGTACATCTGAGAGTGAAAGTTTTAGGAAAAAGAATGATGATAACTATTCAGGTGATATGAGTAATGGGGAGGTGATTCAAGCGAAAAGAGCACAAGTGGAAGAACCAAACTGCGCTGCTAAGAAATCCAGCAATATTGATACTAATAACAAAGACAACATCGATGAGTCAGCATGCATGGATCAAAATATCAGTAATAAGATAAAGTGGAAGAAGCTGATTTCTACAATATTGAAATCCGTACGTATTCCCCTGACCATCTTCTGGGTAGTTACGATATAATGCAATTTGGTCTACTTTAAAAATCATAGACATGACAAATAAAACTGTTCTATGAGCAATTTTGATATTATATCTTTGTTGGGATTTCAGAATGTTTTATAATAGGTCTGCTACCCATCATTTTTAAACTAAAGATTGGGTTGTTCTAGGTTCACTTGCCACACGTCTTGATTAAACTTGGCTGTGCAACAATCCCATTAACCCATTACCGACATCACCTTCAACCCATAATTGGAACCACTTTTGACTCATACGTTGACTGATACATCTGTTTCTTGTGATGAAACAGAATTCAGATGGGGTTCTGAAGACGAAGCTGCAAAAACTTGTTTTAAAGGCTCTACTGGAGTCTGGCATCGCTGATGGTGAAGCTCAACTCAAGGACATGCTCATGCAAAAGGTTAGTCAAAAAACAGCCAAAATTAAGAGTGGATTTCAGCTGCATTTCTTGTTAAGAGTTTTGAAAAGTGCATTCGTTTATCTATGCTTTTCTCTATTTGATACAGATAGATTCAAGTTCTAGATTTAGAGTTGAAGGCAAATTTGTAAATCTTGTGAGGAAAATCTGAAGCTCATCTTCATGGCATTATTGGAGGTTTGCAGGAGGGGGTTTTAGTGGTATATATACATTGGGCTATTCGGGTTGTGCCTAGTGAGCCTGAGCCCAGCCCGAACTCAACTTCGGGCTCAAGATTGAGCCCGGCCCAAACCCAAACCTATTTCTTAAATCGGGCTGTTATTCGGGCTGGGTTGGGCGGGCTCGGTCCGGCCAAACTTACAGCTCTATTTCCAACATCAACCAATTCAGGCATAAAGGTGGAGTTTAAAGATACACCCCAGAAGAACTCCTAAAAGATCCAAAAAGAAAGGTTCTTTTTCTCTTCCACACTAATCAAATAGAACCCAAAATAAAATTTACAAGGGCGTCGGGAAAGAAAAAAGACAGTACAATAAGAAAAACTTGAAGAATTCAAGCCAAAACAGAACAGAAATCAGCACCAAAAATAGAAAAAAAGAAAAAGGTTAAAGGTTAAATAGAACTAACATAGGACTGAAGTCTAAATTAGCACTACAAAAAGGGCCTTAATAGGATTGATGTGTATTTTCTCTAATTTCACTCAAATCATCACGTAACCATACAAGTTCATGAAATTCAAGTTTCAATAGGACTGAAACTAGCAGAAACGAAAAAAGAAAATTGCATTCCAAGTGCAAAAGTATTGATATGCAGAAAGAGCAAAAAATCAAATAGAACCGTCATGGGTGTTGTCCAGTTTCATTTAGGTGACCAGAAAGCCATACAAATTGTAGAACAAGCCGATACCATAAAATGTAACAAGGCAAAAGAGAATAAACAAAGAGCACAAAGCTGAATCAACCCTCAGAAATAACATTAGTTGCAATCAAAGATGCTGGGTTAATATAAGCGGCACGCACATGACACAGATCTACAATCCCATAGTAAGAGAAGGTGATGTGAGGGCACTTGGCAAGATGACTAAGAGAGTGTTTGGGGGTACTAAACTAATATTGTAAGGACAACTAAGGAGAGTATTGATATGCAAAACAAAAATCAAATCAAACCATCATGGGTGTTGTCCAGTTTATTTAGATGACCAGAGAGTCGTACAAAATATAGAACAAGCGGATACCCTAAAACATAACAATGCAAAAGAGGATAAACAAAGACCACAAAGCAGAATCAACCCTCAGAAACAACACTAGATTGCAATCAGATATTCTGGGCTCATATATGCACATGCACAAACCCAGATCTACTATCGCATAGTGAGAGAGATGGTGATGTGGGGACACTTACCAAGACTAGCAGGACGACTAAGAGGCTGTTTGATAAAAAAAATTTAAAAATTTAAAACCAAAAACTTCTCAAATTATTTTTGTGATTTTGGAAACAAGTGAAGAGAAAGCCTGTTTGATAAGAATTAGTTAAAATCAATTATGATTCTAAAAATCAATAAGAATGCATTTGGTAAGTATAACAATTATGATTTTAAAATAATTTGTGATGATAGCAGTGGTGTTAGATGCGGTCGTGAAGGTAATAGTAGTGGTACTAATGATATTGGTGGCAATGGTGGTGGTGGTTGTAGTAGAAGAAAGCTGGTGGTGGTGGTAATGGTGTTGATGATAGTAGTGGTGTGGTGATGGTTCATGGTGGTGGTAGTAAATGAAGCCTTAGGTAATTTGATTAATGAAGCAAGAAATTACAAAGACAAATTCAAAAAATTCGAAAATCAATTATTTTTTTCTTTTGCCCTTAGCTTCTGAAATTTCAGCTTCTAAAAACAGGGCTGTTTTTGGATTTTTCTATTTTTAACTCCATTTGGAAACTGTTCAAACCAAACACAAATTTTGGGCTTCTGTTGTCAAAAACTGAACAACTATTCTTAAAAACATTACCAAACAGCCTATCCGTTCCAGTCTTGTATGATACTTTAAACATGAATCAAACTACTCCAAGATCCATCTCTTCTGGAATTGCCTAAAAAAATAAAAGAAAGCTCAATAACCTTTTTAATATCAACAGCTCAAAAATATCCATTAATCAAAGCATTCCATGATAGCATACTTGAAAGCCAATTTATATCAAGCATTTCATCGAAAAACTTCAAATCAATAATTAATATCTAATCTTCACATCCATTTTCAACCAGAGAAATCCAATCAAAAGAATCAAGTACAAGCCTGGGCTTCGTGATTTAAGCATGGAGAACAAAAATTGATCAGATTACAACCACGCCAGATGATTCAAGAACTATAACAATAGTTCCATATATGGCAGATCGCACAAGGTGTCTAATACAATGATTATGTTACGTACACACCCTTAGTAATACATTAAGAGCTGCAACATATCAGCCAAACACTCTTATTAGCTACAAAACCTTAAACCCAAAGTTGGGATTGTAAGGATTCTTAAGATCAGATTTTGGAGCAAAATCGAAAAACGAAAATACCTAAAAACTAAATTAAGAATTACGTCCAAGCTATCCGGAATACCACTGTCATTCTAAACCTTGAAATATCTAATACTATCGAATCCTGAGGGTCTGGCGAGGAGATCTAAAATGAAAATGTAAAATCAAACTAGAAATACAAAACCCTAGTTGAGGACGAGAGAAGGGAGATCATACCTTGATGAATCTGTCAAAGACGAATGAAGAAAATCAGAGAATGAAACACAATCAGCGGAACCGTGAATTTCCTTTTACAACCTGCTTGGTTTTCTTTTTGTGCTCGCGAAAAAAAGAGAGACGAGACCAACTTCAAGTTGGGATCGAACACGCTAACCAGAAAATACTTGCAAAAAATTGCCACCTAACTTGCAAAAAAGGGATTTGTGGATTTCAGAAGTCGAAAATTTTCAGCTTCTAGAAATCAGTTTCTGAATCGTTTTACCAAAAAAAAATCAATTTGTAAATATGCTTTCCAAACACCATTTTGGGGTATTTTCAAAAAATCAGTGTGGTAAGTGTGATTACTGAACTTTATTTTGGGGGTTTGGTTGTAAAAACGGAAAACAGTTTCTGAAAACGATTCCAAAGAGGACGGCAACATGCCAAGGCGATGGTTTCGGACTGGGAATATATCACCAGTTTTAGTTTTTGCAGAGGCGGCAATTTTAGTAGTTGGGTCTCTTTTAGGCCCACCTCTATATTTTATGCCCAAAAAGTTTGGGCCGGGCTTGGACTAAGCATAACTGCAGACCAGTCAGATTCTAATGGACTGGAGATAGTTTCACAGTAGGTTGAAATCTTCTACAATGTATTCCTGCATTGTTTTCTGCTCTGGGCATGAGATGTTATCATGGGAAGCATTTCACATATACTGTTTTTTCATTATCGTAAATGTTTTATGTCGGGCCCACTTGAAAGAAAAAAGTGACCGAGATGCTCCACACAGCAGCATCTAATGAAGACCGAAGCAGAAATCAATGTTGGAAAATTGCGAAACATTTTATCCCTTGACCTCTTTCAAGGGAAGACATCCTCTTTCTTGCATTCATCCATACACTTCTAAGAAAGATATACTGCCACGTGGAGCATTTGATGGCTACAGGTTTTTTTTTTTTTTCAAACCTTCATTACAAAAATTTTTAGCAACATTTTTACTTAACATGGACTAGATGTCTCCAATCACCAATTCACCGTGTACTTTGAAGTTTGAACATGAATACATGTTAAAGTAGAAATTGGATATGCCTGACTGAGATTCACCAAAAATTTAAAAGCCAAGAATATGTTTTTTCATAAGGTGTAAGCTCATAGTTTTCAAAGAAATCAAGGAACTATGGACAATCTCTTTTAAGAATGGGATAATTCAAAGCCAAGAGAAGAAATAAATGGTAATCAGCATCAGCATCTTTTTTTGTTTTCAGAAATTAAATTAGAAGATGGGTATTGATTCTTTTCCAATGAGAGAGCTCTCAATTGTCAGCTGAAAGATGATGACATTTGAATAACCTGATGGGTGCTAAGCTGCTCATGTATCTGTCTGAATTTCTCTTTGAGCCTTTGTATCTACAAGACATGAAGAAATCAATGAGAGAAGCCACCAATAGAGCTACCTTAACTGGGGAAAAAGAGAAATGGAGCATATAATAAGATACCCGCTTCACTTCAATCTCCAAATTGCGCTTCCGTTGCCCCAGTGAGTGTCGCAGGTTGCTGATGTCAAAGACATTATCCATGTCATCCTCAAATGCAGATTCCAGGTCCTCCCGCAGGAGTGCTGGCAACTTGTCGACAACCGGCATTAGTAGAAAGCAGTTGAACTGCCAGGAAGAGCATGAAAGAAACATTAATACAATACGAAATGGTTTCTATGACAAATAAATACTATCATCAATCATCTATAGAAAGGAGGATACTGAGGATTATGTTCTTCATGTTAAGGAAAATCCTTAAGTGTTAATTGACCAATTTATTTGCATTTGAAAGCAAATTTTATAACACAGCTATAGGCCTTCATGATATATAAAGTTCAAAAAGTTTAACAAGTGTTGGATTCATAGAATGACCAGCTGAGATGAGGATTGAGATCAATATAAGGAAAGAAAAGGAAAGACAAGAAATGGACATACCTGAGAGATTCATAAAAGTACTCACAAGGGAAAAGAAAGAAAAAATAGGTTGAGATGGTTCAAATGGATAGGAAGGACAGAAAAGAATTTATAAAAGGGCTATAAGAAAGCTGAAAAGGACCACAGAGGGCCAGAAATGGTTTCAATACATTATTTGAATGAAGATATTGCTTTTTGATAGAATTAGATAGTGAAACAAGACTTGTGTGGCTGACTCCAACTAGTTCAAATTAAGGCATTTTGTTGATATTGATAGTTAACATGGAACTAGACATCAAAATGAGAAGTTGACCAAAATTTTGAGAAATAAAAGCACATAAAGGTGAAGTTTAAATAGACGAGAAAATCTGACAATTTTGAGAGCATAGGATAGAAGTGTACAAAAGATAGAACCAATGCTTGTTGAATAAGTCTGCCATCAACCATATGATCTAGAAACTAGACTAAAAGGTCTACATATACTGAAAATGCCTTGCAATGAGTCGGGGCTCCCCCTGGAAATTGGAATGTCCAAACGGATGGAATGAAATAGACCAGCATTGTATCAACTGAGGAGTTCGAAACAACCTTAAAGGCATTGTCTCTAGAAATATCTGGAAGAGATGAATTATAATCCAGGAAAATAGTAAATTTCAGTACCAACCTTCAGTTCCGAAGAGGCCAAGAAATACTCTCTAATGCCATGGAATATTTGTTGTACCAAAGCAAAGACAATCCTTTCAGATGAAGGAGCAAGCCTTCGATTCCAAAGAGTGCTATCCAAGAGATCAGCTAGCCTTGTTTCTGATGTCTGAATAAAAGTACCTGAGTCGCTGCCTGAAGCCAAATGACTAAGCTTTACTTCTGACTTTGGCTTAATGTCATGTTTGCTGTCATTTGTAACTGGCACTAAAGATGATTCCTGGTAGACACTAATATTATTAGGATTACCACTTAGAGTGGACTGTTCTGAGCTAGCAAAAGAGTCCAAGAAGTGACGTAATCCAGCTCGATTCTGCAAAAGCGGTTTCAGATGTTAAGTAATATCTATAACAGCTAAGCAGGGACCAATTTAATGCACAACAATGCAATGCTTGTGGTTGCAAATAAACTATTTTTACCTTATTGTGGAGGGACCAAGTGACATAGCGGGTAGTGCTTATCAAGTCCTCCATGCATCTACATCAAAAGCATTTGGGACAAAGTATGTGTCAGTAAATTCAATAAGTGAAAATTTCACATACAGAGATGATAATAAAAAGTAAGTAGCAAGAATAAACTGCACGTGAGAGTAGATACCCCGTGCTCAGAATATTATGTGTGACAAAGCAACATAACTGATATCATGGCAAGTATCTTCATTTCCAAAACATTCTACAATGATAATTTCTGTGCTAAAACACACTGCATACTGTTGAGATTGAAAAAAGAGGGAGATTACATACGACTGGAGAAGCATTAACGGAAAATATAAATTCATTTACCACAACTCCTTTAAAGAAATACCAAAACTACAAATTGTGTTCAAGCACACAAAATTGTGTCCATAGTTTTTGTGCACACTGCAGTGCAACTTCTGAGCCTGATTAATGATATAAATTGTTGTCCAGGATGAACAATCCCAAAAACAATAGTGAAATTTAAAACCAAGATTCAATTATCAAAGCCCATGTCCACATAATTTTAATTTAGTCAAACTGATCAAATTTTTAATCAATCATTTGAGCTAGCACAACAGAGACCAACAATGGAGTGACAGTTTCCACAAAGTCTTTGCTCCCTGCTTTTCCTCAATATATTAAGAGCCATCTTTAGATAATAGCATAAGTAACGCAGGAATATTAATGAAAAAGGAGTGCCATTTTCAGGGAAAAAAAGGACAAAAGTGAAATTTTGGCTGTTTAACACTATGAGAAAGTCACATGGATTGAATAGGAGTTAGATGAAATGCAGGAGCAAAAGTCTACAAGAAAAAAGTTTGGCTTGGTATATAATCTTAATACATCACATTGTAAGGCTAATAATCAAGTAATTATAGTAGACTACTTAAAATGGCTAAAAATGGCTGTGAGTTACAGTTTGGTGCTGAATTGTAGCACCACTCGAGATGGAGTTAATGTTGTTAATTATTGTTCAAGAATGAGTGTGACCATTTGCTCTTCCATACCAGTGTAAGAGGAAGATATGATCCTGAGGTAACATATTCAATTATGGAGACTATTTATCCTCTGTATTGGAGACCTCTTTTTCATAACCGACAATATATAGAATGTAGAGCAGAATTTCGTTTTGTTCAGAAGAAGCCATTGAAATCAATTTTACAATATCTATTCAATTTTGTAGTTATTCATTATTTGTATTTTTCTGAATTCTGAGTGATCTTTATTATGGTAAAAAGCAATTCTATCTATGGATGCCTGGTTTAAGAGTTCAAAGATTTTTTATCTACATAAAAAATTAAAAAAAGTATACATATCAACATTCAAAATGGATTGGAGCTGAGACAGATAATTTACTTTTCACGGCATGCTTTTTCTGTAGTTTCTGCAAAGTTATCAAAGGCAGAAGCGACACGCCTTAGAAAAACTTCATGGCCACTTAGATACTCACCATCTTTCTGTTGGAAGATAAGTTCGGGCATGCATATTATTATAGGAAACAAAATTTTAATCTTAGAGCAGAAAGGATATTCAAGACACTTTCACCAGGAGCCAAAGCTCAAACCTGAAGAAGATAGACAGAGATAGGAAGCAATCTCTTTAGAATGTGTAAAAGCCTAGTTCCCAGCTGTACAAAGAAAAGGAAAATATTAGTCATGGAATCGATATGTATGACATAAAAAGACAGAATCAATGTTGTTAGTTGTTACCAAGATAAAAATCCCGAAGCAGATATATGTCAAATTGAAAGTATGAATTCTAGCTAATAGCATTATTTTACACCTAGTTATGGTCCTTTTTATTCATTTATTTTTTTGATTCATATTTTTAAAAGAGATCCTGATCATCTTGAATCAAAGTTCCCATCTAGCTGGAAGAAAGCAATAGACAGGCAGCAAATTTTACCCATAATAAGAGGGAAGTGAACACACACGCAACTACATAGGTATATATATCAAGCCAGTGCTAAAGATACCTGCCAATTTATGCTTTTTACTATTTAGGAACTTAAGGCCCCAACTTTGTCACAGAGATCACTAGCATTCCATGTGTTTAATAGCAGCTTGTATAGGAGAAGAACATAAAACACAAACACTGAATCAGGAGTAACCTAAAACTTTCACCTGATGAAGAAAAGGTTCAAATGTGTCACGAGCCTTTGCAACAGCAATCACACAAGCAGTCCTGTGATAACAAATTTCAAAAACAGAAAGGTCCCTTCAAGTTAAAAAATGCTAATCCAATTAAATTAGGAATGAGAAGGAGCTGGAAAACCATTGGTACCTGGAATAGTTTGTCCCATCATGAATATCTTCAACTCCACATGCATTAACAATCTCTTCCCTGGTTATTGGAGGGCATTTAGTTCCCCCAACCACAAAACGAAATTCTGCCATTGCTCGATGATATTGTGCTCCTCCATAAAGGCGCATTCCAGCATTCTAAACCAAAATATTCTGGTAAATATATTCAATCTCCCAAAGCTTGAGCAGTTGGAAGATAACACTTTGAAGCCGTAAGTGCAGAAAACAAGAGCAAGAGTGTGGATTGCTAACATTTATTCATTTCAGAAAAAAAGGCAGATAAGATCTAAATCAGCAGATGGCTAGAGTAATTCTCTCAATGGTCAGAACTAATTTCAGACTTTAAGAGGAAGTAGAAAAGAAGAACAACATAGTGAAGTAGCGTTGATGAGATGTGATATATGAACAAATTTAGCTCCAAATTGCACAAGACTCAAAATAAATGTGTGGATGATACGAGAAATTGGAAAGGGTCAAGTAACATCAGTTCACATAAATATCTGAGGTTAACCAATCTCATGACTTACAGGTATAAGCTTCTGTGGGATCTGGACACCATCAACACCAAAAAATGCTCCCCCATTAATTCTTTCATCTTGTAGTGTTTCTCCTGAAGTGCATCAAAACCATAGGACAATGTTGGAAATAAGTTGGTTAAAAAAATTGAAAAAAGCTTTTCAGAAGACCAAAGGAAAATGGTTGAAGTAGGAACTTAAGTGTACTAAACATTTTGATTAAGGCTCTTCAAAGATTACTGCATCATTAAGAAAGAATCAACAAACTTTCAAACAAGATGATTTACCAAATTTATCCGGAGGTGCTACCACTGTCCCTTTTAGAAGTAATGATAACTGTAGAAAAATGTACTGTTGTCAGCACATATTAAAAAGTCCTCACTACGTAAGAACTAGTTCCATTTCAGAACTTCTGTTATCTCAATAATGAAAAACCTTTTCAGCAGCATAAGCAGATGATCAAATGTTAATATACTGACTAAGTACTAAGAAGTATTTGGTTCTTCTCAGTGAAAAGGCCCATGGATTATAACCTTTGTCAGAAACAGATCATGGAAGTTTCTTCCTTTCTCCTTTAATTTTGCTTCATCCAAATTGCTGCATGTAGATAAAGTGATGATATTTGATCAGATAGTTATTTTTTCCCTTAGTCATCAACTTATGATCAGATAAAAATCTTACAGAAAGAACCAAAATTAAAAAAAATAATAGAAAGGAAACTTGTGTCTTCCCTTTTCTTTCCCCATAAAATAAGCTTTTAACAGGCAGTAAGATTTTAGTGCAGCATCACCACCTCAGAAGTAAATGCTTTAGGAAGTCATTTAATCTAGCAAGCAGAGATACTGACCTGAATTCCTGATTTATTTCATTTAGCTTTCTTGTTGTGCCTCGGTGCTCCTTTTCAAGAAGTGGAATGATCAAAGGAACATTGTCCATATATCTTGGAATAACGTTTCACATGATAGCTTTAGTTTGGAGAGCATAAATTAAAATAATTTTAATCTTACAAGATATGGGGTAGTAATTTTTTCTATACCTTTTTTGTAGTAAATCTTCCAAAAATAACCTTAGGTTGCTTACACCTATTCTACTTCTTTCTGCATTTGACAGGGAGCGTCCTAACTTCTCCTCCAAGTATGCAATATCTTCCATCTCTCTTAACAAAATCGCCTGCATCACAAGGGGTAAGTTTCAATCACTTCAGAAGGACAATTTGGTTGCGGCCCTTATTACTTCCATATGCTAATAATCAGTTTCAAAAAATCATTTCAACTTTACGTCATGCGTATAAAAGCAGAAGGGTCACTCATAGGTTGCAGGCTCTATTCAAGTATTCAACTACTATGATAGGAGGTCTACTAGACTAGTAGATTTTCGTTGGTATTAAAGTGTGACACAATGCTGGAGCAAAAGGCCTGAAACATCATGTTTCTACTCTCTTCAATTCATCATTTCCAGTAATATGCAATTGCAGTAGAAAATTCTACAAAATAAAGGAAGGAGTGGAAAAAGAAGGAATGTTCTGATCTAGGATGGATCAAGACTAAAATATTCCTCACCATTGCATAAACAGCCCAAGCAACAACAAAATTTGAACCTAGTTCTAGAGCCTTTTTACACCAATCTGGCAAGTGACACCATCCACTACACGATCTTAAGAAGCTGCTCAAATAGCAGCTCCATGGCCCTATGAAGCCTAGTTAAGTAGTTGATTGTGTGTTTGTTTCTGTCTATGGTAAAAGTATGATTATAAGTGGTCTTTGAAACCCAAAGACAAGAGTGCCTTTCGCTCTAGTGTTCATAGCACATAGGCAAAAACCTTTGGGAACCTGTTGATGAAACCCTTCGGAGCATCCATCATGAAATATTATGTACAATAGTGCAGTTAAAATTTAGAGAATTTGAATGATGTATGCAATCTAGTTCTCCTTCCTGAATAAGAACAAAACAGCTTTGTTCTCTTTTTCTTTAATAGTTTGTCAACACTGTTGGCTTGTAAGTTTGGATACGCCAAGGAAAAAGGCTTGAGAAAAAGAAAAAAACATAGTGAATTGATTCATATTTCATTCCTCGATTCTGCTTTTCTTACTTCATGAAATCTATACCAATTTCATGAAGTAAGAATGTATATGCAATATAACAACTCTTAATCTCCATTGAATGGCATGGGGCCTGTACATTGGATGCAAATTAATAAAATCTATCCAGCTATATCGTATCATTTGCAGTTTTTGGGTCATGATAAATTACTTTAAGTCGATATACTTTCTTAATTTGTGAGAGAATCTAGTATTTTGTCGTATCACTTCTATATCAAGGAAAATAAAGAGAACTTACAAATAATTTTAAAAAGTAGCAAAATGATATCTAAAATCTCTCAAAAACTTTGCTATTTCATTCTTTCCATTTTTTTTCAGGGTGAAAAAACATTTCAATGTGGCCTTACAACAGGAAAGTCCAAAATTCAGTCTCTCTTTTTTCTGGATTAACACCATTAGTTTGTCACAGAATTGTATAAATCATTCATCACCCGCCATTTTAAGAAATTAGAAGATATTTCAGGTCAGCATTTTCCAATAGACTTGATTTTGTAGATACTTGAAGTTAACTCATTTAGCACATTGAAGTTCTCATCTAAATTGGGCAACTGAAAGTTCAAGTCTGAGAAGATTTTTCAGCCAAGAATAGCAATGGATTGGCCATTTCAAATGTTTATCATCTATAATTTATGCTTCTTGCTTATTTTGTCTCGACACCCAACAAATTAGATGTAGTATGTTAAAGGTCACCAATATCCAATAGATTTGAACTGTCAATATTGTTAACTTGTCTAGCGGATACCTCATCTAAATCCAAATTCTGTAAAATTTTGGGGGAACCGAAAGATGTGAGTAAGTTTGGAATCCTATGGCACTGAAAAGGTGCATTTCATTAGTTTGATGACTAGAATTTATTTTGCTTGTCTCAATTTATACTTTTTTATTTCCTTCTTTGCAAAATGTTTAAAATGTTGAACCAAAATTTAAAGAGAATAAAAACAAAGATTTCAAAGAAAATTTTGAAGCCTGGGAAAATATTCCACAAAGAAGACAAAAGTTTCAGGTACAATTACGATAAAAATCTGAAACAAGTAATTGGAGTAACGTTTAGTAAGCTTCGAAAATAAAATTTGTGTAGTCTCAACATATTAAATACATAAAAAAATTTTACTGGATGCTATGCTATCGCATATTTTGTTAAATTTGTTATAAACCTATATACGAAGCATACATGGATAAAGTAGTGCTATATTTTCAGTATTGAAAAAGTAAATGAAACAATTAAGAGAACAAAATCTCAAGTGTCCCATCAGAACCCAGTTACAAATGCACCTAAAACAGGTAATTCAGCAGTCTAACTATGCAAATCTGTTTATTCAGAATTTACGTAATGAAGATTATGCTCATATATTAGACATTTAACAGCCTGATAGAAAATTTTCAACAATCGCACAAGCCAGTGCAAATTCATTGATTATTGCCAATGACCATTGATAAGAATTCCAAGAAATCTATGATTTATGGACAGAGACGCAATGATCATGATGAAACACATATGGAAGTTACATACAGAAACCACCCAAAAAAATGGACATAAGGATATGGCTGCAGCTATATGTACATATGCATGTGTTTCTGTGTGCATGCGGATATTTATACCTTTATATCATAAACCTAGAGGGTTGTCTTGCTAAGACAATAAATCACGTTACTTGAGCAACAGCATGTACATGTATCATGTATCTTGTAAAATTACCAAATAGCATGAAAAGTAATAACCATTCTAGTCATAAAATCTAAAATTGATGACTTGTAAGCCATTTCGCATACATAGAAGAACAATATATATAAAAAAGGGTTGTAACATCTACATGACTCCATGTGTATAACATATTAGAGCACATGCGTCGAACGAGTATAACACACTTAGCATCTATAAGTGGAAGTGTCCAACATGTCATGCCAGGTACACATTACAAAAATAATTATCAAATTCATTCATAGAGAAAACTAGCGGCATTGATGTTTCATTAAATATCACTTTATCATCCCGAATAACATGGGGGCATACCTCGAGAATTCTCAGTCCGCACTCAGATTACAAGATTGAATGCCATGTTGATTGCAACCCTCTATTAAAGTTGCATGGGCAGGATAACCTCTGAAACAAACTTTCCACTCCTAAACCATACCAGTTGTGGATCTCTTTCTAGATTCATGTGAATGATACCACATGAAGTTTGGTGGAGACCACTTCTAAATGGTGCAATATTTACTCAATATATAGAGTAGTGGATAGTTGAGAAAAGGCCATCTAATTAGTTCTCACATCAAATTATTATGTGCAAATATTCTAACATCCAGTTGAAAGGTAAGAATAATAATCACTAATATTGAGCACAACTTAGTCACTACCAAAGATGCTTCATTATACTTTTTATCAGGCAAAGGTACTCTTCTTTTATATATAAAGGTCACAAACAGAGACAGCGTCAATCTATCTGATAAAAGAACAAAATGAGCAGGTCTGCACAATAAAAGAACCAGAAGGTCAAGCTCAAACGACTAAGCACTATACATAAATATTGTTTCAAACCTTTACAAAATCAACAAAAGAAAAGCCCTGGCATTCAGAAAGCACAGACAACCAGTGAAAAGGTTTAATGAAAAAAGAATATCTCCTAGAAATTGAAGCCAATCCCTCAAGTAATGCGAAACAATTCTTCATCGACATTTGTTCCACATTAAACTATAAAAAACCACCTCAAGTCACCCAACTAAACAATCCTTCGTCGACTTCTGTTCCATATCCAACTACAAAACAACCTCAAGAATTCTCGGCATCACCCAACTAAACAATCCTTTGTTGACTTTGGTTCCATATTCAACTATAAAAAACCACCTCAAGAATTCTTGGCATCACCCAACTAATACAAAACATCACAAGAAAGGACTAAGGAAAATAAGCCACCAAATGATGCACACCATAAGATGGTCAAGTGATTCCACTTCTGCTTCACACAAAATACAGTGATTGGGTAATACCCAATATCTGTAATCAAAGGATTCATCAAATTTTATTGCAAGACAAGGAGTCTAAAAATATACTAGTAAAGAGACTCTTGCTATATGGTCCCATTTATGACCAAGATGGATGGTAAAAATCATGGGACCGATGATGAGAGCCTTAGTTTGTTAAAAATAACATTCAGATGAAAATACTTTCTAAATGGCAATCTTTAAAACTTCCATCTACTCTGCTCATTCACGTCAGCATGTTTGTCATCTTTCCTGGTGATTGTCTCATACAGACAATGGTTTTCCTTTAGTTCAGGCCAGTGGCCTTGTTTCTGTCCCTTTTTTCCTGCGATAATATAGAACAAAGGAAGAAGATATGTTCTTACTAAGTGATTTGATAGATTATCATCAAAAGTAAAGGTGGTCACTTTCAATTAAATCTTTTAAAAAACTAATTTTAAATGCTTTCAAAACTTCCTCAAAGAGATAAGTGCTATACGCCTCAAAGGAATCTGCTACATTGGAGATAGCAGATGTCACATATATAAACATATCTCAAGGAAAGTCAAAAACAAGAAAGAACCGCAAATAATAGCAAAAATGATAAAAGGGAAACAGAAGTTGAGTTGAAGATCAAATAAGAAGAGTAGAAAAGAAGACCTGTTTAAACTCATCATTTGTTCTGTAAACAGATTCAGGTCCAGAACCAACTCTTCCAGAAGGCACAGATGTAAAGAAGGGGGAGTCACCTAATATGAAGCCATCAAGTGTACAAGCAGGTGGCCTAAGGAAAACTTCCACATCTGAAGAACGTGCAAATTGGGGTATTTTTGTATCAAGCTTAGTTGAGACAATTACAGTCCTTGAAAGCTCAGGATCGATCTGCATGTTGTAAATGAAAGAAAATTCAAGCTTTAACTGTTACAAAATGGAACAATTTGCATCCATAATTCCTACATAATACTTTTTTGATAAAATTAATGGAAGGCAAGCAATTGAAAAATTAAAGCATAATGCATCTTGGAAAAGACAGACACACTTGCATCACAACTTTTCGTGTAGTAGCATTGCTCCAATCATTGCAATCTTCAAGGCACATTATGATAAACTCTTTGTGCTGCATTTCAACTCTCACTAGGGACTCCACTGCACGAGCTTGCACCTGAAATCTATTCAGTGTTAGAAAAATCAAAGTATAGGCCACAGTCCGCACCACCATTAGAAAAAGGACCATGATGTATTGGGAAATAAATAAGATTTTAGTACATAAGTATGGATATTCGAATTATACCAGTAAAGTTCGATTTTTTGGACCAGGTGCCGGAGCAATGAGGCCCGGTGTATCTATTATGGTAAGGTTCGGACAGTATTTATAGTTTACTCTGATAATTATTTCCTTGGATGAGAATTGACAGGGCTCCCTCTCCAACCTCATGTTTTCAGCTTCAATATAGGCCTACACCAGTTTCATGAAATCAGGACAGAAAGTAAGGATAAAAATTTCAGAATGCTGTTTCTTAATGAGCAACAGAAAGTGAAACGCAATAGTATAGGCATAAGAAAATGTTATTGAAGATGAATCAAATCCCTCATTCTTTTTCTTCCACCTGAAATTTAATGGAAGAATATAGGAATCACAAAGAAAACAGTTCTCCCCATTCTCACATTCTATCTCTGAGACTGAGAACTGTATTGCCATTCAAGCTCAATTGTGAAATTCTGCATTTCTATATTTCTTTATGTGAAACGCCAACTCGGGTTTGCAGCAGAACAAAATACAACCGGAATATATAAATTAATATGCGAAACAAATAAAAAACAACTGGAATTGAAATTAATGTTGAATTGCTTACTGTTTTAACTTGAAGATCACAGTAAGCCATATTCATATCCGAATTTAAATAAGAAAAGCCCAACCGGGAGTCACATTTAAACTTTTAATTTCATTGAGTGGAAGAGTACTTACTTGGATTTCTTGGAGAGATTTCTCCTCAGCAACAGTTGGGTCGGTGCCGGAGACGAGACGACAGAGAGGGACCTCGCAGTCGGGGTCATACTTCATGTGAAGGGTAATGGGTCGTCTGGTCTTGGTACCTCCACCCACATGGTTGAACTGAAAACCCATTAGAGCCTCAACAAGTGCACTCTTGCCGTCCGTCTGGTGACCGACGACAAGCACCGCCGGTGCATCGAAGGGGGTATCGAATTCCTGAGCAAGCCCGTGAAGCTCATTGTAGGCCTCGTACAACCTCGACTGACCATCCATTTCTCTCCTCATTGAGCCTTCATCCCTGTCCATCTATCTGTGGAACGAGACGAGTGTGAATGAGAGAGTGAGAGAGGGAAGGATGTAAGCGCTTTTTATCTGCGGCGTCGTATTTCCTTTTTGTTTGTTTCCCATGGAAAATGGCTGCGAGAACTGCGGAACATCGTCAGTACAGAGAAGTTTTTAGACTCCATCAGCGTCAGCCTTTGGATGGATGATGAAATGGAAAATTACTCTTGGGTCCCAATTAATTGCCAATGACGAGAATGGTTAATGAGACTAATGTACTTTTCGTGTTACGGTGCTTGTGTTCTTATTTATTTAGAGATTTTTACAGTTTACCCCCCCTCAAGATTTTCAATAACCACAGTTTCTCCTAAGGTTTTCTTAATTACATTTTACCACCATTATAAGTTTTGATTTAAAAAAAAAAAAACTAAGGCAGTTTGACCATTAACCCTTTTATTAATATAGATTCTCAACAGTGTATAAGGACTGTTTTGGAAAGCTTTGCATTTTGTTTAGTACGTTTCCCAAGAAAACTATTCTCATTATATATGGTATAAATATAGATTTAAAAAATAAAAAGCTTTATTTATACCTTGAATACCAAAAATACTTTAAAGGCATAAGTAAGCCAGGTCTATTTTTTTTTTCTTCTCATTTTGATTAATGTTGTTGGCAAAGCATTGAAACTAACCTATTAAAGGTTAATCTTGATATTTAATTTTAAATATTTAGAATATAAGAAACAAAATTATCAACATCTTTTTTTTTTTATCTCTTATCACCTCATCATCATGTTTAAAATTTTAATGATCAAACCTCTAAAAACCTCTAAAAAGGAACACTGTTACACACAACAAACCCTAAGGTGGCAAACTAATATTTCAAAAACATTAAAGGGGCATGCGGGGTTATCAAAAACCCCAAGACGGTAACTTTTATTATCCCTTTTATTTATTTATTATTATTATTCCTTACAAAGATCTATCAGTAAAACTTGAGGGCATGCTACCTGCAATTACGGAAGAAAAACTTAAATTTCGCACACGAATGAATAGAAAATCCGAATTTTAAAGAGATCATTAAAATGTAGGGGGTATCAAGTTTATTAAATAACGGAAATCCCTAAAAATAATATAATTCAAACGAAAGTTCTCCTTTCTTGTAGCAATTCAAACTTGTTACCTTCTAGGAAAAAAAAATACTAAAATAATAGAATTAACTCTCAATTAATTTGAATATAAGGCTACTTGCAGGAAAGGAAATTTAGCGCTTTTGAGCTTCATGTATAGATGTCTTCCATACTGAACTTCAGCAAATGGAGAGGAGGTACATGAAGAGACATATGGATCAAGTCTGTCTTCCCAATTCAGGTGCATTTACTACCATATTTGTCCGTACCGGATCAGCTCTAATGGCGCTTCATTGATTAACCCTAAATCAAACCTGCAAATTAAACATGCAGTTACTAAAGCAGAGAAATTATCCCATTTCATGCATACAATCATACATGACTTCAGGAGTAAATAGGTCGAGACTTATTTTTATTGATTTATTTTTTTTATGAGGAAATGCAAATTTTATTAGAAATAGGAACAGTTCAGATCATCTACGGCTGAACCCGTAAAATTGGCTCAACTGTAGTCAATTGTTGCTTGCATACACTCCCTGAAAAAGTGAAAATCACTTTTTCGTTTTCCACGCAGGAGAGAGAAAGGAGAGGGAGTGTTGCTTGCCTACTTGGCAAGTAACAATTGGTTACGGTTGAGCCAATTTACGGGCTCAACCGTAGATGATCTGAATCCAATAGGAAAAGTTAATCAGGTACAAGGCAGGGCCCGAGTACGCCCAATGAAATCATCCAAAGCAAAATTAGCTAATTGATCATGACTTATTTTAACAGTAAATAAGTCAAGGCTTACATCACATATGAGAAAAATAAATCTACAGTTCTTTATAATTCCATCACTAGTGTAAAAACGATGCATTATAATGGTGTGGTTCAGTCTTTTTTTTTTTTGTTTTTTGGGGTCAAGAAACATAACTTATATTAAATAGAACGAACATGTACATTCCTACCATATTCCAACCCCCGGGCTTCATAAAAAGAATCATGTTCAACCATGATGGGGGTGTTGCTGTCCAAAAACAAGAAAAATTGTCAATACAAAAATTAGCCAACTTGTCGGCCACTTGATTCCCCTCCCTAAATGCATGATTAACCACAATACAACGAAAAGATAGCCAAAGTTCTTTAACTTCAGCCATATATGGAAGTATACTCCATGGTACCGTTGATAAGTCCAGACTCCCCTCCTGCAACCTGGATAGGATTTTAATTAAGCTCAAAGCATCACCTTCGATGTGAATATAAGATAGACGTTTTGCTTGTGCAAGACGTAGTGCCTCAAGAACTGCTCTCACCTCCGCTTGAATGGCACAAGATGCATCAATAACAGAAGCCACAGCCGCCACAAATTGTCCACGATCGTCGCAAGGCAATTACCCCAATGCCTGCCTGCCCAGTAGAGCTGCGATATGCTCCATCAAAGTTAAACTTTATGAAACAAGGATTCGGTGCCACCCATCGAACTGGAACTTGACTAGTATGATCATGGTCTGAACTGTCCATGGTGTGCAGAGATAATACTTCGTTGCACATCCTATTAAAATGGGAAGCAACCTGATCAATATTTGGTGTAATATTCTTAAATATAACCTTGTTTCGATGCATCCACAGGACCCATCCAAAAATGGCTATTTTGATAAAAAATTCATGTCTTAGAGATTTAGGAAAGGAGGAAACAGTAGTAGTAAGGTTAGAAAACCACTGACGGAACGAGTCAGTAGGCCCAAATTGTTGGGTAGCACCTCCAATGACTAGAAGCCATACCGCTCTTGTGAATGGGCATTCCAACCAGAAGTGCCGATGGATCCATGGATTCTGGAAATTCATTACACAAACAACATAAGTTAGAGACATTAGGTAGTCGAAGAGATACTAGTTGAGAAGTTGGCACTGCTCCTTGCAGACTTTTCCAGGAAAATAGTCTTTTTCTTGCAGGACACTTTAAATGCCACACTTGTAACCATATCTTGTCCTCCCCTCGAAAGGTTGGTTCCAGCAACATGCGGTTTGCAGAGGATACCGAGAACTCCCCCTTCGAAGTGAATCGCCATATAGGCTTATCTTTGTTAAGTGAAGGAGAAACAGGGGTTTGGAGAATCTTTTGAACCACCGATGGTGGCCACAAAGAGGATATGAGTTCAACATTCCAATCTTTAGATGAAGGATCCAATAAGTGACATACCTTACTGATGTCAACGTGAGGGAACTCAGTCAATGGCCTAGGCAAGACATCTCCAGAAGTTAACCATTGATGTGAAAAGGTATTTACAGAATTGCCTGTTTCAATAAGCCATTTGCATCCTCTCTGTATCAGCCCCTTCAACCCATGCAACTGAAAACTATGTATTGGGTTTTGCACCATGATAAGACAATAAATCAGAACATAAGAAGGGTCTTGTAGCTTTCAGTGGTTATCAGGCATGATTTTTAGTCAAAGCACCAGGTGACAAACAATAAATTGTCTTTCTTTTATTCTGCAAGAATGATTATCACTGCTTCTCCAGCACAAGAAAGGAAGCGGCTCATCTTTTTTCAACCTTTAATAATCAAACATTCAGTTCACATAAAAGTACTAAGACAGTAACCAGTAAATTTTGAGGAGAGACCTATTTCGAGCGAGACACCATAAATCGGGAAAATATAAGCGTAAAATGAAACTATTGTACCAGCTTACCATTGCAAATGGCACAATGGTAAGGTCGCTCCATTGTGGCCTAAAGGTTGTGGGTTCGAATCCTAGGAAACAGCCTCCCCGCTTGTGGGACATGACTGCATACATCAGACCCTCCTCAGACCCCATGCAGTGGCGAGAGCCTTGTGCAGAGGATCCAATCAAACAAGGATTGAGAATTTCATAAATCCTCATAGCTTTGTATCTAAAGATTAAAAAAAAAAAAGGATATTGTGGCCAAAAGGAAAAACTCTCTCAAGAACAAATAACTGTCACAAAAATAAAAGAATGTCAATCCTTATTCTTCTTTGTCCAGAAATTACTCATGAAACTCAGCTGTAAAATGGAAATCAAAGCCATCCCTATACACCATGTATCACTTCTCATAAAAGGACAAATGAAGAAAAGGTTTTACCCATTAAGGGAACTCTAATATTACCAGCATTATAAAGATTCAACACAGAGCTAGTAAGATAAAACTGATTACACTTTAGCAAAACCATTGTTTGGTTCCTCAAAACCTCACAAACAAACCTACAACCATCTCAATCCACAGAAAGCATGAATTAGCTTTCTTTAAGCAGTAGATATGTAAAATTATCTTATCTGCTTGTGCCCATTGTTTCAACACAGCTCTGGAAAACTGACCCAGAGCTGCTCCAAGAGCGATTGCAACAAAGTCAATAACGACAATTGATCAGTCAGTTAAGCAGTGTTTGTAAACATGGCAGAAATATTGTAAAATGAAGATGAACCCTTCCAAAACTCAAAGGCCATATTACTTCATATAAATGTGAGACTTTCTCTTAACAGCACTGTAATTAAAAATATAGATTTCCTTTTACTAATGGATGAATATTTCAGTTGAGAATAGCAGAAAAAGAGAAACACACACGAGGGGGGAACCTCTAGGTTGATCACATATCTTGCTAAAAACAAGCTAATTTGGATTGCCAAGTCATAAGCACAGAAGAAGGGGAAAGTAGAGAGAAAATGGAAAGTAGGTTAATGTGGTTTGGTTATATAAAACGGAGACCTAGTGATGCAACTGTTAGAAGGTGTGAGAGTATGTAGACTGAAGGGTCTAAGCAAGCAAGAGGGAGACCTAAAAAGACATAGATGGAGTATATAAAACAAGATTTACAAAAACATAAATTAACTGAAAATATGATTTTTGATAGAGTGGGATGAAGAGACAAGATTCGTGCCGCCGACCCCACTTTGGTGGGAACTGGCTTATGATGTTGAGATGGTGATGATGATGACCCCTAGGGACTTTCACTCACATGAAACTTAATTTCGTCAAGAAAATAAATGCTCTTGATTCTTGAACATTTGCCCTTGTACATACATACCTAAATACCTGCCTTACATGTATGAATGCATATATATAGAAAACACTCAAAACAGGGTTGATTCTTGAACATTTGCCCTTCTATGGGTTTTACCATCGGTACACTAAGATCTAATAACAAACCAGAAACAACATCATCCCACTCAAACAAAGATACTGAGTTTAAATTTTAGAAATGAAATTCTGAAAAGACAACTGAAATCTTAATCGTGAAAAATTGAGCTTCCATAGCAGCACCAAGCAACTGAGCAAACATTTCATTTCCAAGATCAGCTGAGCATATATTAGCAATGAACAGCAAGATATTACAATAAATAAGATGCTCGCAAGAGCATTCAGAGATGAAGCAAAATACCTTATTTTGAAGGCTAGAATGGTGGTCCGTGTCCAACTCATATTCCTTGTTACTCTTGGTGTGCACTACAAAAGCACATCAGTATTAACTTCAGAACCATATCTCGCTCTCACTTAACCTTCCGATATGTATATGTATATTTTTTTATCACCAATTGACTGAACACATTGAATTTTCCATCAAAAGAAATTTCAAAATTCAATTTCCATGTTCTTCTTTCTTGGCGTCAAAACCTAAATCCATTTCTCTCATTTGAGCATATCGATACAGCTTCTCATTGAAGACCACTTGGGGGTCTTTCTTGATCAAAACCCCATTTTCATCAAAAGCATCTCTCACGAAAACAGCCCAGTTCATCTCTGTACCAGCCAGATAAAATGTACGAGGCTGCTTCAAAAGCATCTGATAAGTATGCTTAGTAAGCTTGAATTCCTCCTTGAACTCCACAATGTGATGAATTGAAGCTCTCTTCTCCAGTGTCGAGCTCAGGAACTCATGTAATACTCCAACCCTGTACTTCTCCGCCTCCAAAGTCCAAAGCTCCAACTCTGAACCATCCGAGTATGGTGAAACAAGCGGAAGAGTGTTCAGGGAAGTGAGCTTCCTCGTATCATCTTCATCCAAGTCTAAGGCTTTCCCGTGTTTCAAGGGAAACTTAAATGCCCTTTTCACTCTATCTTCATCCAAAATGAAGTCCCTTTCAAGTGCACTCACAGCTAACAGAGGATCCCAATTCACAAGTTCAAGTATCCTCTTACCATCATCTTCAACTACAATCCTGAAATATTCTGGATACTTACAGACACGATCCCTGAAATCCTCTGGAATTCCGAACAACAACCGGCAATGATAGATCTTACTCAACGGTATTCGCTTCTTCTCTGACATCATCAGCAATTTTCGCACGGTCGTCACCCTATCCTTCTCCATTGAATCCATAATCGCTTTCTCCTCTTCAAGCAAATCCTCCATGAAATCGGTGAAGCCAAACCACAGCTTCCCGTCGGTGTGACGATAAGTCTGGAAAATCAAAGGATGTCGCTCGATCGACCGAGAAACTTTCCGTCCCCGTGGAAACCCTAGTTCCCGGTAGAGTTTCCCGGCGTCGTCCAGGCGGAGGATATGTTCTGGCTGCTTCGAGAGAAATTCTTTGCTTCTCGTGAGGAATCGAAAAAAAGTATCGCGTTGGACGATTTCTTCGAAGTGTTGGATACGGTTCGATTCATGTTGAACAAGTTTTGTTCTGGGGCTCTCTTTCTTCTTACGCTTCTTCTTATTCTTCGTCTTTGTACTGAATAATGAGGTCGAGAAGGAAGCGCAGAAGTACAAGTGAGAGTTTGGGAGGTTTATCAGAGGTTTAGGGTTAGGTTTTGGTAGCAAAAAGGAAGGTGCAGAGAGGAAAGAGATTAGGGTTTGTAGCGTTGGAAGCCTGTCCTTGCTCGAGAGAAGGCGCCAAGCCATGGAGTTTGTATTCTGTTTTCTCAATTTCATTTATTTGCTACCTCGAGCGGCTGGATGACCGCAGGATTACACATTTAAACGGGGGATGATTACTTTTACCAAAAAGAGAAAAAAATAGCTTTTGATGACTACACCTTTTTTTCTTTTTGGTAGTAAAAATACAGAAGTACAGTTTCTCTAAAGTAACTTTAACTCTCCTCAAATGGGTTCCCCCGATGTAGTTGGAATGGAGAATGGAAGATAGAAATAGAGGGGGATGCTGGAGCCAGGTACTCTCAAAGTCATCCAATGCAAAATTCGTAAGGAGGTCTGCAGCAAAGTTAGCTTCCTTGTAGATGTGTTTGATTGAGTAGTCTTCAAATAGTCTGCATCTGTTAGTAGCTTCTTCTGTGATGTTCTTAACAGTCCATGGTAGATCTTCTTTTTCCTTCTTCATGAAATTTACAATGGCAGCCGAGTCACATACAAATTCCACCCTTCTGATTTTCAGTGCATGGGCGAGAATAATCCCCTCCAGGAGATCGTGTGCTTCTGCTACTAAGGTAGACGAAGTGCCCAAAGAGAGGGTAGTTGCTGCTATGAATTCCCCTTGTGGTCGTCTGGCAATAATTCCACAGGAAGCTCTTCCCGGATTCCCCCTTGAAGCTCCATCAACATTGATTTTGGTGTAGTTTGCCTTGGGTAACAACCATCTCATTGCTACCTCTTCTGTTTTCTTGTGCCTTGGCTTTTGATGTTGAAGTTGAACCGATTCATCCCGTAACAAAAGAAATCGGGATGTACTCAGAAGTATGTTTGGGGGTATACCTTCAAACAATACTTGATTACGAGCTTTCCATACAGTCCAAAATAGGTTTGCCAAAGCAGAAGTAGATAGTCTATCATTACCACATTGATTTATATGCTGAAACCACAACTCCCTGCAATTATTTTGTACTTAAAAACCATCAAGATGACCTCCAGCACTTGCAAACCAGATTGCACGAGTAAAGGAGCACCTGGAAAAGAGATGAATAGCCGTTTCAGGTTCATTGTTGCATAAGACACAATCATGCAATTGGGAGTTCAGTTTTCTTTGGAGGAGGTCACTAGTCGTGAGACCATTCTTCATCATCTTCCAGATAAACAACCTTATTTTTTGGGGACAATGGAGTCTCCAAATCTCTTTCCAGTACCTCTTAGACACTTGATCCTCACTATTAGTTAAAAGATTATATGCAGAGGACACAGTGTAGGAACCATTCCTACCAGGCTTCCAGATTAGCAAATCTCTGATTCTGTAGCGACTAATGTGGACAGATCTTATGATGTTGACTGTGTCAGAATTCCATAGTCTCGATATAATACTGAAGTCCCATTGGTTTGTTTGGGGATTGAGAAGGTCTGCCATGGTGGTAAAATGCCCCAACTGGCTGAGGTTAGGGGGACTAGCTTGATTGTTCTCACTTGGAATCCATCTAGTGTCAAGAATATTGATGGACTTTCCATTAGCCAAGCACCAACCCATGCCTTTGTCGATGAGCTCTCTAGTCTTCATTAGGTGCTTCCAGATTTGAGAATCAATGGATTTGGGGGTAACTTCCAGAAAGCTTTTATCCTTTAGGTACTTAACCTTGAAAAAGGAAGTCCAGAAGTAATCATTGTTGCTCATGAGATCCCACCCTTTTTAGCTAGTAAGGCCCCATTAAATTGTCTCAAGTTTTTCACATTAAGGCCACCTGAAGCTTTGGGGAGACTAATCTTCTCCCACCTGATGGTATGGAGAGTTCTATCTTTTTTAGGTTTAGCCCATAAGAAGGATCTGGACTGCTTTTCAATGAGATTAGTGGTTTTGCAAGGCAGAATCATACATGACATAAGATGGATAGGCATGCCCATCACAACAGAATTATTGAGAGTGACCCTGCCAGCTTGAGTGAGGAGGTTGGATTTCCAAGAGGCCATTCTCTTACAAATCCTATCATTTATGTCAGAGAATAAGGCATTGGAGATCCTACCATCAGCAAGGGGGATACCCAAGTATTTTTGGAATTTTGTAGTGGCCTTGATCCCAAAAATTCCACTAAGGTTTCCCCTAGCTCTTCCTTTAATACAAGGGCTAACCAACAACTCAGTCTTGTTCAGGTTTATTTCATGGCCTGCTAGGGAACAAAAGTGATGAAGAGTCCTGAAAAGATGAGTACATTCCCTAGAAGTTGCCTTACCAAAGATTAACAAGTCATCAGCGAACATCAAATGATTGAGATGAGGGCTAGTTCTACTGATTTTGATACCTTTAGTGAGGTTGATGCGACCCTCTTTATGGAGAAGATTAGATAAGATCTGTTGGGTTAGAATGAAGAGGTAAGGAGATAGGGGGTCTCCTTGCCTAATGCCTCTAGTTGGGGTGATGTTGCCTACAGGAGAGCCATTAACCAGAATAGAGTAAGTTACAGAAGTAACACATCTCATGATAAGGAAAGTCCATTGCTGTCCAAACCCCGCAGCAAGTAAGGCTTTTCGAATGAGATCCCATCTAAGTCTATCATAGGCCTTAGATAGATCAACTTTAAGAGCAAACCCCCCCGAGTGACCCTTCTTTCTACCCCTTATGTATGTAGTGCATAACTTCTTGGGCAAGAATGATATTGTTATGATTAGATCTCTTAGCCAGGAAAGCACTTTGATTTGGGGAAATGATTTTATTCATAAAGGGTCTCATCCTATTGACAATGATCCTAGAGATAACCTTGTAACTAAAGTTACATAGGCTAATAGGACGGTAATCACTAGTTCTAGTAGGATGATCAATTTTGGGAACAAGGGCAATAAAAGTGTGGTTGATACCATTTTCAAGGAGCCCAAACCTAAAGAATTCCTTAACCATGCAGCAGACCTTAGGACCAACAATATCACAGTATCTTTGGTAAAACAAGCCTTGGTAGCCATCAGGACCAGGGCATTTTCTAGCCCCCATGGATTTCACAACCTGGTGGATTTCCTCATTGGTCACTTGCAGGAGGAGATTAGAGTTATCTTCATCACTAATTCTAGCACTCCATTGGTTCTGGAATTGAGAGGTACTAGCAGTGGGACACTCATGGAACATGTTAGAGAAGTGGTCTATGAAACATTTTTCAATATCATCCTGATCAGTGAAAGATTCATTGTTGGCATCTTTAATACAAGAAATCCTATTTCTTTGCCTACGGTTAAGATTGGACACATGGAAGAATTTAGTATTGAGATCCCCTTCCCTTAACCAATTGATTCTGGATTTCTGAGCCCAAAGGATTTCTTGCTGATTTAGGACATGAAAGTATTCTTTCCTGACGGTTCTCTCTTTTTGACTTAATATTTGATCATGACTGACCTCAAGTTGAGCCAGAATGATTTTAAGATCAGAGAAAAGTCTGGTTGGCTCTGTTTGTTTCACTGGAAAATATTTTCCGGAAGAAAATTTTCCAAGAAAAAAATTTCCGGAAGAAAATTTTCCAAGTGTTTGGATGTAACATGGAAAATGTTTTAGAATTTTAATTTTTTTTCTTTTCTTATACAAATGCAACTAAAAACACCTCCCCTAGAATTTTATATTTTAGATAGTCTTTATCAAAGTAAACGCTAATAAATTGCAAAAAATAAGAACGAACCATTCTAAACAAAAGACATAAGTCTCAAAGCATATAAAAGCATGAAATCTCCAAAATCCATGACTGACACATATTCAAACTATAGCCAAGCAAATGTAAATATAAAAACAAGAAGTATTTAAAATATTATAAAAAGAAATAAGTCAAGACGTATATAAACCAAAACCTAGTTTAAACTAGCACTAGCTTCATTCTGACGAATCTCATTTTGAAACTTTATCAACCATCTTTTACGACCATTTTCCCCTTTTGCAATAAATGACCTTGCTAGCTTTTCATTTTCATTCAAAAAGTCAAATGCTTCTTCGAGCATAATCTCATCAAATCCTTCCACCTTCATTACTTCTCCATAAAGAAATGAAATATACTCTTGTTGAGTATTGGTCGTCATTGCCTTTGCCACTTCACTAATTTGATCTGCTAATTTATCTATCTTCTCATTTATGTCATCAGATGGACGGCTTCTCTTGCCATGAGATCTACGTCTAAAGCTTCAATGAGAAGACCTTGAATGTGACTCATGTGGAACTCCCGGAGACTCTCCACTTCCTTCATTGTTTGGTATTGGTATTTCAGCTTCAACATCCATATCAATGTCATAATTTACCGATGGACCAGTAATATGAGCAAGATCGTCAGTCGATTTGCTAAAACTTCCAGTTGCTTGGTCGTCACCACAAACCATGCACAACTCATCGTACATATCGATTGGCTTGTTTATATACGGTGCAGCTTCAGGGTGTGCCAACATGTAATACACAATTTAATTAGCAATTAGATAATAAGCAACTAAATAATAATAATAATCTGCATAAAAACCGTTAAATAGAATATTATACCTGAACATACTCTTTGTAAACAGTAGTGGAGCAAGTAAACATTTTCTTGTCTTCATCCCAGTTGAATCCACTAGAATTGTCCTTGATTTTTTTAACGATAGAAAACTTTTTCTTTGTGGTCTTCAAATGATTCTCAACTTTCTCCCAAGTACATAAGACATTAAACTTCTGTGAAACGGCCTTAGCTGCACGCATATACGAATCTTTTATGAATTTCTTATCTGGTTTTCGACCTTGTTTAACTTCTTCAACAAGCAAATCAATCAAAAATCGATCCATCATAGGTGTCCATCTAAATTGCTTCATATCTTCTTGTTGGTTATTTGTCTCCATTACTAACAACAAATATTTTTGTAAGATTAAGTATAGAATCCAAAAAAAAAAAAGAAAAAAAGGAAGAAGATAAATACAAGCTTGATAAGCATAAATGACTTAAACTATTAATAAAGATAGTGAAAGAAAGATGCCAAGTAGTTATAACCCAATAAATAAAACTCAATGTAAAAAAAGAAAAAGAAAACAAATGGAGTTTCTTGCTACATATTAATAATATGAGTTGATAGAAAAATTTTAATGATGTAAATAGTCTTCGTACATAACATGTGCTATTTCATCTCTTTTTTGGGTCCATTCCCTATTTTCTTCTCTTTGCTCTCTTTGTGTTCTTTGTCTTCTTTGTGGTTGTGTTTCAGATTGCATGTCTTGATCAAATTCTACTTCAATTCTATCATTTGGATCAACACCCATTATGTAGTTGTGCAAAATGCAACAAGCTAAAACTACATCAACTTGCTTCTCATATGACCAAAATGGTTCAGCACCTAGCACACGAAACCTTTTTTTCAAAATCCCAAAGGCTCGCTCAATACTATTCCTCAACTTAGAATGTTGAAGGTTAAACATTTCCTTTTCATTTTGGGGCTGGTGGTCACTATACTCTTTCAAGTGATATCGAACACCACGATATGGTGGAATAAATCCTTTTCGAACACCGTACCCAGCATCAACCAAATAATATTTGTCTGTAAAGCAAAAAAGTAAAAAATCAACACCATAATCAATCTTTTACTGCCTATAAGTCATTTATATAAGATATTGGTAATACCTTCAGGGACTATGAGTCCGTTACGCCTTGTCAAGAGAGCCCCTTTTGATCTCAAGGTATCAGGTGGGGTTGACTCAAATTATATGGCCACTGGCTGAAAAGGGACACAAATTATCAGGTGGGGTTGACTCAAATTATATGTTTGGGTAGAACAAACACGCAAATAGTTGCTACCATTCTGGCATCCTTGTCTTTTTTGGTGCACTCCCATTAAGTATAATGCAAAGCAGTCACCTTGATTGACAAAAATAAAGATGAAAGCTATTGTGGGAACAATCCACTTCACACGATTGTTAAGATATCAAGTCTTCAATGAATAAAAATAGCCATATAATACAAGCATCTTCTCACACTCAAGGCTTACAAGATTGCTTGAACTTCACAGAGACTCAAAAGTGTAACCAACAACATAATAACAAAACAGTGCCTGGTGAGTTGGTTTTTTCTGATTTGTGAGGTGTCCTGCATCCTGTATTGTCTGTTGCTAGTTACATTCAGACTAGTTTCCTTGGTACATGATATCATAAGCAATATCTCTATTTACTTGGTGAAAACTGGAAACTAAGATGTCACTCAAGGAATAAGGTATTGTTTATTAAGGAACCTAAAAATGAGAGTCTAAACATAATCCAGGTAAGTAACCCCAAACCAGTCCAATTAATAATATTGGGTTTTCCCCATTTTATATAATTGATGTTCGTGATGTAGATAGATGGAGCCATTGCAACCAAGGTCATGTGTTTATACTTGAACTTGGTCAACCCGGTCTAGTAGCTCGAAACAGTCTTTCAAATAGAGATGAAATCAACGAGAAACCCATGATAACAAAGTAAAAAAAAAAATTAAATAAATAAAGCAAGGAGTAAGGAAGATCACAAGAGAACCAATGGCAATTTATCTACCAAAGATATGGGAGTTATGTAGGGAAAGTGAAAATGTATCTGGGATTTCATGTGTTTTTAAAACTGAAACTATAGTAGGGAGAATCCACGAAAGTACTCCCAACAAACAGAGTGCAGAAGGGATCAGCGTCTTTCGGAGGTTTAGGACCTACTACTCATTTCGAGTTTTCTAGCTTGAAATTTTGTGAAGTTTGTCTTTGTTTCTCTATCATCAGCTCAAGGGAAAAGAAAAGATCAGATCATTTTGACAGTGGGAGAAATGAATTCGAGAAAGCCATAATATCATTAAATCTAGGGTTTTAGAAAGATAAAAATAGATACTTGCTGCAAGAGGGTTCTGCAATGAAGTCCACAAATTTGCCACTCTTGATTGACGAACAAAGACTCCGATTTCAGGTGGTCTTTAACTACACGAGCAAGCGATGTTGCAGGAAAAGCTGGAGGGAGGAAAGCGAGGCTCCGAGTTCGTCGTGCCTTCGGAGGAAGAAGAAAAACACAAGGCTCCCAAGCTACCTTCGTCGCGCGCTAGGAAGAAGAAGGAAACATGAGGCTCGTATCTTTGTTGAAGTCATTCGTCATGCCCAGGAGGAAGAAGAGAGTAGAAGTCGAGGAGAGGAGAAGAATAGAAACACGAGAGCTTGAAATACCCCAGCGGAAAATAACTTCCGCTGAATTTTAGCGGAAGTTATTTTCCGCCGATTTTCCTCCGATTTGGAAAATATTTTCTGTTAGTTTTCCATTTCCTATGAAACAAACGTTTGGAAAATTTTAAAATTTCGGAAAATATTTTCTTTTCCGTGTTTTCCGGTGAAACAAACAGAGCCTTAAGGATAAAAAAATCATCAGTCTGAGTAGCCCATTCATTTTGAATTATGTTTTTACACTCAGATTCCTCCATCCAAAAAAAATTCGAATCTAAAGGGTTTTTGATTGTTTTTTCTCACAGGTTAGTTCTTATCACAGTGGGACTATGGTCAGAACCAAGAATAGGTTCTTGAGTAAGAAGGGTGTTGGGGAATTTCAAGATCCATTCAGTATTATAGTAAGCTCTATCAAGTTTTTCTTTTATTCTACCCGTACCCCTGTCTACCATTATCCCAAGTGAATTTTAACCCCTTGGGAACAAATCAAGGAGATGACAATCATATAACAGATCATGGAGAAGATTTGCTTGATAACTTTTAAAACCCTTACCTCCATTTTTTCAATTGGGCTCATGACAACATTAAAATCCCCCACCAATGTCCACGGCTTTGTTTGGTCCTTTGCAATCTTTCTCAGTTGGTTCCATTGAGCTCTTTGGATGGCAGCCGTATGGTGTGCATGTATGAATGAGATGTTTGATTCGCTCTCCCTGCCTTGGTTGACCACCATGTGCACTATCCATGAATCCTGAAACATAATCTCCACAGACAGAGTATTATCCCATAAAACCCAGAAGCCTCCAGCGAGGCCTCTAGCAGTAGACCAATAATAATTTCTATAACCAAATTTCCTGATATTCCTCTCTGAGTTAGCTTCAGAGGCCATGGTTTCAGACAGTAAAACCAAGTTGGGCTTGAGATTCCTAGAGAGGAATCTCAAGTATTGCTTTGTCGAGGGTTGCCCAATCCTTCCCTCGACAATTCCAGGCCAGAATAATCATGAGTAATTGTGGGGACTCAGCAGTCCCACTGAGGTATTAGAATCAACAATATAGCAGTCAGAAGAGGGGGGAGTATGTAGCTGATCACAAGATAAAATTACTTCCTAATTTGCAGTTTTCCTTTTCTTTTTGGGAGATGCGACTTCCCTCCCTTTGCCCTTGAACCTTGGAGACTTGCTTTTGCACCCATTGCCTTCAGTGGAGGAGGAAGATATCTTCGTTATCAGAGTGGGTGAGGGTTGCTCGAGGTTGAGTTTTCTCTTGGGGGTGGAGGGGGGTGGTCAATGGCCATTCTCTTAGAGATCAGCTTCAAAGTAAGGTGGGGAGATTTAGGCCGAGTGGGGGTTTGAAAAGGCTGGGCTTTAAAAGTAAATAAGTTGTGGTGGGCTTGGGTAGAAAGGTTTTGGTTATGAGGGTTTTGGTTTAAGACGAAAGTGGATTGGGTTTCATTTAAAACAGAGAATGTGGGCCGGGTAGTAGTGTTTTGGGCTTGAGAAGTTTGGTTTAAGACAAGGATGGGTTGGGTTTCATTTAGAACAGAGAAGGTGGGCTGGGTATTATTAAAACAAGTCATGGTGGGCTAGGTATTATTAAAACAATTCATGTTGGGCTGGGACGAATTCGGGCCGGAGGAGGAGGCACAACTAATGGGTTCAGAAAGGATCAAGGGGTCAATGGGACGGGTAGAACTTCGGTTAGCATTATGGGTTTGCTTTGGGGTCCGGATGAGATCAAACCAGAAATTTTTTGCGCAGAAGTCTCTTGAGGCAGATGGCTCGTTTCCCCAGAAGCCGATTTCCGATGCATGAAAGGACGTGGTCAGGGACTGTAGACACCCCAAATTGCACTATAACATGAGAGTACAACTAAAATGAAATTTTAAATGATCTGTTTGAGCTTTGACAAGGGTCAAAAACTCAAAAATACTCAAAAAAGGTGCTGACCGCACATTCATGCGGTTTTTGGTAATTTGGTTTCGACCGCACTGTATATGCGGTTGCAACCGCACACATAGTGCGGTTTCGGTCCATGCTTCGCGCATGCATGCAAGTGGGTTGCCACGTGGCAGCCAGGCCGTTACACTGTTAGGCCATGCTGGCAGCCATCATTAACATGTAGCTGAATTTGGACCGCCCTGTATGTTCGGTTTGTGGAGATTTGTGCTGCAACCGCAAACAGAGTGCAGTTCGTTAAACCGCACTGTGTATGCAGTTTCTGTCAATTTGGTCATTTGCACAAAGACTCGAGATCTTAGCTTTATTTATGCGTCTTACCTCTCTCTGGGAGACCTGATCTCCCTAGTTTGCCCTGCGTAAGTTGTGCAATTACTCCAATTCATGCCTTAAATGTGAATTGGAATAATCTAGAAGGATTTATTGGCCTACCCATGGGTCTTTTATACCCTTGCTTGTGCCTATAAATAAAGGGATCCTCCTCTTGCAAATGACTGACAATTTGAAGCTTGGAAGATCTGCAAGAAGAGGAGAAACTCTGCTGGATTGCTTGCTCAAGTCATTCAAGTTACTAAGGTAAGCTTCTGCCTCCTTCTTCTTCATTTTTATTCCATTACAAGCTCTCTCATCTTCTACCTTTCTGTAGCATAAGGCTATGAATGTGTGTGCAAACCCAAACCTCTTCTAAAGCACCTAAGAATCCTCTCTAGCTGTAAAACGTGAAGAGAGAGCTTGGGGAAACAGATGTTGGAATGGATCTTCTAGGATAGAACCGTGCTTGAATGATATGCATTGATCTTATGTTCATGAATGCTTTGGTGTGATTTGGATCTAGATCTGGATGAAATGCAAGGATCCATGCTCTCTAGAGCAATGGATCCTTATCTTCTTCTACAATTTGTTTTCCACCATGAACACACACTTTTCACCTCTTTTTGTCAAGAGTAGGCTAGATCTAGGATTCTCCATGTTCAATATGGAAGGTCTGAGATCCATGGCCTTAGAATGAATTCTTAGGACTTCATGAGTTCTTACGATTGATTTCAAACCATTTTTAGTCGAATCCATTGCACACATGCACTAATTTTGCTTCAATTCACTCAGTTTTTCAAAACTTGGACAGCACCTGTGGCCTGTTTTAGAACACTTATAACTTCATCATCCGGATGAATTTTTGAGTGATTCTAAAGTCATGTAATAGGTGGATGTGTCTAGTTATTGCTTGCAAAATTTCAGCAATTTCTATAGAGCCATTTTTTGACACCATCTGATCTAAGTTGGCAGGTCAGTTCAAATCAGAACGCTGAACTTGATGTTTAGATCGAGCACCATTTGCTCATTTTAATTCGGATTCAAGTGATTTTTATCTCTATATCTTCCTTTGTGAATCTATTTTCAAATCCAATAGGTTTCAAGAGTTTTCTCCTTAATTTGTGTCTTGTGTGTTTGATTGACTCAGAGTTGCTCTATAGCAGAATTCTGAGTCAATCTGTGATCCTCGAGGCATGTTCGAGAGGTCATACATGTCACAAATGGATGAAGTTTCATGTGAGGCCTATTTTGTTTGAAATATGACACCATATACTTCATTCATGCAAGTTTTTAGCAATTTATATGGAGCTGATCTCTGTGGGTAGAGTTCCAAAGTAAGGCACTCGCCACTTTTTTGGTTTTCAACAACAAATTTGCTTGAGTATTTCTCTCTCGCTTTTAATCGGATTAATCTGAATTTTATAATGAGTATTCTACTTTATATCAACTTTCTGTCGCTTTGGTTTTGTTGAATTTGAATTTAAATCGAAGGACTTATGGTTGATCAAAGTTTTCAAGTTATTATAGCCTTATCTCATTTGATTATGTCTAGATTGGTTTCAAATTGATTTTCTTCAATCTCTACTTTGATTTTCTACTTAATCATGAAGTCCTAGAGGTGATAGATCCAAAGAGAGAGCCCAGGTTTTATTGGATTACTCATATGGAGAAATCACATATGTGTTTGCCTTTCTTTAAGTCTTTTTGATTGTTTTGATTAGCAAGTACCTTTTCGAGCATGAACATCATATGGCAACCGTCTTGTACGGATGAGTGGGGGTGCCTAACACCTTCCCTTGCTCATAACCTATTCCCCTTACCTGATCTCTAGATTTATCCTTGAGTTAGAGCTACTTTGGCTCTATTTTGCATTTTATGATCCCTTTGGTGTCCATTCACACCTTAAATTGAATGGTGGCAACTCCAACCCTTTATCAACCCTGTGTGATGATAAGAAGTCATATAGGTGATTTTCCATGTCTCATATGGACGTGGGGCTCGAGGGGACAACTGTCCGATCCATGATCTCTTGGCTGGGTTGGCTCACCCGAGTCGAGTCTGAACGAGTCCACTCATCTTCTTGGCCAGTAGCCTTCTAGGGAGGCTTGAACAGGGGGTTCTTTCTGCAATGGGGGTGAGCATGAATTGAGGGGGTATAGCGTTTGGAAGAAAGATCAACATCTCCAGCAGAATACTCAGAAATGAAAGGGTTAGAACACTCAATCAAACTATGATCTAATAAACCACAAGAGAAGCAAAGTTTTGGTAAGTATTCAAACCTAAACTCAATCCAGACCTTATTATCCTTACCTATCTCAAGGAACATACCAGATGGGATAGGGTTTTTGATGGGGAGGGAGATACGCATCGCCGGGATATTATCTAAGGAGTCACAGTTGCAATCAATCTCTCTAATCTTGTCGAAGTTCCCAACCATTTGCTGAAGGATGCTAACCTCCTTAAACCGCAACGACATGTTATGGATTTGCATCCAAATGGTGATTTCCTTTGGTGATGCTTCAGTGATCTCCTTATCCTCATCTATTTCCTTAAACCTCATGAGATGACCATTAATGGTCCAAGGTTGGGTTTCTATTATCCTGCTTCTGTCCTTCTTGGTTTGGAGCTTGAATAGAAACCTGTGGTCGTTGATCTGAGTAGTAGAGATGTTGTCAATCGGTTTCCAAACTCTAGTGCAAAGATTTTTTATGGAGTTTAAGTGAATTTGGGCATTAGGGATGTCGCAGATCAGAAGGGTTGCCCAATTTTTGTCGAGTTTGGCACGGTCAGCAGCAGATAAGACAAAGGTGGTGTTTGGCCGGGGGGTATGACAAGGTTCTTTAACTTAGTAGATAGGTCTTCCATTGAGGGGGAGAAAAAAAGAAAAAGAAAAACACGAACTAGAAAACAGGAGGGGGAAGGATGGAGGGAACGGGAACCCAGAAAAGTTGGGGTCAAACCGAACTCGCGAGGAAGGTAATGAGAGAGGAAAACTCAATCGAGCTAAGATGAAGGCCGGGGCAAGCAGCAAGAACTCCAAGGGGGTAGGGAGGGAAGCTGGAGCGCTTAGCCTAACATGATAATGGATGAGCTCAAAATCGCCAGACCAGATAGAGAGCGGAGAAACCCAAAACTTTTTTACTACCAAGTAGCTAATACTGATGATGATTACACCTACACCCCTACAGTTTGTGACTTCAATAACTAGACCATCTTAGAGGCCGTTTGGTAACGTTTTTTTAATAACTAAAAACGTTTTCAATTGTTTTTGAAAACAGGTGACAAGAAACCTGTTTGGTAACCATTGCTGTTTTTTTTGGGATTTTGAAAACAGGTGACAAAAAACCCGTTTGGTAACAATTACTGTTTTTTGGGTTTTGTTATGTATGTTTGTTTATAACTATAATAATTTTTTACAGTTATTTCAATTAAAATTTTTTATATATATTTATCTTTCATATATAGCTTTTTTTTACAATTTTATATTTATGTATAATTTTAAAATTTTTTAAATTCAAAAATAATTATATATATATATATATGTATTATTAATATTTATTATATATAGCTATATTTAAAAGAAGGGCTTACGCACTTCTTTAAAAAACGAAGAGCATAAACCCTTCGTTCTGTACATTAGGGTAGCGAAGAGAGCCTCAAGGAATAGGCGAACTAGGTACGGTGCCGGACCCTTCTCCCTCTCTCTCTCTCTCTCTCTCTCCCCTCTGGAGTCTGGCATAGCCTCAACATCTCTTATTTCATTTCATGGCTTCTTGTGATTCTTTGTTCCAGAGATTATTCCTCCACATAACCATCTTCCCGATACTTTTTCATCAATATGGGGTGTTGGGGTGCTACACCTCCATCTTTAGCTTTGGAGATTCACTTGCAGACACCAGAAATTTACTTCATTATTATCAACCTCAAAGGGCCCTATCGTTCAGTATGCTTCCCTATGGAGAGACGTACTTCCAACATCCCACTGGTCGAGCTTCTGATGGCCGCTTGATAATTGATTTCATTGGTATGTATGATCGAGTAAAAATTTTCGTCTCAAGTTTCTTTGTTATTATTGAGACCGGCCATTTGAACAGGAGAGATTTGATTGAGAGATCTATGATATTTCATGCAGCTCAATCTCTAGTACCGCCGTATATTGGAAGTAGTAGTACTAGTAGCCGAAACTTGAGGGAGGGAGTAAATTTTGTTGTGATTGGAGCTACAGCTCTTGATATCACCTTCTTTGAAGAGAGAGGAATCACAATAAATAACTCTGTTAGAATTCAATTGGATTGGTTCCAGAAGCTCTTGCCTTCTCTTTGCAGCTCATCCTCAGGTAAACCCCCGACAAAATCGAGAAATTGCAGCAAGCTGTGACAAAGAATGTTTCGAACTGAAACTGAAAGAAAAATATTGAGAGAGAGGACGACATCAGAAGTTGAGAAAAACTCGACTATGAATATTACAAAAAAGCCATCGCCAAAAAATGCAAAAACGGTTTTGCGTTTTTAAAAACCTATATTTTCGGTTTTTAAAAACTGGGATGATTTTGAACTGTTTTTTCTAAAAACAATTTGAAAACGAACAATACCAAACACGTTTTTGGTTTTCTGTGTTTAAAAATCGAAAAATGGTTTCTGAACACATTCCCAAACACCCTCTTACATTTAAAAAATGTCAAAACCTTCCTTCACATGTGCATAGATAGGGTTGCTAAACGGGTCGGCCCGGCACGGCCCAGGCCCGTTTAGTGCGGGCTGGCGTGTTTCTATAAAACACAGGCACGGCACGGTATGCCTAGGCGGCTGGCCGCTGCTGGGCCTAGGTATAAAAATTGATTTTTTTTAAAAAACCAAGGAAAATTAGAAAAAAATAGTAAAAAATCACAACAAAATTCTGAAAATTATGTTTATCATTCACAAAATTGTCTTACACATATTGGGATAGATTTTGCTCAAAAAAATATAAATAAATTAATTATTACAAGTACAAGTACAACTTTGAAAATTGAATTTTTTTTTAAAAAAGAACAAAGGAAAATTAGAAAAAATAGAATCACAAAAATTCTGAAAAATATTTTTATTATTCACAAAATTGTTTTACATATATTGGGATAGATTTTGTTCAAAAAAATATAAATAAATTAATTATTACAAGTAGAACAAATAATACATAATCACTTGCACAAATAATACTGCATCACTATAGGATGAGCACATCCCAACTAGGTTGGCATCCACTTATCTATCTTTCATTTGCAGTTTAAAAGAAAAAAGAAAGAAAGTAGAGTTCCTAAACTTTGATTAAAAAAATATTATAAAACTTAGACTAATCTAGAAGACCAAAAGTGGGTTTTTACCACCTCTACCCTCCAATATGACTGCTATTTGGTAGTTGGAATGGTGGAAATTGTTATTTACAGTCAATTACAAGCATACCCCCTAATATGGTTGTTGGGGGGGGGGGGGGGGGGGGGGGTAAAACAGTCAAAAAAGGGACAAAAAATCACTTTTAGAGGGTTTAATGGGGCTAACCCTTGGCGGGCCAGCACGCGGGTGGCCCACCGGCTTGCGTCAAGCGTAGGCCGTGCCGCCTACTTGTCGAACGTGCTGCGGCCCGGCAGGCCAAGTGCCCAACAGGCCGTGTGCCCGTATATATGGGCACGACATGGCACGGCTCAAGGGGTGGGCCGTGCCGGCCCACTGGAGCCCGGTACGGCCCGATAAGCACCCCTATGCATAGATGATTTAATTTATGGGAAAAATTATGGTTCACCTTTTGAATAATATATGATCCCATTGTTCTTACTTTTTTTGCAAATGATCAAATGAGTCTGAAAACGAGAAAATATAGGCTATTTGGTCCTGTTGACGAATTGGTATGAGTTACAAGGTTGTTGATGGGGATATCTAGTTCATTGACGGGGAATTGCAAGTCAAATGATGGGAGTTACAAGTCTGTTGATGGGATTACTCCTATCTTCTAACTTGTAATTCCCCATCAATAGATTTGTAATTTTCATCAATAGGACCAAATGGTCTATATTTTCTAATTTCTTGACTTGTTTGGCCATTTACTTAAAAGGTTCTACCTATGAATTATATTTATTCCAAAAGGTAACTTAACAATAATTTTCCCATGATTATAAGGCTTTCTTTTTTGAATAAAATGTTGCTTATGTTAAGATGAAATTGTTTTCAATTTAATGCAGCCTTATGTTGGAGTAAGACTTTTCCATAGAGCATCCCAAAGTTAGTGTTTTTTTTTTGTAAATATTTTACGCGGGACCCATTTAAGAAAACCTTGACCTTAGATTCTTCACATGGAAGCATCCCATTCCAAAGTTGCAATGCAGCCTTAAATTGTAGATGATTATACCTTAAATGACCTTTATGTATAAATTTATGAGAAAACTTCTAGAAAATGCCTAATGGAGAGGGAGATGAAAGTTTGTGGTTATTAAAACTTATTTTGCTAGATTAACCCTTTTAATTTGAGTTGGATATTTTCTAGGTTATAATGGCTTTTAAGTTTTATCACAAGGGATAGTTCGGTCTTTTCAATGTTCTCATTAGAAAAAAAAAAAGCATTGTGACCCTTTGCGCATATATAAAGCAAGGTTTTTGAGGGGTTTATGTGCTTAAGTGACAAATCTCAGGGGGCGTAAGTGTAATTTTTGCAAAACAATGTTGCAGGTTAGGTGCATACCGGTTCAAGGCCTGATGAACCTGAAAAAGTTTAGCTGAACCTGAATTGTCTCTTGTAGGTTGGGTTGAACCAGTTCAGTTTTGATAGATACATATTTATCTTAATTTGGTTTGGATTTGGTAGAAAACTTTTAACATAACCATCAGAATTTGGTGAACAAGTAACCAATATATTACTTGTATTTAATAAACGATGGTTAGAAAGTATTTTGTGAAATGGGAGTCCATTGGATTACTTGCGTGCTAATGTTTATATAATGAATCAAATTAAGGCCATTACACTTTGTAGAAGTAACCACATAACTTGATGAATACATCATGAATGATCATTATTTTCACTTTCCTTTAAAATTTATAGAAAGGAATATTCTTCAGGGATTCTGGCCCTCATTTTTTCTCCCATAAATACCCTCCAAAACACATAAAAACCCTAAATAAAACCACCTATCCGCTTTTCAACTTCAACCGCCTACTTTCATGCTGCACGATTATCACCAATGGAAATACAGTTATCTGTAAACAAAAATACCCAAAGTGGTAGGCCGACGTACAATAGTGCACATGTCTCCACTAGTAATGTTCTATATAGGAGAGGGCATGTACTTTCCTAAATAAAATTACGTTAAATCTATTATAGGGGACACATATTGTCTACACTCAAAATCATGCACCTGTGCCACCACTGGTTATGATTTTGTTATATAAACCTTACAAATTAAAAAGCATTTCTCCCTCATAAGATGTTTTTCTTAATGTGGATGCAGCAATTATAGCATACTGGCCACCTGTGAAAGGACTGGTACATGATTTTGGATGCCAAAGATTTGCATCCTACTATAACGTAACATATTTTCTCTCCTTACTACCACAATTTATTTAGGAGAGAAGTTGATGTTTTCACTTTTTATTTCCCAAAGAATGTTGCCATGTCCAAGACAATCACCGTTTCCTTTTTGAATTTGAGAAAATTAAGTTTTAAGGGTACTTTATAAAATTATTTAAGATTTAATCAGCAAAATTTTGAGTTTTAACTTTTAGTATACTTTTATCAAAATAATTAATTTTTAATGCTATTTCAAGTTACACATAAATTCTTCCAAAAATACCCTATACAACTTACTTCCGGGACTTGTACAAGCAATAAATGGACTTGTACAAGCCATTTTAGACTTGTACAAGTAATAAAATGACTTGTACAAGTCAATAAATTAGCTTGTACAAATCAATAAAATGATTTGTACGAGTGATATAAGGGCATTCTTGGAATATTGGATTTGTAATAGTAAAATGACACTAAAAATTAATTATTTTGATAAAGGTGCATTAAAAGTTAAAACTCAAAACTTTGCTTACTAAATCTTAAATAATTTGATAAAACACCACTAAAAATTAATTTGAATTTCCTTATTTCCAACCGTGCATGCCATCCACATAAATTGATTTGTACAAGTCAATAATTTGAATTTCCTTATTTCCAATATTGTGCATGCCATCCACATAAAATTCAAGTTCAATGACATAGAGGTTGTTTGCTAAAGTTTTTGAAAACAACTTTTCTGATTTTGAAAATCTCGGTGGGTAAAACATAGCTTTCAAATTGTTGAAAAAAACAAAAAAGGAAAAACCAGAAGTAGCCAGGTTTATAAGCTTTAAAAAACAGAGAATCATTTTCAGATTTTTTGTGGTATTTTTTTTTTCAAATAATCAAATCAATCATGTCTTCATTTTACCTACCGTAACCACTGCTGCCACCACATACTACCACCTCCACTACTTCCACAACCACCATCACCATCACCACCGCAACAACTACCACCATCGCCACTAGCTCCACCACCACCAGTTATACACCTAGCTATATTATATATATATCACCACGATCATTAAAATCACTATCATAACCATATCTAAAACACCATTAATTACATAACTGTTTTTATATATCATGGTTATGAAACTTTACTAAATTTATTTTTACTGATTTTTGAAATTAATCATGATTGATTTTAAGTAAAATGTTAAAGAGGGTTTGTTCTTGACTTGTTTCCAAAAAATACATAAACAATTTGAAAAATGTTTGGTTTTCAAATGGTATGTTTTATGAAAAACATTTCCAAACAGCTTAACATATAAGACAAGTCCTCTACAGTAATCCTTCTGGGAAGCTTCACTCTTCACTTCTCATTCCCTTAGGTCTTTCCCCCATAATAATATTCCTTCTGTTTGACATCATATTATTCCGCCGTGCAAGCTTGGGAAAATCCGAATTTTTGCTTTCAAGTTTCGTCTCCACATCCGTCTCTCTTTTGTATATAGAGTCATAGACACCTCTCCCCACCTTCAACTCTCCCATAGTTTTTCTCCATTTGGCCCTTTCTTTCTTTCCTCTTCTTCCACCCTTCATATATGATTCTGAGCTTGGGATCATGTCCTCCATCAAGTCCAGTGATTTACACAGAATTTTTGAGCAACTCGACCGTGACGGGGATGGCCATGTAAGCATCGAGGAGCTTCACTTGCTCCTCAAAACGATCGGCAATGATCCCGGCCCCGACAAGCTCGAGAGCATTATGGGGAGAAGAAGCCTTGATGAATCAGAATTTATAGTCTTCTACCAGTCCATAACTACTGAGCAGAAGAAGAAGGACGACAGAGTGGAGGATGATAAAGGTGACGACGATGAAGAGAGCGATCTAGTTGAGGCTTTTAAGGTGTTCGACTTGAACAAAGACGGTTTCATCACTGCTGATGAGCTTCAATCCGTGCTTTCTAGACTGGGACTCTTGGAGTCGAGAAGGGGTGCCGATTGCATGAGCATGATCACCAAGTTCGACGCCAACAGCGATGGCCAGGTCGACCTGGAAGAATTCAAGAAGATGATGTCTGCTTGCTAGTTCATAGTATACATTAATATTTCTTGTTTAGATAGTTTTATGGGACATGGTTTGTACAGCTTCTTCATGTAATTTGAATTTCTCATTAATGGTGGCTTTCAGATAGACCAATTTCCGTAGTTTTCTTCGCAAGCCTTAGAAAAAACCACAAATATATGAACAAATCAGAAGCAAAAAAAGGGAAAAATATAGTTTTCTTTAGAAGGACAGATGGGAGTTCTTTAAATCTGTGCAAAAGAGGGTTACAGAATACAAAACCCTCTCCTGGTTACAAACTGCAATCTTTCCCATATGACAAAAATTCGAGTACATAACAATGAATACTAATTAATAACAAAAATACCTCGTATTTCCTAAAACCTGTATGACTTCTATCTATATATATATATATATATATATATATGATATATGTATCTTTGTGTGTCCATTCCTACATATGGTATTGTTATATCAATGCCTTAATTTACTGAAAAAATATTAATTCATGAAAAGAAAATTAAATTTTCAAGTTAATGCACTAGTGACATAACTTTTTATTCAAATAGGGTAGGTGTAGGATTTGGCACAAAGTATATCTACCTCAATGATTAGCAAATGGTTATTGTGATATATTATTTTTGAAATTAAATTTGTAAACTCAATATTTCCTGGAATTTGTGTAATAAATTATTTATGTGTTTTAATTTTTAATAATTATAATACCAATTGGTTGATAAAAAAACAAGAAGTTGATTTAACACTTGGCATAATATTCGGCTAATAGATTTAAAGATATCTTTTAAAAATTAATTATATGCAACACAAATAGTTTCTTATAAAGTAAGAAATTATTTTCTTTTCTCAACAAAAGCATTGTCTTTTCTCTTCAATCTTATTAAATATATATATATATAATTTGGAAATCATCATCATCATCATAAATCAATTCCGACCAAAGTGGGGTCGGTGAACAAATCTTGTCTTTCTATCCTATTCTATGTACCAAAAATCAAACTTGAAAATGAAATAACAAAAAAAAAAAAAAATATACAATAAAAAAATAAAAAGAATAAAAGAGTCAAGTTTGATGCAGTACAAGTAATGCAGTACAAGTTAGTGTACGTTATTCAATAACTTAAACCAAAAGACAGAACGACTTCTATTAACATGACCATTGGAGGCATTAAATGGTTGTTGACCCTATGATTCTTTGTGAACCTTGCCTCACCCAACGTAGAAGACCAAACAAACCTCTTTACTCTTTATATATATATGCTAGGCTTTCGAACCTTGAAGAAACGAGATACATGCCAAAGGTCGTTAAACGACCAGAAGGGCAAAAGTCTAATTGACTGGGTTTGCACTGTGAAAGGACAAAAGATCCCTTTCTCACCTTTTTGACCCAAAATCAATCAAAGCCGTTTGGAAGGGGGCAAAACCGCTGCATTAATTCGTGGGGCATGCCTTCTTTTGTTGCTTTGAATAATTAAATAAAGGTCATGGAAGCTATGAGTACGAGGGCCCTTGAAAATGAAACTGAGGGTATTAAAAGCATTTTGAGATCTAATTTCATACCCTTGAAGAACTAAGAATTATCTTTTATTATAAATTTGATATTTGACAACTTCAACTCGTGTTACACAATCTGAACAACCTAATTAAAATCGTATCAACCATTATGGAAGCTGAAAGGAGAACAAAAATAATTAATGAAAATTATCAGTAGTTGCAGGCCTTTAAACAACTGATTCACCCAAAATCTTAACCTTTTTAGTCCAAAAAATTGTTTAAAAAGGTATCAAAGTGTAAAAATCTAGTGTTGGTTGGGATGAGTGCCATGTGCTTGCTCTCCTAATATATGCATGTCTTCGTGAAAAGTTGTACTTGCGAGGTAGTGCTAAGTTATATATTGGCCCTCTAATATACATATATAGTTACACCTTCACCTAGGGATGGCAACGGGGCGGGTTTGGTGAACCTGAACTTGCTCCTATAGGAGTTTAGGTAATACCAAACCCTAACCCGCTCCTATCAGGTTGGTAATGGGGCGGGTTTGACTCGGTTGGAGTATAAGATGGAAGAAAAAGAGTATTTTTTGAATATCATATGTATATAATAATATATTTATTAATAAAATATGCATTTTAATATATGATATATATGAAAATAATATTCTAAATATATAACAAATGATAATTTAATATAAAAAGGTTGGGTTAGTGGCAGGGCCGAACCTGCCCCTAACCCAAATTTAGCCATGCCAAATCCTAACCATTAGGGACGGGGTGGGTTAAATTGCTAACCCGCCCCATTGCCATCCCTACCATCACCTATCAACTTAAACTTTTAGCCATTGTTTGGTTTTGCTTCCTAAGAGAAGAAGCAACTCCTACCAAGAGTAAGCAATAATATTAATTAAATATCAATTAATATCAGAATATTCTTCATAACTCTGGCTAGTAGGATTAAGAAATGGTTGTAGAATTAATCTATAAAAGGCTCTCACGTTCTCTTGTTTACACCCGCTGTAGCTCGGCGGTAGAATATAGTCCTATGTGGCTACAAGTCTCCCTAAAATAAGGGAAGTGGGGTCCATTAAGAAACCCACCATTACATAGAAGGTTGGGAAAAAGTCTACAAGATAAGGACTCTCTAAAAAAGCATGGGAAGTGGGGTCTCTCACTTTCTAAAAACGTGGAGTATTTGTACAATGTGGGGTTCAACTTCCTAAAAGTGGGATCGTTGGGAGACTTGTTGATCAAGCAAAACAGCTTATAAATAGGGACCTGCAGGCAAGAATAAGAGATCTCTCGATCAACACACAACACAACTACATTTAGCGATTCCAGTCTCCTTAGACCCCCTATTCGGTCTCCTCAGATCACCCTACTCTCATGCTATCCTCATAGCATGAAGTAGCCTATCCTCCTATTGCTTCCTGTTGCAACAACACATGGAGATCCCCCTTACTCCTCCTGGACAAGGCTAAGAAGATATGCCCTACTCCGATCATGGCTAGGTACAATCTCACTTAATCCTTCAACCAAGGCTAAGGGCAGTCACTATGTGTACCCCGGAACTAGTAAAAGTCAAGGCGGCCCCTGATCTCTTCTTTCTATATTTTGATCAAGGCTATAGGGAAACAGGTGGCAGGTACCGAGATATTGTTGGTATTATTTTTACCTTTTATTTATTCTCGTTACTATCTATCCTTGAAGTGGCCGTCACACCACACGGCACTCAGTTTCTGCAGATTCTACATCAAACGGCCACCACTAACGTGGCCGTTGTTTATGTTGCCATAAAATTGGGGGAAGAACCTTGGAGGACAAACTTCAATCCTTTCAGCAATCGTCGGATCAGAAGTCTCCAAATCTACAGGCGATTGGGTCGTATTTGAACCGCAACCCGTTTGGTTCTGCGTGCGATAGGCACCGGGGTCAAAAGTTTTCGACTCCTTGCATCAGCACAGATGTTGGCACGCCCGCGCACTCACACGTCCCGAGTCGAGTTGGAAATGATGGGAACACTTATGATTATAGATTTTTTTTGGAAGAAAATATTAAAAATTATTTTAAAGTTTTGATTAAGGATTTTAATATTTTCATGCTTAAATAAGGAGGAGAAAAGAAAATTTATTTTTCTAGTTTTTTATCTTCTTAAATTATGAAAATAAAACATTGTTCTTTTTTCTTAAGGATCAAATGTATCAGACAGAGAATGGATGTTCAAAATTTAAATTATAAAAAAAAGAAATATTGTATGAAATAAGTTAAAAAGAAGTGCTTTCAATAGTTTTAGAAAAGCAGATAGTCTGAGAAAGTGTGTTAGTGGAACTCATATATATATGTATGCATGTATATATGTATGTAACACATTACACACACTTTCCATAATGTAAGCAAATCTCTCCTAATTTCTCTGTAAATACAAAATTCATATCTCTTATATTATCTTATGAACAAAACTCATGGAATAATTATAAGAAAATAAAATAAAGAACTCTGAAAATCTCTCCTGCATTTTCATTTTGTTTATGATTCATATACATTTATATTTTGTGTAAATACAAGTTAGTAAGATTAATCTTTTTAATAGATGTAATTAAATGAAAACTAGGTAAAATACATTATAAATAATCCTTCTCCTCCTAAAATTTCTCTTCTCTGTTTGTTCTTTTTTTTAAAAATTTAATCACTCTACTCTCCATCATATATATATAGGTTGTCAACAGCCTAGCTAGCTTTGAGAACTTGAGCTTGAAAAAGCATATCTATACTGTATATAATGGGAATAGGCACATTGGGAAGCATGGCAAAAAAAAAAAAAAATGCACAACTTTCCAAAACAACTCTTACACACTATTGAGAAGATATATTAATAAAAAGGTAAAATGGTCAAACTACCTCAGTTTTTTTTTTCAAAACTTACAATTAGTTTTGTAAATGTTTCCTCCTCCCTTCTTTTCTTACACATGTGCAGTATTGCACGTGCACCTTGCTAGTTTCCTTAATAAGCTTGATTTCAGCTCCAACTCTCCTCGGCCAACCCTAAGCCCAAACTCTTTCGAGCCGAAACCTAATCTTAAAACTAAATGTGCTAGCCATAGGTGGTTAGTATAATGAGAAAAAAGAAAGGCCTAGAGCATCTTAAGAAGCATACTTGATGCTTGCGAGAACTACAATGGCCGATAGCGTTCTTTTTGCGCAATTGAATCCAAAAATTGAGATACATTAATTGAGATATCTATCCACTCCAATTAGGGATGGCAATTGGGCGGGTTCAGGGCTTGTTTTGGCAAATGCAAACCCGCCCCTACAAAGGTGCATGTAGCCCATACCACACCCTTACCCGCCCTTGTCAAGTTAGTAACAAGGCAGGTTAGGTTGACTCGATCAACTATTCTATAAATGCAAAAATACTTATGTTTTTTTAATAGGTTACATAAATTAATAATATAATTATTATTTATAAAATATGTAACTTTTATATGTTATGTATATTAAAATTAATAGTTAGTGGGTTCGAGGCGGGGTGAGCTGAACCCTAATTAACCTGCCCCTTACTTGGTTTATCCTATACAAAACCGTAACTATTATGGGGTGGGGCGGGGTGGGTTACCCACTTACGGCTTCCCGATTGCCATCCCTATTAAGACTTGAGTAATCACATGGTGGTTTCTTATGATTTTCCAATGCATTACACCAACCACAACGTGGTTTAATTCCATGAACACGGTGGATTATTAAGTATTAACTGCCCTGCTCCAGATTTTACCAATTCAAGAAGGTCCAAAACTGTGTGCTCAATTGGTCTCCATAGACAATTACCAACTGACAAGCATGGTCAGCTCCTTTCCTTCCGGGTGAGGCTTACGTAATCAAATATGCAAGCATATTGTCATGGCTTAGAAATTCCCTTGCCTTAACCTGTGTGGCACTTAGACACTCAACCCTTTTGACGTGCTAAGTAAGCCTAAACTAACAAGAAAGATTACTCAAGAGAGGGAGAGAGGACCACACTAGGAGAACTTGTATTTCACTCAATGTTTTTTGGATAGTTACAAATGAGGGCTCCACCCCTTTATATAGGCCTTCCACATCCTTAATGGACGGTGGGGATTAAAACTATCCAATGGTGGAGGTTAGCCCTCTAGAATCCTCTAGGTAAGTATCTAGATATTTACATATAAGGCTTCTTCTAGAAGCTTCCCTCATCTTCTAGAGAATACCCCACTTCTCTTGGAGAAGCTTCCCTCATCTTCTAGAGAATTCCCCACTTCTCTTGTATTTATAGTTATGTAGAATTCCCTAGAAATCTCTAGAAGTCTCTAGGCACCACTTCCATCTAGGCATCCAAATGTGTGTCTGTGTGGTGCTTAGCGTGCTCCAACTTGGCAGGTCGTGACATCCTCCCCCACCTAATCTGGCGACGCCCTCGTCGCAGCTTCTTCTAGAAATGAAGTGATTTTGTCTTTGAACTGCCACAAGTGCTCTTCTTTCTCCTAACTTGCTTCGCTATCGGGCTGTCCCTTCCACTTGACCAAGTACTCGACATGACTTGGAATGATACCTCGCCTTGGTATGACTCTATGGGCAAGGATGGTGTCAACCTCCTTGTCGTGAGAGACCATCAAAGTTGCTGGTGCCCTTTTTGACTTATTTTGGCTTAGATCCTCTGCATCTCCATGGTAGGGCTTTAATAGACTTACGTGGAAGATGGGGTGGAGGCGGTGTAGGCGAGCAGGCAACTCGAGTTGATATGAGACCTTGCTAACTCTTCTAGTGATGGGAAATGGTCCTTCATATCTCTACACCAAGCCCTTGTGAAATTTCCGGAATGCCTTGACTTGGTGTGGTAGTAGCTTAAGTAGGACAAGGTCTCCTTCCTTGTACTCCATATGTCGTCTTTTGGTATCTGCCCACTTCTTCATCTTCTTAGCGGCTTTGGCTAAGTATGCCTTGGCCATGTCTGACTGTTCCTGCCATCCTTTGGCGAACATGAATGCTGCAGGGCTCTTTCCTGTGTATCCCGATGCAAGAGTGTTGGGTGTCAATGGTTGTTGCCTTGTAGCTAACTCAAAAGGACTTCGATCCGTCACCTCACTTTTCTGTAGGTTGTAGGAAAATTGGGCAACATCCAACAACTTGGCCCAATCTCTTTGGTTGGCACTTACATAGTGCCTCAAGTAGAGCTCCTCTAGCTCCATTGGAGCCATGTGATATGGTGCCATGGCCGGGATCTTGGCACCTTCTTGAAGTTCTATCTTATGGTCCACTTCTCTTTTAGGTGGTAGCTTTTTAGGAAGTTCATGAGGCATTGTGTCTGCATACTCCTTTAGTACTTCCTCTTCTTGTGTTGGCACATCTTCCTTAGTGAGTGAGGAGTCTTCATTAAGCTTCAAAGTAGCTAGGAATGTAGGTTCATTTTTCTTTACTCCTTTGGATAGCTCCATGGCTGACAATGTCTTGGCTTTGATAGAAGTTTCTTGGGCAAGTGGTACCATGCATGCATTTCCATCTCCCATAATGCACATGGCTTCTGCAAAGGGGATGGGGAAAGCTCGTACCTTATCCAAGAACTCCATTCCCAAGACAATAGGATAGTCATCCATAGGCACAACTGAGAAGTCCACTTGGCCATGCCAATTTCCAATGTGCAATTTGACTCCTCGTGCTACTCCATAGATAGGCTCCACCTTCGAGTTCACCGCCTTAAGCCATCCTTATTCTTCCTTGTATTGGAGGCCAAGCCTTTTGGCCTCATTAACTTCAATGAAGTTGTGCGATGCACCCGTGTCAACTAAGGCACATGTGTCAAGTCCACAGACCTTGGCCTCGACGTACATCTGTCCCTTCTTCGTGACCTTTTCTATGTCCACCTTAGCCTTGATGGCATTGAGTAAGCGTAGAGATCCCATCTTGGTCTCATCTTGTTGGGTCTCCTCCTCATCATCTCGGATTAGAGCTGATAGCTTCAATCTCTTCGGGCAATCCTTAGCAAAGTGGGGGCCATCACAAAGAAGCATGTGATTTGTGATTCTAGGTTTGTCACCAGGCTTCCTTTCTTTGTTGAACTTTCTTGCTTTGTGGAAAGGTGGTTTGTGTCCTTCCTTGGGCTGTGCATCTATGTATATCCTTTCAATTAAAAATTTTATAAAATAGTTCCATTTACGTATTAATCGGGTGTTTCTTCTTTTTAATATTTGCCAAATATTTTTTGGTGATTCTAATTTTTTATTATCACAACTTCTTTCGTTCGGACTAATTTTTATCTTTGAGGTTAGAAATATTTTTTTTCTTGTCTCTTTTGATTCTTTCTATTTTTTTTTCTAATTGTCTCTCACATTTTTCCCTTTAAATTTTTGGAACTTAGGTTTAGAGGACTCACCTTTCTTAAATTCTGTTAAGGATTCCACAATAGATATAGCCGTTGCAAGATCCGTGGGACTCCGTCGTTGCACTTCGATTTTTGCCCATGATTGTAGACCATCGACGAATGTGAAGAGGGACTCCTTTTTAGTCATGTCAGGAATTTCGAGTAGCAACTCAAAGAACTCCTTCACATACTCCCGAATAGTGTTCTTGTAGGAGAGACATCGTAGCCTGGCCCTTGCTTCATGCTCGGAGTTCTCAGGATAGAACTGCTTCTTGATCTCTCGCTTGAAGTCATCCCATGTCTCCATGGTGCACACTGGTTGCTTAATATCAATGTGCCTCCTTCTCCACCATAAGGTAGCAGCATCATCTAAGAAGAGAGGGGCCGTCTTGATCTTCTTGTCTTCCTCATGGATGTCCGTTGCCTCGAAGTATTGTTCAAGGCTCCATAGGAAGTTGTCAAGCTCCCTTGCATTTCTAGATCCCCTATAGCTCTTGGGCCTAGGAATGTCAACTTTAGAAAAGGAGTGAGAGGTGATCGTATCTTGAGTGACGGCCAATTTGCACAATGACCAATCTCCTTTAATTTCCTTCATTTCTTCTCTAATGGCAGCAATCTCAGCCCGGACTAAGTCCTTGAGAGCATCCACCTGAGCTTGAACCATCTCGGACACAGCGTTGAGGCCACCTTGCGTCTCCCCTTGGAACTCTTCATGCCCATTCTCGAGTCCCTCGATGTGTTGGTCCATCATCTCAACCTTGTCCTGGCTATCTGCCATGGCTAGCTCCACCCTTGCAAGCCTTGCTTCCATAGCAGATAGGATGTCCCTTGACTTATCCTTCTGCCCCTTGCCAACATTAGGATTCCTTCTCTCGCCCCGAACATTCGGTACCAACGTTGGTGACTTCCGAAATGTTTGCCATACTATCAATTTCTTGAGAACTCGAACCAAGGCTCCGATACCAACTGTATCGGGCTTAGAAATTCCCTTGCCTTAATCCGTGTGGCACTTAGACACTCAACCCTTTCGACGTGCTACGTAAGCCTAAACTAACAAGAAAGATTACTTAAGAGAGGGAGAGAGGAACACACTAGGAGAACTTGTATTTCACTCAATGTTTTCTGGATGGTTACAAATGAGGGTGTGAGACATGGAAAAATCAATTCAATGACTTCCTAATCATCACACGGGATTGGTTAAAAACAAAGAGTCGCCACCATTCTGTTTAGGTATGAATGGACACCAAAATCTCAAATAAGCACAAAAAGGCAAATTTAGGGTAAAAATAACCCTATTAAAAAACAACTAGAGATGGGTAAGGGGATTAAGTTATGAACAGGGGAAGGTGTTAGGCACCCCTATTCATCCACACAAGGTGGTTGCCAGGCTTTGTTCATGTTAAAAATAAAGAAGGCTTGCTACAAAAATCATAAAAAATCACAAAAAGACAAAAGTGTATGGTTTTTTCATACGAATAGCCTGATTGATTCAGAATTTTCAAATATGATCATACCATTCATAGGATTTCATGATTAAAATAAAATTGAGATAAAATCAAATAAAACCAATCTAAAGTGAAAAATTCAAAAATCTGGATTCAAGTTAAACTCTGGAAATCTTGAAATATATGATTTTTATAAAATATTGCAGAATTGAACTTGAACAGTTTAGGACATAGGTATAGCCCATATTTCACATTAGATCAAGAAATCAAAACCAAAAATACCCACGTTAATGAAGAACATCAAAAGGGGAGAACTTAGACCGTAGGGTCTTCTCTCAAAAGTGAAAAAGGACTCAAAAACCACATCATGAAACCCTAGAAATTAATTTCAAGCTTTTGAATCCAGATCTATCATATAGATCATGATAGATCTAGGATCTTAGCCTAAAATCACAAAAATCAAGAAAACAATGCTGTAGGTGCAAAGATGTGAAAAATCCAAATTTAAAAAAAAATGGGGATCTCATGCTATAAACATCATAGATTCATAGGATTCATTCAGATTCAATCACAAGATCATTAAAACATTAGCAGGATATCAAAAGCAGCCACATCTCACAGATTAGAGCACATGGGGGTCTATCCTACGGATTCACCTGTTCTCTTTTCCCTTAGCTCTCTCTTCACGTTTTACGGCTAGAGAGGATTCTTGAGGTATTTGGAGATAGGTTTGGGTATACAAACACAATCAAAGGCCTTATTCTAGAAAAATGAGAAGATCCTATTATTTCTAGAATTGAAGATAAAAAATCAAAGGGAAGAGGGACTTACCTGGATTGAACAAGCAGAGCAGCAGGGATTACTCTCTTCACTTGGAGCTCCTTTGACTTCAAATTTTCGTGGCCTTTTGCTTGAGGATCTCACCTCTATTTATAGGCAAACCTAGGGGCTGGTCCAGAGGGATATACTGTGATCCACCAGATTGGATTGAAAATAAGGATAATGCCCATCCATGACCAACAAGGATAATTCGGATGAATAAATAAATAAATTCGCTCATCTAAAGATATATTTGGATGTAGATAAGGCTCAGAAATCGAGCAAAGATCAAATTCGCACAAATCTCCTGTGCCTGTATATGCATTGCGGGCAGGTGGTGTCCGCATTCTTATTACGGGCACGGTATGTCCGTATATAAAATTCGGGCGCGACTAGCCCGCAAATACAATATGAGCAATGCTTAAATGATTAAATTTTATGCATTTTGACCTGTTTTAAGTCCCAATTACATGTTTTCAATTATTTTCTCATTTTTGTAGTGCAATTTGGGGTGTCTACAGAGGGCTTTACCCCTTTATATAGGCCTTCTACCTCCTCAATGGATGGTGGGGATTAAAACTATCCAATGGTGGAGTTTAGCCTCTAGAATCCTCTAGGTAAGTATCTAGATATTTACATACAAGGCTTCTTCTAGAATCTTCCTTCATTTTCTAGAGAATCTTCTAGAGAATACCCCACTTCTCTTGGAGAAGCTTCCTTCATCTTCTAGAGAATCTTCTAGAGAATTCCCCACTTCTTTTGTATTTACAGTTATGTAGAATTCCCTAGAAATCTCCAGAAGTCTCTAGGCACCACTTCCATCTAGGCATCCAAATGTGTGTTTGCATGGTGCTTAGCATGCTCCAACTTGGCGGGTTGTGACAATATGCACTGAGCTGATGTAGTATGACATGGCTTCTCACTTTCCACATCATTCGCACTCTCAACTAGGGCTGCAACTCGGTGTGGTTTGATTTGGGTTGGTCTCAACCCAAGACCAAACCAAGGTTACTGATGGTCGGCGCAAAACCGAACTGAACCGACCTCAAAACCGAATACCCAAATCGAAAGCTGAACCAATTATTTAAAGAAAACCCGTAACCCAACCCAAACTAAACCGAATTGCAAAATTCAATTCGGTTCGGTTTGGGTCATTTTCCCATACTTAAAACCTGTTATCAAGAAAGAGATTCCCACTTTTGCCAAAAAAAAAAAAAAGTTTAAAGAATACACACAACAAATTTAAAGGATGATCACTTACATGCGGTCCAATCCCTTAAGTAGTTCACATGGATACATAAGATGGAGCAAAGAGCTTAGAATCCCAAGTCATATGTTAATTGTTTTGGATCGCATTTTTGAGCTCATGAATCAATTTAATAATTAACTACAAAGATTTTTAAAATAATAATCTTATTCATTATTTTATAACTTATAATTTATAAGTTATCTTTTTTTATTATAATTTTATCTATTGTATATTTATATATATTATTATATTTTAGTTTGGTTCGGTTCGGTTTTACACTTAGGAAATTTGGTTTGGTTTTCGGTTCGATTCGGTTAACCCGAGCCTTCAATCCAAAACCGAACCAAACAAATTTGGTTCTCTATTTTTAGAACCAAAACCTACCCAAAGACTATATAACGCAAACCAAATCGACCCAAAATCGGGTTGGACCGGTTCGGTTTCGGTTTTAACTGACCCAAGTTGCAGCCCTACTCTCCAGTCCAGAAAAGCTTTGTTCATTAAATTCCCAACCATAATTTGTTTGATCAAAAGGTTATATACTTATATATAAGTTGTGATAGAGATCTCTAGGTACTCATCAAGAGAATCTTGTGAACTCCTCCCTCAACATCACCATCACAACCACCCCAACAGTCTCGGAAAAATGGTTGGGTTGTTCGACAAGCAAGCGGATGTGTACTTGGAGTCCCGGCCGACGTATCTGAGCGAATGGTACAAGATGCTCGCAGCTCACACCTCTCATCACTCCTTGGCATGGGATGTGGGGACTGGAAAATGGCCAAGCTGTAGTTCATGTGAGTCGTCCCTTTTCCTTCTTTTGTTAATTGCCTTCTATATATGTTCTAGCTTCCTCTAGCTCTTTCCCCACTATTGCCTGTTGACCTTAATCTCAATTGACATGAGGTGTTTCCATATATAACCATGATCTCAATATTAATACACTCCTGAAGTACTATTTTAGATCACCCAACAAACTAAAGTCCCTAAAAAACTTTAAAACTATAGGTTCATTGATTGTTAACACAATATCAGAGCGGCACATCTAGTATTCAACTCACATATTACTTATGCATTTATCTGTTATTTTTATATTGGTGGTAGTGCCACCCGCTCCTATAAGAATTTAGCAAATACCAAACCTTAACCTGTCCCTATCGTGTTTGGCAACGGGGCTAATCAGGTTGATCTGATTGCATTAAAAAAATGTATTTTTAAATAAAATATATCAAATAATAGCATATTTACTCATTTAATATGTATTTTTTTTATGTATGATATATATTAAAATAATATTTTAAACATATTAAATCATTTTTTAATAGAGTAAGGTCTGGTTCGAGGTGGAGTCGGGACAGCTTGGGCAAAACCCGAACCCTCTCCCAACCAAATTTTGGCAACATATGACAGGTCATTAATTACTTGTCATTTATTATTTGACCAAAAAAAAAAACAATTATATAGTCATTTTCTCTTATACCGGATTACAGAGCACTACGACCAAGTTATAGGCATAGAGGTGCAGTTATATAGTCATTTATTATTTGACCAAAAAATGTTGCTTCTCAAGAAAAGCAATTAGATTGTTTTTGCTTCATCATGAGAAGCAAAAGCAAGTACTAACCAAACGTGCTTAATGCTTCAAAAATCATGATTTTGCTTAAATAAACAAAAAGGCAAAAGCAAAAAGCAATGCCAAACGCAGCCTAAAACTCCATGGCGGCTCAATGTTGATCAATTTAGATCGACCTCTTTATCTGTACTTTTATTTGTAACATCTACAGGATCATGCCACGAGTATTTAAAAACCAAGGATGTGAAACTTGAGTGGTTTAACCGAACTTTTTTAAGTACAATTTGCAATCCTATGAAAGCTCCATATTGGAAGTGCAAGCTTCACAGGATGTGAACCCATGTCGATATCCTAAAGCTAGGGTTGCTTAATGGGCCGGCCCCGCACAACAGAGGCATGTTTAGTGTAGACACCTGATTTTTGCACCCCAAAAATAAAGAAAAATGAAAAGACAAATTAAAAGTCAAACCCTGAGGGGGTCAAAAATTGACTTTTTGATCCAAAGAGAATTGGCCATCAAACTTACTCTCATTGAAAAGAGCATTTCGACACGGTTCTAACGCAACTGAGTTTGCAAGAATCGGGGTCCGGATAAGAAAGTTATGAACCGGTCAAACTTTTGGGGGAGCGAAAGTTGACTTTTTGCTCGACCCCAATTCAACTGCCCAATTTGATCCCAGTGGATATTATGTTCCGAGCTGATTCCAACGACATCAAATTTGCTAAAATCGGACATCAGACGGAGAAGTTATGGGCAGTTGAAGTTTTAAAGAAAGCTGCCCATGTGGCAAAACAACAGCAAAAAGCAGAATAAATGAGTTAAATAAATAAAATAATCATTTAATAAAATATCTTTATTTTTTAATAATATTTTAATAAAAGAATCTCGTTTTTATAATAAAATAATCAAAAAATCGGATAAAAATCTTTAAATAAACCAAATTGAATAAAGGTTTGAAATCCAAACATTTTAAAAACGTGCTGGACCGTATTTCAATTACGGGCAGGGCATGCCCGTATTTGAAATACGGGCAAGCTTCTGGAAGAAGACACGCGGCGCCGTACGGCGGGACACGCGTCCCGTACGGCCGAATCTGCGATAATTGCAAATATTCGTTTTTCGCCCGTATTTGAATTACGGGCAAGGCACGCCCGTACTTGAAGTACGGGCAAGGCACGCCCGTACTTCAAATACGGGCACGAAAATTTTGCCTATAAATAGAGAGGCCACCCCCCTCATTTCAACAAGCCTGATCCCTTGGCCGACCTCTTCTTCCTCCCCTGATATTCTCACGGCCAACCCCTGCCCAAATGCTGCCACCCCTCAACCCAAACCTTTTTTATTCCTAAAATACCCCTATCTTACCAAAACCATGTCCTAATTCCCTCTTTTCATCTTGTAAACATAAACAACCTATCAAACCCCTGTCAAAACCAATTCTAGAATTTTCAGAAGACGCGGAAGCGCTGCCAAAATTCTCGGAGGACCTCAAGATCATCTAAACAAAGAGCTAAGAGTGTGGTAATGTTTTCTTTTAAATTTCATTTCAATACATACATAAACTTCTTTATTTAAAGAGTATTAAATTTCTGTTGCTTTATTACATTGTCTACTAATCCTTTTGTTTGTTGTTGATAAGATTCTTCTATACAAGTTTTAATGTCCATATAAAAGAGAAAGAAGAAATCCAAAGAAAAAGAATGAAAAGGTTATAAGATCCATTCAATGGATCCATTTGGAAGGACAAGAAGAATTCATCCTCCATGAACTATCCCCTGTAATTTTCCCTTTTCTTCCCTTAAGACTAATCATGAATCACTATAGGAAGGTGTGGTTTTCCAAATAAAAAAAAAAAGGGGACAGAAGGAAGAAGAAAAATGACATTTTGAACCAAATGAAGCAAGCACAGAATCTGGAGAAGCTGGAAACTTCAACCTCAATTGCAGAAACCTCCTAAGAAGGCTACGGGATTGATCCCGAAAAGAATCGGCTGCAAAAGTGCAAAACTAGTTGCGCCCGTAAACTCAGGCCGGTCCGGGCGGGACCGTATTTTCTTCACGGGCGAGGAAGACCGTAATTCATCCACGGGCAAGGTGGACCGTATAGAAAATACGGTCCAATATGAATGTAACTTAAAAAATGTAATTTCTCGGTCCAATTGGACTTGATCCGGCCTAAACCGGCCTGAACCGACCCCTTTAACAACTTGGGCTGTCTCAAGCCCATTTTTGGACTATGGGCCTAGATGGGCCCATCAAGACCCCCCTTTTGCCCACTTGTGGGGCCCACTTTTGACTGGCCCGTACCAGGCCTGTTTTCAATAAACAGGCCCAGGCCCTTTGACCCTTGGCTAATGGGCCAAATCCAAGCCCACTAAGCCCAAACCTAAAGTGTAAATAAATAAAATAATAAAATAACCAAATGGGTTACCCAATAACCCAGCTGGGCCCAAGGCCCAACCATGGCAGCCCACGGGTCTTCCAACGGGACCCGGGTCCGACCCATTCCGCTAAATAAAAAGATAAAATCAAATAAAAGGGGACCCACACCATCAACGGTCCCCACCAGACCAAATAAGTGTGCATGCTGGCTTAGAAATTGGGTGAGAACTAAGTTGACTCAGACCAAGGAGACCCACGGGACCTGTCAATCGACGGGGCGGGCTAGGGTGTCTTTGGGCTTCCCTAGACGTAACCGAGAACTTGCTCAGAGCTCTAATAAGCCGCAGACCAGATTAATTAGGCCCGAATAGGTGCCCCCTTTGTGTCTGCCTGCACATCTCAGGCAGTGGCGACTCCAAACCAAAATCAGTCCCGAGGCGAGCATCACTTCTACATGCACCTTGTCGTGCGGCCCGAAACCCGGAATCGGGGGGTGCGCACAGCTTGGCGACTCTGCTGGGGACCCCTCAACCCAATTGGACCTTGGTCAGGAAATGAGTCAACATAGGGGGATATGAGCAGATTTAGGAAATACTTCTTGTCCAAACTTAGTGAGGTATGGAACTCTTGCAATTACGTGATATTGGGGGATCCTGTCACAAGGACGAGATAATTGCCTAAGGAAAGTGGAATTTAAGCGGTCCCCTGTGACCCTCCACTTACCTGGGGATCCACCCAAACATCGTATTGCATGTTGTTCTGTACTCTCACTATAAAAGTGACATTAAGGAACCCTTTATCAGCTCATCATCCGAGAATCACCCAAATAGACACAGCACTTTGCCCCACTGCACACGAGCACTTCACCACACCGTGAATGATCTTTTAAACTGCATGGGGTGACATGCACGAGGGGGTCTGCATGAATGATCCGCTTTGAATAACTTGATGAAATGCTGCTCTTCTTCACCAAAACCTAGATCTCTCTAGCAGCCACCCTTCTCAAACGATGAACTTACTTTTGGGATGGTATTAGCTCTACGCTCCCGTGGCTTGCCGGGGAAAGCAGGGTAAACCCATCTCCCCAGGTTTCTGGATTCCTTAGCACCACTGGCTTCATGCTGTGGTACGCGAGGGTCTAGTACTTGGCTCAGACCCTTGTAGGCAAATGTCTCGGGCTGGGTATCCTTTCCCCACCTATTGTTTCTGATAAACCAAGGCTTTGTGAATGCAGCATGGATATGGATGTGGATGTGAATATTGGAAAATAAAATCAATTTAAAATCCAAGAGTCCATCAGGGGCATTCCCCCGCTCTTTTGCATTAAATTGAGTGAACCCTAGACCTTGGGCTGCCTCAGCCCTAATTTAGGAAGCCAACCAAATTTTGATCAGGGAAGCCACCCCAGATCCATGCATTGAGTCCTGTGAACCATGGGCCTTGACCCATTGAGTCCGCAGGGAGCACTCTGAGTCCAGGTCAACCTTTTGAGCAAATGAAAGCCGACAAGATCAGAAAATCCGGCAGAAATAGGCCAGATCAGAACAGGGGCATAAAACCCTAGATCCAGGATTCCAGCCTACCTGACTTGAAGCAAATTTGTATCCTTCTTTTGGGTTCTCAAAAGCCCTTAAGATGAAATTTTTCAGATTTTGAATATCATGTAATTTTAGCCCTTGCTGGCAAATTATTAATTCTTTTGGTCTGACACCTGAAAGAGAAGATGGAAGAAAGAACAGATGAAAGAAGACTGATCTGGACTCAAATGTGCTTCCATACACAAGTATGTCTAGAAGTCGTGCCTTGAGGGGCACCAACCTTTTTAGGACTATGCACACATTTTTTAATTATGCAGAATGGTAATGTTGGTCCTAATTTTGTGTACGCATCTTCATGCATCAAGTGCACACACTTCAAGATCATCTGCATAAGCATGCCTGATTAACTCATTTCAAAAAAAAAAAAAAAAAACAAAAAAAACAAAAAAACAAAAAAAACAAAAAAAACAAAAAAAACAAAAAAAAAAAAAACAAAAAAAAATCAATCAAAAATTTGAATTGCCTCTAAGTGTACATTAAATTTGCCTTAGGGCGAAAAATGGTTTCAATCCCCTGTGCTTAAGCCAAGTTTCAATTGGCTGTGAAATAGCCCAAAATAAGGAAGTGAAAAAAAAAAAAAAAAAAAAAAAAAGTCAAGGAAAAAAGTCTGATTTTTGCTAATGGCCATCGGGCAAAGAAAGAAAAAATCTTAAGAAAATCAATCAAATTGGGAAATCAACTCTTGCAGTTTCCCAGATCCTGATGGAAATCAATACTTTGTGTTACTACCATCCAAAAACCCCTCATTCTATGGAATTCTCCAAACTGATCCTTTGGAAATCACCGCTCCACATTTCCGAAATCAAAATCGGCTCCTGTGATTTCCAAACCCAAAGATTATTTCCTTACCTCCGAAGTGGCGGTCAACCTCCGAAGTGGCGGTTGAGGGAAATCATTCTCAGAAATTTTCTTTCCTTACCTCCGAAGTGATGGTCAACCTCCGAAGTGGCGGTTGAGGGAAATCATTCTCAGAAATTTTCTTTCCTTACCTCCGAAGTGGCGGTCAACCTCCGAAGTGGCGGTTGAGGGAAATCATTCTCAGAAATTTTCTTTCCTTACCTCCGAAGTGATGGTCAACCTCCGAAGTGGCGGTTGAGGGAAATCATTCTCAGAAATTTTCTTTCCTTACCTCTGAAGTGGTGGTCAACCTCCGAAGTAGCGGTTGAGGGAAATCATTCTCAGAAATCTTCTTTCCTTACCTCCGAAGTGGCGGTTGAGGGAAATCATTCTCAGAAATTTTCTTTCCTTACCTCCGAAGTGGCGGTCAACCTCCGAAGTGGCGGTTGAGGGAAATCGTTCTCAGAAATCTTCTTTCCTTACCTCCGAAGTGGCGGTCAACCTCCGAAGTGGCGGTTGAGGGAAATCATTCTCAGAAATCTTCTTTCCTTACCTCCGAAGTGGCGGTCAACCTCCGAAGTGGCGGTTGAAGGAAACCTTTTCCAAGGATTATTTCCTTACCTCCGAAGTGGCGGTCAACCTCCGAAGTGGCGGTTGAAGGAAATAATTTCCAAGGATCTTCTCTCCCTTTACCTCCGAAGTGGCGGTTAAAAGGGATCTTTCCTCCGAAGTGGAGGCTAACTTCCGAAGTAACAGTCCTTTTCCTTACCTCCGAAGTGGCGGTCAACCTCCGAAGTGGCGGTTAAGGGAAATCCTTCTCAAAAATCTCCTTTCCTTACCTCCGAAGTGGCGGTCAACCTCCGAAGTGGCGGTTGAGGGAAATCGTACTCAGAAATCTTCTTTCCTTACCTCCGAAGTGGCGGTGAAAAGGAGATTATTCTTAGGGACTCCCCCCTTGTCTCCGAATGGCGGCTAAAAAGAGATCAAATTATCCTCCTTGGTTGTTGAATAAAAGTTTCAAAGTAAAGGAAAAATCAATTAAGTGGAAATTAATCAAATCAAAAAGTCATTGGCATACATCAACATGCATTATATTTTGATGAAATATGAATTCTTTATACTAATTTTTGTCTTTTTTGTTCAACAGGTACCAAGATTGCGTATCGCAGCCCATACCTCCTACGTTCAAGAAGAAAACTCCAGATGGATCCTGCTGAAGGACTTGAACAAGCACTGCCTCCACCTCCTCAGGAGCAAGAAAAGCTGGAAGATCATCCAGTAATCACAGGAATTAACCAGCAAATGGCTCACATGACGGCCATGATGGCAAACATGATGCAGCGAATGGAAAGGCTGCAAGCACCACCACAGATTATACAGCCGCAGCAACAGTTGCCAATACCTCCGCAACAGCCGGTACCTCCCCAGGAGCCACGAGTACCGCCACCACAGCACTTGGCTCCTCAGCCTTTACCAGTCATGCCAGAGCAGCCACCGCCTGCTATTCCACAGATGAATTTGCAACCACCAGAACAGCCAGTTCCTCAACCACTACCTGTCCAAGCAGAGCAACAGCTGAGAATTCCAGCAGCCCCTGCCATGCCACAGGAAATGGGGCATGAAATAGAAGATTGGTATCGGGCACAAGAATCGATGCAAGCCGATGTGCAGGCCTTAAAAGAACATATACGGAATGCGAACCGAAGTTCTGTGCCAAAGGAAGCCTCACTGGATAGGCTAGGGTTCTTCCCTGATTTACAGTTTCCGCCAAAGTTTAAATGTCCAGATCTCGTAAAATTTGATGGAAGTGGTGATCCACTGTTACACCTCAGAGCGTACTATGGAGACATGTGCCAGTATGCGCATGATGAGAGGATCATGATCCAATTCTTCCAACGCTCATTGACGGGATCAGCACAGAAATGGTTCGCCAGTCTAGACAGAAGTCGAATCAGGACATGGGATGACTTGGCAAGTACTTTCCTAGAGCATTTCAAGTTCAACACCGAAGTCTTGCCCACTCGGATGGAACTACAAAAGATGGTCAAGAAAAGCACGGAGTCCATTCGTGAGTATGCCAAGAGATGGCGAGAGATGGCTGCGATGGTTCAGCCACCCATGTTGGAAAAAGAGATGGTAACCCTATTCATCTCAACATTGGGGCAACCATACTATACACTGCTGCTGGGACAGTTTGCTGCGAGTTTCGCAGACCTGGTGGTTGTGGCAGACAGAATAGAAGACGGAGTTAAGTCCGGCAGAGTTACAGGATTCCCTGAGCAGAGAAGAGGCCCTATTAGTGGGAGAGGTCCGGAAAAGAAGAAAGAGGACGAGAGTGTTAACTACGTCCAGCAAAACAGACCTTACCACTTGTCAGCACCTAATAACCAGAACCCTGGACAGGAGACACAAGCTACAAGAAAGCCAAGATTGACCAGAGAAGAACACCTGGCAAGAATGAATAGAGTGTTTACTATCCTCCCTTACTCAGTGTCAGAGTTGCTACCAACCTTGTTGAAAAAGGGATATTTGCAGAAAAAGGAGCCAACCCACCAGCCGACTAATAGTCGCAATTACAATCCTAATGTGCGCTGCGAATATCACATGGGAGCTCCTGGTCATCATACTAACTATTGCTGGGATTTGAGGCATGATATACAAGATTTGATCGACAATAAGCAAATTTCCGTCGATCCCCCAGCAACAACTCCTCCAGTAGGGGTCCAGACTAATCCCCTTCCGGATCATAACAAGGCATCTACTAGTGGGCCAGTAAACCTTGTGAGCAATTGTGACAAAAGCCAGGGGCAATTTGACCCGTCAGTGCTGATTGGACAGCCAGGCCAGAAAGTAAGGGTGTATCTCTTGGAGGGAACCAAATCATTGGCTGCGGTTGGAGACATGCCCTCTACTCCCATTAAGGAATCTAAGACTGAAAAGGGCTTGGATGCATACATCTGTGCACTTGAGAATGATCCTCAAAGTAGTGAAGAGGTCACAGGACCACAAGGCCAAAACAATTGTGGATGGATCAGTGATTCTCCATCGCCTCTAGCCAAAGAAGGAGCAGGTAGCTCTGCAGGGTTCTGGTATCAAGGCAGGTCACCTGCCCAAGATTCATCGGTGGATAGCTCAAGGGTACCCCCTCAGAGGTTTGTTGAAGGGCCTCCTGACTGTACGTCTGCCACCTTGGAGCCCAATCTCTATTCCCTTACGGATCCACTGTCACCCGAATCTGAGCCGGAATCTATCTCGTCTGAGATGCGCGTGTGGCTCGGCCTCCCTTGTGTCACAGTAGAAGGAATGCCACCATCTACTCCTGAGCTCAGGAATCTACCTGACCCATATGAAAGTCAGGGTGAGGATTTAGATGATACTTCATCAGAGGAGGAGGATCCGGATGAAGACATAGAAGATGCGGCGGTGTCAGACGAAAGTGATCCAGATGAATCCGTCAATATGATCACAGTTGGTGAAATTGAACCAGATGAGGTGGTTGAAGTCAAGACACCACTCAGGAACTGGAGCGCTATGCCTATGGCAATCTGCAAGGCCGGCCTTTGAAGGGAGGTTTAATTTACTTTAATGCTTTTTTATGTAAATACCTTTTAATTCTGCATAATAAAAAAAAAAAAAAAAAGAAGAAGAAGAAAAAATGCAAGTGTTTGGTCGGTGATGACATTGTTCTGAGACCATACCCTTTGGCAAGACTATGATCATGGAAAAATGCCAAGTAGCTCAAAGGTGTTTTCAGCTGGGTGCAGGATACTGTCCCATGAGAACCTTGACTGAGCCAAAGGCAGTCATTTCCTGATCTATGCTTTGATTTTTCTCCCAAATCCATCCTTGCACTAGGGCAGAATAACCCTGGAAAGGAAAAAGATGAAAAGAAAAGAGAGAAAATGTCTAAACCAGATAAGGGCCGAGGCCGACTTGAGCAATTATGTCTTTGAGAAAGGATGAGAGGCCATCCTTCATCCATCCTGAATTTTAAGAATCGCTAGTCAAACACTTTGAGCCTGATCGTATTATTTAAATACCTGTGTTGTGTCTAGCCACCCCACACTGGGGCAAAGCTAAAAAGGAAATAAAAAAAAGGATGAATCTGATTCCTGAATGAGTTTGCATGAAATAATCCAATAAAGTTGTCACAACTTCTGTAAAAGGATGAAAGGCCATTTTTGCTTCACATCCCAAATTTCCAAAGTCATATCCTTAGTCAAATCCTTTGAGCCTAACATTCTTCTTTTCTAACCCATTGAGTCAAATACCCCAAATATGGTGCTTGACAAAGAAGAAAGAAAGAAGAAATGAGGCAAGTATGCAAAAGCAAAGAAAAGAAAAGAAAAAAATCAGAATGCACACTGGGGCATGCCAAGCAAATCAAAAAACAAAAATCGGCCCCTAGGCAAAAAGGAAAAATAAAGGAAAAAGCAAAAGGCCTCAAAAAGAGAAGAAAAGAAAGTAAAGCAGACATTGTCAAAGACCAAGGGTAAAATATGACTCAACCCATTCAAAAGAAAGAACTTTGAGCCATATTCCCTTTCTTTCATAAACTAAAACCTCGGCCTTCATTTTGTCCCAACAGAAAGTCTTTTCTGATTACAGAAGATGTGGCAATCAGATTTGTGCAGATTTGTGATGAAGGAATCTAAAGAGGAAGAACGAGATTCGGCCAGACACAAAGTAAAACCTGAGAATGAAAAGATTTTGAGCCTTGCCACCTTTCATTTCTCAGACTTAAAACCAAGCTGACGTTTCGTCCTAATTTCAAGACCTCTTTGATCTATAAGACATGATGTGCAAGAAGTTGGCCAAGAACCCTCAAACTGGAACAGACACTAACCCAGGAAAGAACCCTCAGTTGCCAAATCTTTAAATTGCCCCAAAAAGGAGAGAAACCAAAACCTGGGAAAGGGGGGACATTCCTTGAAATACCTCTCAACTTTTAAACCCTTGCTGGCCTAAGTCAAGAATTTCATGGGAATACGTGTCAAGCACACTGTCCCAAAACACTTCGAGCTAACAAGGCAAATCACCGTGATCGCTGGTCCTGCCTTTTCTTTTAAGATCACTTGCAAAAAAAAAAAAAAAAAAAAAAAAAAAAAAAAAAAAAAAAAAACCTACTCTGCTGCTTATCTTCTTGATTTTAGATACCTCACCGCTTTGTGAGATCTTTGCAGGTCATCAAGAAACGCCTTGAAGCCAGAGAAACAAACAAGACTGGAAAAGGCCAAGTAGAAAGCCAAGGCAAGGATCCCTCATCCCCACAGAATGCCCATACTCAGCAGAAGCTCCTAACCAAGTGAAAGAAGCAAAAAGCGGTAGAGGTTCCCACCAATCCCCAGTAGAGTCATTCCAAACCAGGGAACCTCTACCTTATCACGAGAGGAGCCGACAGAGGAACTCTTCCCCAAGCTGAGAAGGCCATGCCATGAAGAAAGGGCGGTGAAGTTCCCAAGACTTGAAGAAGAAAGCAGAATAAAGAAGTTCTGGGCAAATGGGCCATTTTGTAATTTTTGATTTACCACTTTTGTAAATAGAATAGGTTAGGTGTGTGAGGTCCTCCGGATGACAAACAGCAGTAAGGCAGCCTCCCCCCCCCCCCCCCCCCCCCCGCCTCCTTCATTCCCAAACCACCATTATCAACCCTCATCTGGCCTCTAACCATTAAAAAAAAAAAAAAAAAAAAAAAAAAAAACTCTAAATCTGCTGAAAGATAAGAGAAAGCCACAAATTGGAAATCACCTAAAAGCTTTAATGGAACAAACAAAAAGAAAAGAACATTGTTGAGCATCTTGCATCGATGCCGAAACAGGTTGGTAAGCTTAAGTCCAATCCCATTCCTTTTAATTAAAATTAAAATCAAGAAATTGCTCCAAGAAACCCGCGAAGTGTGGGTGAGCAAGCTTCGAGATCTAGGTGAAAACCAATCAGGGGTTGCTCCAGGAAGCCCGCGAAGTGTGGGTGAGCAAGCTCCAAAAAACTGAGTGGAAACCAATTTCCGCTGCTTCGAAAATCAAGAGGACTTAAGCTTGTTGATCATGTCGACAGAAATGCAAAGTGCAAAAATAAGGTTCTTTTTATTCTTTGCCGTTCATCCCCAAGGTGACTCCGGCAAAGAGGGGCAGCTGTAGACACCTGATTTTTGCACCCCCAAAATAAAGAAAAATGAAAAGACAAATTAAAAGTCAAACCCTGAGGGGGTCAAAAATTGACTTTTTGATCCAAAGAGAATTGGCCATCAAACTTACTCTCATTGAAAAGAGCATTTCGACACGGTTCTAACGCAACTGAGTTTGCCAGAATCGGGGTCCGGATAAGAAAGTTATGAACCGGTCAAACTTTTGGGGGAGCGAAAGTTGACTTTTTGCTCGACCCCAATTCAACTGCCCAATTTGATCCCAGTGGATATTATGTTCCGAGCTGATTCCAACGACATCAAATTTGCTAAAATCGGACATCAGACGGAGAAGTTATGGGCAGTTGAAGTTTTAAAGAAAGCTGCCCATGTGGCAAAACAACAGCAAAAAGCAGAATAAATGAGTTAAATAAATAAAATAATCATTTAATAAAATATCTTTATTTTTTAATAATATTTTAATAAAAGAATCTCGTTTTTATAATAAAATAATCAAAAAATCGGATAAAAATCTTTAAATAAACCAAATTGAATAAAGGCTTGAAATCCAAACATTTTAAAAACGTGCTGGACCGTATTTCAATTACGGGCAGGGCATGCCCGTATTTGAAATACGGGCAAGCTTCTGGAAGAAGACACGCGGCGCCGTACGGCGGGACACGCGTCCCGTACGGCCGAATCTGCGATAATTGCAAATATTCGTTTTTCGCCCGTATTTGAATTACGGGCAAGGCACGCCCGTACTTGAAGTACGGGCAAGGCACGCCCGTACTTCAAATACGGGCACGAAAATTTTGCCTATAAATAGAGAGGCCACCCCCCTCATTTCAACAAGCCTGATCCCTTGGCCGACCTCTTCTTCCTCCCCTGATATTCTCACGGCCAACCCCTGCCCAAATGCTGCCACCCCCTCAACCCAAACCTTTTTTATTCCTAAAATACCCCTATCTTACCAAAACCATGTCCTAATTCCCTCTTTTCATCTTGTAAACATAAACAACCTATCAAACCCCTGTCAAAACCAATTCTAGAATTTTCAGAAGACGCGGAAGCGCTGCCAAAATTCTCGGAGGACCTCAAGATCATCTAAACAAAGAGCTAAGAGTGTGGTAATGTTTTCTTTTAAATTTCATTTCAATACATACATAAACTTCTTTATTTAAAGAGTATTAAATTTCTGTTGCTTTATTACATTGTCTACTAATCCTTTTGTTTGTTGTTGATAAGATTCTTCTATACAAGTTTTAATGTCCATATAAAAGAGAAAGAAGAAATCCAAAGAAAAAGAATGAAAAGGTTATAAGATCCATTCAATGGATCCATTTGGAAGGACAAGAAGAATTCATCCTCCATGAACTATCCCCTGTAATTTTCCCTTTTCTTCCCTTAAGACTAATCATGAATCACTATAGGAAGGTGTGGTTTTCCAAATAAAAAAAAAAAGGGGACAGAAGGAAGAAGAAAAATGACATTTTGAACCAAATGAAGCAAGCACAGAATCTGGAGAAGCTGGAAACTTCAACCTCAATTGCAGAAACCTCCTAAGAAGGCTACGGGATTGATCCCGAAAAGAATCGGCTGCAAAAGTGCAAAACTAGTTGCGCCCGTAAACTCAGGCCGGTCCGGGCGGGACCGTATTTTCTTCACGGGCGAGGAAGACCGTAATTCATCCACGGGCAAGGTGGACCGTATAGAAAATACGGTCCAATATGAATGTAACTTAAAAAATGTAATTTCTCGGTCCAATTGGACTTGATCCGGCCTAAACCGGCCTGAACCGACCCCTTTAACAACTTGGGCTGTCTCAAGCCCATTTTTGGACTATGGGCCTAGATGGGCCCATCAAGACCCCCCTTTTGCCCACTTGTGGGGCCCACTTTTGACTGGCCCGTACCAGGCCTGTTTTCAATAAACAGGCCCAGGCCCTTTGACCCTTGGCTAATGGGCCAAATCCAAGCCCACTAAGCCCAAACCTAAAGTGTAAATAAATAAAATAATAAAATAACCAAATGGGTTACCCAATAACCCAGCTGGGCCCAAGGCCCAACCATGGCAGCCCACGGGTCTTCCAACGGGACCCGGGTCCGACCCATTCCGCTAAATAAAAAGATAAAATCAAATAAAAGGGGACCCACACCATCAACGGTCCCCACCAGACCAAATAAGTGTGCATGCTGGCTTAGAAATTGGGTGAGAACTAAGTTGACTCAGACCAAGGAGACCCACGGGACCTGTCAATCGACGGGGCGGGCTAGGGTGTCTTTGGGCTTCCCTAGACGTAACCGAGAACTTGCTCAGAGCTCTAATAAGCCGCAGACCAGATTAATTAGGCCCGAATAGGTGCCCCCTTTGTGTCTGCCTGCACATCTCAGGCAGTGGCGACTCCAAACCAAAATCAGTCCCGAGGCGAGCATCACTTCTACATGCACCTCGTCGTGCGGCCCGAAACCCGGAATCGGGGGGTGCGCACATTTAGCTCATGCCTGGCAGGCTGTTACCCAATACCCTAGGTACGACCTAGCTCGTGGCAAGGCTAAGACTGAGTCGTGCCGGGCCAAGCGGGGTCCCCCGGGCCTGAGCTATTTTTTTTTTGCAAAAAACTATAGAAAATAGACAAAAATGGAAAAAAACACAGAAAATTCTGAAAAAATATAATTATTATTCACAAAAATTTCTTACACATATTGCGATAGAATTTTCTAAAAAAAATTTAAATTAATTATTTCTTACAAATGCAACTTTGCAAATGCAACAATACTTATACATAATACACTTGCACAAATAATGCTGCATCACTATAGTATGAGCACATCCTAACTAGGTTGGCACCCTCTCATCTATCTTTCATTTGTAATCTCAGAAAAAAAAGAGAAAGGAAAGTTTCTAAAAAGAAACTTTTACATTGATTACAACAAATATAATAAAACTTAGACTAATCTGGAAGACTAAATTCGTCAATAGTCAAATCATCAAAGTCTCCAATAAGTTGATCATCAGTATATTCCTAATCTCTTAGTTCCGCCCTTAGCTAATCTGCCAGATAGACACATATTTGCACCATCTTTGGCGTTAATCTGCTCCTGTAATTGTCCACCTGCACTAAAAGTTGATTCCGATGCAATTGTGGACACCGAAACCGTTAGTAGATCACGTGCCATGGAGGAAAGCACAGGATAATTAGCTTGATTTTGCTTCCACCATGCTAAATAACTTATGTTTTGTCTACTTGTCCAGATATCTGAGGTTAAAACCACCTTAAAACTACAGTTTGAAAAAATTTCTATTAATGTTTTTTCATTCTTTTATATAATGTTATAGCATCACTTCTTAGATTGTGGCATGAGAAGGGTTTATATCCTGGTGCTAGTTTACTTTCTATTAGTATAAAGGGTAATTCTTATTGTATTACCCACTTGACAATTTCTTGCCTAGTCTCTTCTTGGCTAGAAACAAAGCTACCCAAATTGGAGCTATCGGTGGAAAGTTGGGCTTGCCTAGGGTCTTGTTGGCCATGTTTTGGAAGGCATTTCTGAAAATTCCGTTGCAAGTGGTCTGTACCATCTGAACTTTTGCAACGAAAATATTTTTTGCAGTGGTTACAAACTGCCCTCTCTATAATTTGAATTGCAAAATTTTGCCAGACACCAGAGGTTCTAGTCCTCTTGCTGCTCCTAGGTGGTATGGAAGATGATCCCATTTCTGTGGGATCTTGGATGGGAGGGCTGTAAAACCCCAAATTCTAATAAAATTAAAATTTGAATTTTATATTTGTTAATTCATTTAATTAGGGAAAATTTCAAAATTTAGATAAGATGAATTATTATAAGAAGGAAAGATCAGTCATTGGATTTTCATGGGTTGGGTTTTGGTGGTTCGGTGGTGGAGTGAGCGAGGGTAAGTTTTAATTTAATAATAATAATGTGTATAAAATTTGATATGAGCAAATGAGAGACTAATATAGGTAGTGCGGTATCGGTGCAAGCATCGAATCACGAGCTTAAGAGGTTGACCATGTATGAAGCATTGGTAGGCGAGCACGAGGGCAATTATGAAATGAGTTTGGCATTTGAGCGCCATCGAAAGCTTATAAATAGAGCTGTGTTGGAGTTCTAGGGTTTCGCTTGAATTGGTCAGAGGAGGTTGTTGCTGCTGGAGTTCAACAAGGTTTGTGGAGAAGAGAAGGAGGAGATTTCAGGATCAGCAATGGAGGTGGTCGGAGATCAAATTGAGGTAAGATCTGATCTATGTTTGAGTGACTGTAGCTGTGGAATCATATTCAGATCGATCGTAGAACAAGGAATGTTCTGGTAAGTCAAGTTCGAGTTTAATTTGTAGCCGATCTCTTAAGGAAATGGAATAGAGTCCAGATCTAATCAGATTTGGAACTTTTGGCAAAGGAATCAGAAATTAGAGGTGAGCGGCAGAGAATTTGGAGGTTGGAATTTCTGCCGGTTGTGCTCAGTCGAAGATTTGAGTTGCTAAGCTAGAGGAATCCCACAGCAGGTGAGTAGCACTCGTTTTCGTCGGATTTGTGTATTAAATTTCGATTAAACCTGAAGTTCAAGATGCTGTGTGGTAGTTCTTCGGTGGTGATCAAGTTTAAGAGAAAATTTGATTAGTGAGTGATCTATGTTTTAATTAAATCCGATTGAAGTTTATTTGATTGTTAAAAGATAGAGGAGGTAATATTTGTTGAGTTTGGTTGTAGGAAATTGTTTAGTCATGTTGAATCTGAGCATAGCAGCAAGTTTGTTTGTTCGTGTTGGAAAATCAGCTTGGCGCCAACCTTTGCAATCTGGCTAAAAGGTTAGCGCTGGTTCAACTTAGACTTGATGCTTAAGGGAGCACCAACCTGAAGAGGTTAGCACCAACCTCAAGAGGTTAGCGCCAAATCAGCCAAGTACGGCTAATTGTTTATACCTAAAATTTGATGGTTCTACCTTAGAAAAGCTAACCTATGGGAACTAACTTAGTGTTATTAAAATTTTAGGTGCTTATTAGTTTATGAATTTGTATAAACCTAGGTGTAGATGGATTGAATGAGTTTTAATTGTTGAAAACATTTCCTTATTACATGAACAAGTAAATAAGGTTTTACCCCCCATTTGGAACCAATAAAAATATTCCCAAGGTCCAATTCCCAACCAATAAAAAGTCAACTTTTCAGTTCATGCCTAAATTTCTAGTTTTCCCGATTTTTATCAAAATCCTGTTTTGAGTTTGATACCCAGATGAGTGACTTTAAAGACCATAAAATTTCAGAAGATTTGTTCACCCTTCATTAGACTACAACCAGAATTTGAGCCTGAAACTCCTTGTAGATTTGTCTAGAAAAATTATATCCCAAAAGTCAACGTTTTTAACCAGACTTAGAATATTTTGAGGTCCAAAACTTTTTGTCTCAGAATTGATTGATTTTGGTATGGTGACTTTATAGGGGATCCTAAGACTATTCCACTCATCTAAAATGTGTTTTGAGGATTTTATGACTTTCGTTTTGATTGATTTGGATTATGAAAGCGAAATTGAGAATCTAGGAGCTGTTTTGCTAATTTATGTGTAATCGAAGTTTTGATGCTGTAATTGTTTTTGTACAATGTGTTTACTTCTGAAAATTCAGTTTTTGAAACCATATTTGTTTTGCTGAAATTTATCTACACTATTATGCTAGTTCATCTTTGAATGCACGGTGCACTTCAGGAATGATTTACTTGAATATTGTTTTATATCGGTGGCCGGTTTGAATCATATATTATTCTGTTCTGGGAAAATTATTTGAGAATTTATTTTAAGAACTCCATGAGGGAGTAAGCTGGTTCGGAGTGACCCATGATGAGCAGTACCTATGCATGATTTGTTATCACATGAATGTGGGTTTTCACGCTATTTTATCGGATTATGTTTAAACGCTGTAATTTAGATGGGTTATTGGTTTAGCTTGTTCTGGATCCATGTCTAAGCTTAGTAATGAAATGTTATTGCGTGTTGGTGTAATCACATGGCCTTGTGTGTTGCCACAACTGATGTAGAGCAGCCAGAAACCCTGAGTAGGCCTGGTTGTCAATGCTGAAACCCGATGAGTAGGCCGGCATTGGATGACGAAACCCTGAGTAGGCTGTCATTTCAGAGTTCCAAAACCCTAAGTAGGCCGGAACTGTGTACATGGAGGTGTGGATGTCTCTTTGGCATGTTGATTAACTAATTTAAGCAATAGGCATGTCATTGACCATTCAATGATTGATTGTTATTGCTGTTGGTCTCTTGGTTAAAACTGATATTGGAATCATAATGATTTTGGATTCTCAATTGTATTTTTCCAGATTATTTGTGCTCGTTTATTTATCGTGGTATATTTTAGAACTGATATAACTGTTTTGCATGCATGTGCTACTCGCTGAGATATTCGTATCTCATCCCGTTTGTTTCTGTTTTGTTTTTAGCTGCTCTTGGAGAAGTCGAATCTTGTAGATAGTTGCTCGGTCTTGTGAGTTATTTCAGTTTGGGAGTTGTTTAGCGTACTCTGATTATGTAGTTATTGTTGTATTTATGTTGTTCCTTCACTCTGATATTGTGATCCTGTATTATATATTAACCTTCGAAGACGAGTTACGGTGTTATTACGTAACTTTGATCTGGGGCGTTATAAGGGCACTCAGGGTCATGCTATTGGATGGGAGGGTCACTATATGGAGGTTGGGTCTCATCAAAATCTTCAGAAAAACCTGGATAAGAAAGGGGTCTAAGAAACTTCCTTTCCTTGGTGTTAAAGTAATGAGGGTGCCCAGGGTCCATTTTCAAATTTGTAAAAAAAATTGCTTAATAAATAATATAATAATAAATTTTTTGTTGATACACTACCTATAGTAAAGTAAGGAATAATGTACGCAAAAATGTACGGGAAAAATTCCCAAGTAACTTGAGGGGTCACAAATGGTCCCACTTAAAACGCAATTTCCTTAGGCAATTATCTTGTCCTTTGTGATAAAACTTTCCTAGAGATGCACTTAGCTACACAGTATGTCACCCACTATACTAGGCTTTCAAATAATCAAAAAGGTGGAAGGAGAGACTTACTTATATATATAATATTTATAATGAATTTAAAATCGGAAAATTAAATAGAAGAATACCTCTTGAGAATGAAGTTTGAACTTTGCAGTTGAAGCCTTCTATCCTTGAAAAAAAACAATTACTTGATAACTACAGAGATAAAGAGAGTAAGAGAAATTGTAGAAGATGTGTGGTTTGTAGTGGGAAGGGTTAGGTCTATTTATAGAAAACCAAAAGTGGTTTTGTACCACCTCTACCCTCAAATATGACTGTCGGAAAGGTAGAAATTGTCATTTACAGTCAATTACAAGTATACCACCCTAATATGGCTGTTATGTAGTTGTTGGGAGTAAAATTGTAAAAAAAAAAAAAAAAGTAAAAAACACCTTTGGGGGGAAAACGGCTAGCCGTTTTTGGGCTGCACATGCCGGCATGACAGGTCGTTGGGCCATTACGAGGACATGCCGGGCCACCGTGCCTTGTTGTGCTATGTGCCCGCCCCCTAGGCAAGGCACGACCCGCTAGGAGCTGAGGGCACAAGCTGTGCTGTGCTGGGCCACTCACAGGCCGAGCCAAGCACGGGCACCCTTTAAGCGTGTTGGGCTATGCCGTGCCCGTGTCGGCCCGACCCGATAAGCACCTTACCTAGAGCCATAATATTGGCCGGCCAACTTGATGCCATATTTACCAATCTCGTGACAATAGATGTTATAGTTATTTTCTTCAGTACTTATCTACTTAAAAGAATGTTAATAAAGAATATAAAAATAAATTATATTTTACCTCTCTAATAATTATCTATATCTATACTACTATATTAATATCCTTTTTAAAATCATTAACTTCAAAAATACCTACATTTATTAATAAAATCTTGCTATAATCAAAAGCAAAAGGGAATTCTAAGAGTCGATGAAATCCATATATATCTTAAAGAGTTTTTTATTTTCACATATCTAAAAATATCTGTATATATATACCTAAAGTTTTCTCAATGTATTTACTTTACATTCCTTTCCTGTTTTTTTATGACATTATGAGATCAGATTTTACATCTATTGTACTAACGGGGTATAAAAGTTGCGAGATTCCGACTGTTAGTCTTTTGCTAACCCATGAAAAATAAAAAAACAAACGTCAAATCTTTTGCAGTAAGCGATGCAACCAAATTGATAAGTTGGTCCATTTTGGGAGTAGCTTATGCCTTATTACATAATTTTTTTTCTTGGTTGTTTGTAAACAACTTGAGAAAGAGGTGAATGCTTTTATAATCCGAGATGGCGAGGACTCTACAGGTCAAAATCAGGCAATAAGAAAAGTTCAACACAAAACATACACACATATATTATTTTCTTGTATGTTATCAAAATCGCCTCCTTTTGGACACAAGATTTAATTATTATTATAGTTTTATATTTTTCGATGCTAATCATCTGTTAAGGGGGCAAGTTGCTACATGTTAGATAGAAAAGCAAGAATTAGTAGCAAATCCTCAAGTGTTTTTTTCATTTAAACTAATAAAGTCCTATTATTATAGTTTTATATTTGATTGGCCAGAGCTGTTTTTCTTTTGGAAAACTTACCTAATCACATACGTAAGCATATGCACTGAGCTGATGCAGTGAGACCCGGCTTCTATACCACCCTCATTATTCAAATTGAAAACCACAAAATTTCCTTAATCAATTCTCCTTAATAGCCATCACCATATGGTATATATTATAATAGAGCAATCTTGGTACTTTGTCAAGAGAATCCACTAAACCCCGGCCTCCCCTCCATCCTGTTACACCACTGTCACAAACACTTCAACGGTGAAGTCAGAGTTCCCGGAAAATGGCCGGATTGTTCGACAAGCAAGCCGACGTGTACCTCGACTCCCGGCCGACGTATCCGAGCGAATGGTACAAGATGCTTGCAGCTCACACCTCTCATCACTCCTTGGCATGGGATGTGGGCACTGGAAATGGCCAAGCTGCAGTTGCTGTGAGTCATCTCTCTCCCTTAATTTCCTTCTTTTGTGCTTGCCTTCTCTGTACATCTTCCTCTATTCCCCCACCACTGCCTGTTTAGATTTTCAGTTGGGGCCTGACTTCTCATATGTTTCCATGATCATGATCCCAAAACTCCTTTCAATGAATCAAAACCCGATATTGACCACTTCTTCCCAAAATTCTTGCAACAATTTAATATCAATCAACGAATCAAAACCCGAAATTGACCACTACGAATTAGAAGATCTTTGTATTTGAAACAGAACCTAAATATCTACCACTACGAATTAGAAGATCTTATATTTGTAACGATCAAAGGACCTAAAAGCTTAAAATTATAGGTTCATTGATTGTTAACATAGACATCTAGTGACCGATCCGTGAGATGTTTTGGTACTAATTAGTCGCATCACCTACTAGCCGGATGTACGTAGAGTACTGCACGTATGAAGAAAGAGTAATAGTTTTAAACTAATTATTAAGTTTTTAAAAAGTTGAGGCAGTTTTGATTATTGTACCATTCTATTAATGAATCTTCACAATGATGTGTAAGAGCTATTTTGGAAATTTGCACATTTTAGTTGGCACGATTCCCGAGGGGCACTTCGTGTTATATTTGATATAGATATAAAGTGGGATGAAATCATATGCAATTCAAGGTTGCATTGATTCCTGCTGTTGGAATGGGATATTTCTACGTGAAGCATCTCGTAGTCACTGTCTTTTTTGTTTCTTTTTTCCTTTTTGTAATGCTCCAAGCATAAGCATTTCATTCCAACAGCAAGAACTGGTGCACCTTAAAATTGCAAACAATTTCATCCCTCACCTATCAGCATGAACTTCTGGTTGTTAAGAGTGGGATTTTGTCACTCGAGCTTCCCATGGTCAGTGTTTCTTTCCTTCTTTTAAGTATTTTAATATATGTTCATGTCGTCGATCCCACTTTGGTGACAACGTACGTGTAGTGACTAATAGATATTCATTTCTCTTACCAGCTTGCAGAGCACTACGACCAAGTTATAGGCACAGACGTGAGCCAAGAGCAACTAAAGCATGCCACGCTACACCCCAGCGTTCGCTACATTCACACCCCACTTTCACTTTCCAACGACGAGCTTCTAACATCGCTTGGAGGTGAAGGTTCCATAGATTTGGTCACTGCGGCTGAAGCCGTGCACTGGTTTGACCTGCCAAGCTTCTACTCCCTGGTGACTCGCCTTCTGCGAAACCCAGGAGGTTTAATTGCTGTCTGGGGTTACAACAACCTGAGTGTTAACCCGGAGTTTGACTCCTCCTTGGAACGCTTCAGTGAAGCTGCACTTCCCTTCTTTCACCCCGACATTCGCTACGTTCACGATACTTATCGAACGCTTCCTTTCCCTTTTGAGAGCGTTGGTCTGGGGTCCGAGGGGAAGCCATTGTTGCTTGACATGCCTAAGGAGTCAAGCTTCGAGGGACTGATAAATTTTTTGAGGTCATGGTCGGCGGTTACGAAGGCGAAGGAGCGAGGTGTGGAGCTTTTGTCTGAAGGAGTGGTCAAGGAGCTTGAGAGTGCTTGGGGTGGGTCTAATTTGATTAGGACTGTGACATACAAAGCCTTCATGCTTGCTGGTAAAATACCAAAGGTTTGATGTTATACGCTCAATGGTTGGTCTCCATGCATTGGTTGTGGCCTTTCATTAATGAACGTATCTAGAAAGAAAAGGTAGAGAACAATTTCGTAAGTTTTAAATGAATTGAGGGCTTAACAATGATGTATAAGGGCCTTTTGAGAAATCATATATTATGATTTGGCACCCTTTCTAGGAATCTCGCGTTATATATAGTATAGATTTCTATGCTTGTCTATAATCATCAAGGATAGTCCATCCTTGTGTCCAAATTAATGTGACTTAATTTGCCTTTAGACAAATTAATTTTGTTAAAATCTGATGTTGGAGATAAGAAAAAATTGATTAATCACCAACAATTAGAACTATATAGGAGTGGCAATCTTTCTTCTCTAAACTATATAGTAGGATGCATGTGCAGTAAATAAAAATGAAAAATGAATGGAAAAAAGATTTAGGAAAGTGAAAAATCTTAAAAGTGAAAAATGATGTGAAATAAAAAATGTAAATAAAAAGTTTAGGACATATAAAGGATACAAAATTGTTGAAGGGCATTTTTGAAAGTGCAAAATGAAAAAAGGATTTAGGATATGTAAGAGATAAGAAATATTGAAAGGTATCTTTTGGAATGTGAAAAATGAAAAAGATAAAGTTACCTACCTAAATATAGAAAACAAAATGATATTAGAAGGTTATTATTGAAAAAAAGGGTATTTTTTGGCACGCTTCCCAAGCTTGTGTCCTCTTTATATATAGTATAGATATAGATCGATTTGTTAATTTTTTTTAGTTTCAGTGGAACTTGAGTATTTACACGGAACGAACTCAACACTACAGAAGATCTGATCTTTGCTTTTATTTGCCTAAGCCTGATATTTTGAATCTAATAATTAGACATTTGCATGGATAAAAAGAGCAAGTAGAAAGAGAAGATCAAACAATAAGTGAAAGTGATTGGCCAAGTCATGGCCGACTGCAACTAAACCTGGTTTCATTTATTTAATGCTTTAGATGCATAATAATAGTGGCAAAAGCAAATACAAATGGTGAGAATGAAAGATTAAATCTATAAACTAAAAAATATTAAACGAAGAACTTGGCACTAGAAAATAGCCAAGACATTGAAACGGATGAAATTTGCCGTCTAAGAAGACGAAGGTTCGCCGCAAGCCAGACAAATTGGACACTAGACCTAGAGATCGAGAAGGCAAAGTAGACACTGAAAAAGTGATGGAGTCTTGGGGATTAAGTCGCTAGAGGTTCGCGAGGAGCGAACTGCAGTATTGTGGAAGTCGTTATGATAACGATAAGGGTGGTTTCGATTGGATTTGAATGTAAGTATGTTTGTGGACGAATAATATTGATTTTTTGATTTGACGTGCGCATTTCTATGGAGAAAAAGGAAAGGCTATAATTTGAGGAATATTCCCTCCAATTGGCTTTGCTAATAATATAGATTGAAGCTTCAACCACTATTCAACCAAAGCAAACCCAATTCAATCATGGTCATCTTTAAAATAAATGGACCTCAGCCTGTTGGGCTATATCCTTACCCAAAAAAACACCTGTTGGGCTAGATTGCTGAACTCTTCCTCTTGGTTAAGTTAAAATTGACCATACCTGTGCCATTGACGAGACCAATGACAACAAATTTCGTCACCCTTGACATCATCATCCTCACGGTTTGAGTTGAAATCTTTTTGGTGCCGTTGTTTCTGCTTTTTAATCTTTTTAAACATATCCACTAGTGATAGGGCACTCTTGGTACTTCATCAAGATAATCCTGTGAACCCCTCGTTCTCCTCCATTATCACCATCACAAAGAAGAGTCCAACAGAGAGTCGCCGGGATCAAAATGGCTGGATTGTACGACAAGCAAGCGGACGTGTACCTGGAGTCCCGCCCGACGTATCCGAGCGAATGGTACAAGATGCTCGCAGCTCACACCTCTCGTCACTCCTTGGCATGGGATGCCGGCACCGGAAATGGCCAAGCTGCAGTTGCTGTGAGTACTCGTCTCTCTCCCTTAATTTCCTTCTTTCCTACTTATATACCGTCTCTGTCTTCCTCTATTTCCCCACCAACTCTTATTTAATTAGCTTTCAGTTGGCATGGCGTCTCATACGAATACATGTTTCTGTAATCAATGATCCCAAAAAATTTTTTTAGTTCAGCCAACGAATCAAAGTCCGACATTAAACTACTAATAAACAGCTAATCAAATCTTATATTTTTGAGAAAATTAGGGTTTTAACCTATTTTTGGTGAATTTTATAATCTATCCATCTATAATGGAGTGAAGATTCTCGACTGAACTTTCAATCCCAAATTGCCTTTCAATTTAAACTCTAATCAATTTTTTTTTTGGTAATAAAACTTTAATCAATTTTGTCTCCCAGTTAATTGCTTACACGGCTATGATGACCAACTATTGTATCATCTATCATCTCCACCAAAAAAAAATTGTATCATCTATCATTCACTTTTATCCTTGTTTACTATCGACCAAAATACATTTATTTTTTCATTTCCTTTTGCTTTTATCTCTTACCCAATTCTGGTACAGGCGCAATGACTTTCCCCAAATTAATTAAGGTATTATTAATTTCTTCAAAATGTGCAAACCATTTCTTCCTAAACTACCCTTTAACTGAAACCATTTCTTGTTGGGGGGTGTTGGACCAAGGTCTAGCATTTTGCTATGGTATAAGAAAATAAAGTTGCGCTTTAACCAATAACTTAAATTATTGATCTAGTGGTAAGCGTTTGATCCTAACAAGTGGTATTGGAGCTTAAGCCTTAAGTGGTTGGTTTCACCGTCTAAGTCTATTATCTTAATCAAGTGGTTAGTTCTATCATCGGTTTTATTTATAGTGGCAAGTTCTACCATCGTTTTATTGTTTAAGTGGCTGGTTATCCACCCAAACTAATTATTATTCACAGGTACAGTTACTATGTTAGTGAATATCAAAAAGGAATTTTCTATTTAATTCAATGGAAATGATAGTTTCTCTCTTTGACAGAGAAGAGTAAAAGACATCCTTGTTCAACAGGGTTTAGCTAAAGTGTTAAAGGGCCAATATGCAAAATCAAAAAAAAAAAAAAAAAATGAATACGAAAAAGTGGGAAGAGTTTGAAATGAGGTGTGTAAGTACAATTCGACTCTCTGTATTGCTAATTACATTATCAATAATGTTATGGATGAAGATTCTGCGTCTACCTTATGGACCAAGTTGGAACAGCTCTACCTATCCAAGAGGTTGACAAACAAGCTCAATCTAAAGTAGCAACTGTATCGGCTGAAAATGGATGAATGCCAGAATCTGATGGAGCACCTGAACATGTTTAATAGTATGTTAGATCAACTGTGCAAGGTTGATGTGAATATCAAGGAAGAAGACAAGGCTCTTTTACTTCTTACCTCGCTTCTCGATTCATATGAAAATTTAGTTACCACTTTACTATATGGTAAAGATACAGTAACTTTGGAGCAGGGACAAGTAGTATTTTTGTCCCATAATACTCATAGAAAATCTAATTATGAGGATGGGCATAGGTTTGCTTTAATTGTTCACAGGGAAAATCGGAAAGATAGCGCATCTGAAAGAGGCAAGTCAAGATCTAAGGTCAGATGGAGAGACATCTAATGCTACAATTACAAGGAGTTTGGCTATGTTAAGCGGGATTGTCCTCGACAAAATTGAAAAGAGGATAATAGCATTGATGGAAGTACTGTAATAGTGATGGACGTATATAATGAAGTTGTACTGCTGTAAGGCCCTAGTTCATGTCATCTAGAAGACCTTGATGGCTATTTTGGAAATGGAGTGAACGTAGTTTCCAAGGCTCAAATGACGGTATTCCTACTGAGGGGGAGGATAATCGAGGTCACTCTCCAGAGTCAAGGGTTGAAGTTGACTTGATGCAGCTACATATGTTCAATGGTTGTGTTTGAATCAGGAAAGTCAGGACAAGGCTGATTCAGGTTATGTATAATTGGTCTCTATGTGCAATAAGCAATGTTTTTCTGTTGTCTTGTGGTGTCCCTTACACATAAGCTTGAGGGGGAGATTTGTGGGGACATCACGTCCCCATGACAATCAAGCCTATATGGGTTATCCTTTAGAAGTCAAAACAAAGTTGGTGTTGTCAACACCGAAATACAATGCCGATCACGGTGCTCATTAAATACTTCAAGAGATGTGTATGCAGCCCCTCATTGAATTGCCTATAAATAGGCGAAGTATGAAGACAGAAGATCATCAATCCCTTGAAAACAAGAGTACAGGATCTCTTGTAAGGCATAAAATCAAGGGCTTGTTGGGATTTGTCATGTATATATGGATATCTAAATCCAACTTACAGTAACACCACAATCACGAAAAAAATTGTAAGAGTGAATAAGACAAAATATATACGTGACTCTGTCTACGGAAAAATATAACTCGCTCTTTACTTGAAAATAATACCTATACAAGAAAAAAAACCACCCTGAGTTGTATTCGTACTTCGCCTATTTATAGGCATTTCAATGAGAGGCTGTGCACACGTCTCTTCAAGTATTTAATGAGCATAGTGGTCGGCATTGTATTTCGGTGCCGACAACACCAACTTTGTTTTGACTTCTAAAGGATAGCCCATATGGGCTTGATTGTCATGGGGACGTGATGTCCCCACAAATCTCCCCCTCAAGCCCATGTGTAAAGGACACTACAAGATAACAAAAAAACATTAGTTATTGCACATAGAGACCAACTACACATAACCTGAATCAGCCTTATCCCGACTTCCATGATTCAAACACAATCAATGAACATGTGTAGCTACACCAAGTCAACTTCAACTCTTGACTCTGGAGAGCGACCTCGATCATCCTTTCCCTCAGCAGGAATACTACCATCTGAGCTTGTAGGCATCCCAAATTGCACTACAAGATGAGAAAATAAAGAAAAATATTTAATTGGGATTTGAAAAAGGTCAAAAAAGGTGAAAAATTGGTCAAACCTGTGTTGTCCGCATTTGGTATGCGGACGAGCCTTGACCGCATTTGATCTGCGGACATTCCGTGACCGCATTGAAAATGCGGACAAGGCGAGTCTGCAATGCAAATGTGGTCGTGCGTATTTTTTGGCGTTTTCGTAAAAATTCATTTTTTAAGCCTTATTTACACTCATACCTCTCTCTAGGGGTTTCGTCCTCTCCGTTTTATCCTTTGTGGTTTGTTAAATTTACTCCAACCCATGTTTTAAAACTTAGTTGGAACATTTTAGAACATTATTTTGGGATACCCTCGGGACCACCCATGCCTTTGAGTTTTCTTATAAATAGAGGGCCTCTCCTCAAGCAAAGGGCTGAGAATTGAAGACTAGAAGAGCTCCAAGTGAAGAAGAGAACCCCTGCTTCTCTGCTTTCTCAAGTCCAGGTAAGCCTCTCTCCCATTTTATTTTCTAGTTTTAATTTCTAGGATGATTCTAATCTTTTCCCTTTTTGTAGAATAAGGCCTGTGTGTGATTGCAACTCCAAACCTAAATTCAAGTACCTCAAGTATCTTCTCTAGCCGTAAAACATGAAGAGAGTTCTGGGGGAAAGGAGGACAGGAATGGATCCGTAGGGCAGACCCCCATATGCTGTAATCTTAGAAATATGTAGTTTTAATATTTTGTTTAGATTGTGGGATTGCTTATTGATGAAATATGGAGGAATACCATGGATATATGCTGTTCATAGCATTAGATCTCATTTTCCTCCTAGAGTTTTGATTTTTCATTGTTTTCTCCATTTTTATGTTTTTTATGTTTTTTTAATCACTAGGCTAGGATCTTGGATCTGCCATGGTCAATATGGTAGATTTGAAATCAGAAGCTTTAAAGTAACCTCTAGGGTTTCATGAGGTGATTTTTGAGTTATTTTCAATTTTTGAGAGAAGACCCTATGGTCTAAACTCTCCCCTTTTGATATTTTTCATCAATGTGGGTGAATCTGGTTCAGATCTCTTAATTAATGAGAAACCTAAACCAGATCTGTACCCTAGATGGTTTTGGTTTATTTTTCAATATTATGAGATGATTTTAGAATTGTTTTGATTTTTGAAAGAAGACTGAAAGAGTAGAGAAATACTCTTAAGGTCCACGATCTATAACAATTCAGAATTGAACAATGCGGAAACAGTACACAAAGAATTATACGAGGAAACCTGGATCCAGATCCAGGAAAAACCTCGAGTCTATATGATGCGACTAACCCTTCAAAATCCACTATTGAATGAAAAGACAATTACAAAGGAGTACATACTTAACCTTTACAATTTGACTCACTCAACAGCAATCCACAGTTCGAATCCACGAACTGCTACACAGCTTGAATCCACAAGCTGCAGAACACGATCAGTCCAGATCGCAAACAATCACTTACCAGTGATCCACAGTTCGAATCCACGAACTGCAACACAGCTTGAATCCACAAGCTGCAGGACACAATCAATCCAGATCGCAGCAATCCTCTCAGAATCCACTGAGACGATCCAATGCAGTAGGAATCCACCTACGCATCAATCAAGGCCGATCACCAGTCCAGGCGATCACACGATCAGATGAAGTTCCGAATTGAAGAAGAATCCACTGTCTTCAATTCCAGGCGATCTATCTCAGATCTCCCCCTCACTCGATCGCCGACTCTCTAAAGAAGATTTGATCGAATCTCAAACACCTCAAGATTCGTAAAACAAATGATCCAAAGAAAAAAGTCACTAATTGAAAATTACAACTCGTCTATTTAAAGAATAAAACTCAGATCGCGTCGAGCGCTGGTAGCGTCGTGAAGCGATCGATGTAGACGGTTGGTAGCGAACTCAAGTCCCGCTCAGAGTGAGTTGAATCAGTTAAAAGCGCGCTGCTAGCGAGCTGCTAGCGGGAGAGTACGCGGCAGGTGCACGAACCTTTCTGTCGACACACGAATTCCCTTATGCGCTGCCAGCGGGGGTGGCAGCGGCGTGGTAGTAGTGTGGTGGCACCAACTTCTTCTTCTTTACTGAATTTACTGAATTTTCATTGTTTAATCTGCACATCTTGAAGCTTCATTAGAAACATAATTTGTCAATCATTTGCCAAAACAGGAGTGTGAGTTTTCACACTTACAAAGACCCTATGGTCTAAACTCTCTCATTTTGATTTTTTCATCAATGTGGGTGAATCCGGTTCAGATCTCTTAATTAATGAGAAACCTGGATCAGATTTGTACCCTAGATGTTTTTGATACATTCTTCAATTTCATGAGGTGATTTTTTGTTTATTTTCAATTTTGAGAGAAGACCCTATGGTCTAAACTCTTCTCTTTTGATTTTTTTATCAACATGGGTGTATTTGGTTTAGATTTCTTAATTAATGAGAAACCTGGGCCAGATCTCAGATCTGTACCCTAGATTGTTTAGGATTAATTCCTCAATATTTTGTTAAAAGTTTTTTTTTTATTTTTATTATGTAATTCCAAGATTTCAAGGATTTAACTTAGAGCTAGTTTTTGAAGTTTTTACTTTAGGTTTGTTTTCTTTATCTTGATTTTACTCAATCATGAAACCTTAGAAACGGCGTATTCATAAGAAGGATCCAGAATTAATTGGATCATTCATATGGAAAAAGCCATACATTTTTTATTCTTTTTTCTTTTACTTTTGATTTGGTTTATTAGCAAGCCTTTTTCAAAACATGAACAATACTTGGCAACCACCTTGTGTGGATGAATAGGGGTGCCTAACGCCTTCCCCTATTCATAACCTAATCTCCTTACCCATCTCTGGTTTATTTTTTTAATTAGAGTTATTTTTACTCTAATTTTGTTTTTTTTATTATTTATTTTATTTGATTATTTTGGTGTCCATTCACACCCTAAAATTGAATGGTGGCAACTTCATGATTTTAATTGAGCCCGTGTGATGATTAGGAAGTCATTGAATTGATTTTCCCCATGTCTCATAGAGCCTTGGAAACTACGTGCATTCTGTTTTCAAAATATCCATCGAGGTCTTCAAGATGACACAAACCAAGAGCTTATAGCAGCACAACTTCGTCAGATGTGCCAACCATTATTGCAGTACTTCCATCAATGCTATTATCCTCCTTTCGATTTCGTCAAAGATAATCTCGCTTAATATAGCCAAACTCCTTGCAGTTGTAGCACTGGATGTTTCTCCAGCTGACCTTATATCTTGATCTACCTCCTTCAGATGCCCTTCCTTTCCGATTCTTCCTGTGGATAATGAAAGTAGACCCATGCCCATTCTCATATTTGGATTTTCTATGAGTATTATGGGACAATAATACTATTTGTACTTGCTCTAAAGTTACTGTATCTTTACCATAGAGTAAAGTGGTAACCAAATTTTCATATGAATCAAGAAGCGAGGTAAGAAGTAAAAGAGCCTTATCTTCTTCCTTGAACTTCACATCAACCTTGCGCAGTTGATCTAACACAGCATTAAACAGATTCAAGTGTTCCATCAGATTCTATCCTTCATCCATCTTTAGCTGATACAATTGCCGCTTTAGATGGAGCTTGTTGGTCAAGCTCTTGGTTAGGTAGAGCTGTTCCAATTTGGTCCATAAGGTAGACGCAGAATCTTCATCTATAACATTATTGATAATGTTATCAGCAATTCAGAGTCTAATTGTACTTACATACCACGATTCCAACTCTTCCCACTCTTCCGTACTCATTTTTTCTGGTTTTGCATTTCGACCCTTTAACACTTTAGCTAGACCCTGTTGAACAACGATGTCTTTTACTCTTCTTTGCCAAAGAGTAAAACAGTCATTTCCGTTGAATTGCTCAATAGAAAGTTGCTTGTTGATATTCACCGACATGGTAACAGTAGTTGTGAATTATAAATTGTTTGGACAGATAACCAGCCACTTAATCAATAAACCGGTGATAGAACCAGCCACTATAAATAAAACTGGTGGTAGAACTAGCCACAGGCAGTAAAACCAGCCACTTGATTAAGATAATAGACTCAGCCGATAATTCGTGGGGACATCTTGTCCCCATGACAATCAAGCCCATATGGGATATCCTTTAGAAGTAAAAAAAAGTTGGTGTTGTCGGACTGAAATACAATGCCAACCACTATGCTCATTAAATATTTCAAGAGATGTGTGTGCAGCCCCTCATTGAAATGCCTATAAATAGGCGAAGTACGAAGACAAAAGATCATCAATCCCTTGGATACAAGAGAGAGAAAGGGAGAGAGGGAGATAGGCTCTTGGGGTTTAGGAATAGGGTATATAAAGGTTCTGGGTTTGGGTTTAAACTCAGGGTAATTTTGTTTCTTGTACGGGTATTATTTTCAAGTAAAGAGCGGGTTATTTTTTCTGTGGACGTAGATAGGTTTTTGCTGAACCACGTATATCTTTTGTCTTATTCGCTCTTACTATTTTTCTGGTGATTGTGGTGTTACTGTAAGTTGAATTTACATATCCATATTTACAGGTGATCTTGGGCACAAATTCCAACAAGTGGTATCAGAGCCTAGGTCTCGAGTTCAAGTCTTCCGGAGAATATGCTATGCGGTTTGTGTAGGTGTGCTCCCAGCTTATGTTGCATAGGTGTTAAGGAGGGGTTCAATCTCCAATATTGTACATTGTTGTTGTGGTAAGTGTTGGCTGTCCGCCTACGGTTCACAGGTGTAAGGAGAGACCTTGGAGAGGTGGGTTTGAATCCCATCAGAGCCTTCCTAAGAAAGCATGCTGCTGTTGGCAAGTCCGGTTGGCAGGTGTTGGTTTGTAGCTGCAGCTGCGGGGAGGGGGGGGGGGGGGGGGGGGGGATTTGTCTCCCTCTCTCCCTTGCTTTTATGCCTTACAAGAGATCACGTACTCTTGTTTCCAAGGGATTGATGATCTTTTGTCTTTGTACTTCGCATATTTATAAAGTTTACCTTTACTATTGGCTTGTGTTCTATATGGTATATTAAAGCCTTAAGAAAATGCCAAGGTCTTGGGTTCAAACCTTCACTTCACCCGTTGAGATAATATATATATATATATATATATATATATATATATATATATATATATATATATATATATATATATATATATATATATATATATATATATATATATATATATATATATATAGGGCCTCCCTAAAATGGGTTTGATTTTAGCCCACACGTGAAGGGGAGTGTTAGGAACATAATTAAATATATAAAAGTTCACTCCTTACTATAAACTTAAGCTTTTGGTAGGATTGGTGTTCTATATGGTATTAGAGCCAAGTTAATGCTAAAGTCTTGGGTTCAAACCTCCACTCCACCCATTGAGAAAAAAAATATTCCACGTGTAGGGCCTCCCTAAAATGGGTTTGGGTCCGGTCTACAGTTGAGGCGAATGTTAGGAATATATGTATAAAGTTCACCTATACTATTGGCTTGAGTTTTTATAGAACACAAGCCAATATATCGATCACCCTCTAGTCTCTTTGTCATCTCTCCATATCCTCTCTGTTACTAATATAGCCCATCTCTCTCCCCCTCATCTCTTTCTTTATTCTCGTAAAAAATAAAGTATTATAGGGTAAGTTGGGTTTCTCCGAAAAATTTAGGCATTAAACATACAAATATTATAAAAGAAATCCTAATTCCTTCAACTTTTAAAACCTTATCTTAAACTTATCTTAAAGTCTACTTTTATCTGTTCTTGTGATTGTTCTGGTTTCTCTAACCAGATTGCAGAGCACTATGACCAAGTTATAGCCACAGACGTGAGTGAAGAGCAGCTAAAGCGTGCCAGGCCACACCCCAGGGTTCGCTACATTCACACGCCACTCTCCCTTTCCAACGACGAGCTTCTAACATTGCTTGGGGGAGAAGGTTCGGTTGATTTGGTGACTGTGGCAACAGCCGTACACTGGTTCGACCTCCCAAGCTTCTACTCCCTGGTTACTCGCCTTCTGCGAAACCCAGGAGGTTTAATTGCTGTCTGGGCTTACAACGAACTGAGTGTTAACCCGGAGTTTGACTCCGTCATGGAACGCTTCAGTGAAGCCGCACTTCCCTTTATTCACCCGAACGTTCAGGGCGCTCTTGATGGCTATCGAAAGCTTCCTTTCCCTTTCGAGAGTGTTGGTCTGGGGTCCGAGGGGAAGCCATTGTTGCTTGACATGCCCACGGAGTCAAGCTTCGACGGTATCATTAAGTGGATGAGGTCATGGTCGGCGACTGCGACGGCGGAGGAGCAAGGTGTGGAGCTCTTGTCTGAAGGACTGGTTAAGGAGTTTGAGAGGGCTTGGGGTGGGTCTAATTTGGTGAGGACGGTGACCTATAAAGCTTTCATGCTTGCAGGTAAAGTACCAAATAAGGGGTGATGTTAAATCGCTCTGTTGTTGTTCTGGTACCATAATTTGATGTAATAAGTTGGATTGATCTCTCAATGGTCTCCATGTGTTTGTTATGAGCTTACATTATCCACCATTTCTGTACCTCTTTATCATCATCATCAAGGATATATAATAGTGCATTCACTTGAAAAAGAAAATTTAATAGGAAAGAAATGTGTATTTCTTTTTTGGAACATTGCTTCATGTTCACACAATCAACTGTGTATAAGCAAGAAGAAAGAAAAGATATATAAATTACATAATATTATAGCGGAGTTTAATGAAATAACAAGAGAACCTCCTATTATATTTTTGAAATGATTTTAGGATCTCCATTGTTTCATAGATTGTCATGTTCACCTCCCCTATAAGAATTTAAAATTATCACTATTAGGAAAATTAAATTTCATTGGTAAAGTTAATGATGTAATTAATGGCATTTTTAGACTTATTAAAAACTTTATAAATCTCCAACTTTGTCTTTATATAATTTATTTATTTTTTTCATCTCACTTGTGTTTCTCTCTTAAAATTAGATATTGAAAAGCCCTTTTCAAGGCAAAAAAAAAAAAAAAAAAAATAATAATAATATTTACTTACACAACTAACTTTTTAGAGAAAAAAAGATTAGTTAATGAAAATTCAATAAATATGATTAAATATTTAGTTATGACTTCATAAAAGGTGTTAAATGTTATAATGAAAAAAAAATGTGTATGAATCTCAGTTTTTTTTTTTTTTTTTCAAAAAAAATTTATCGGAAGATGGCAGCATAAAGGTTTAGTGTTACAAGCAGGGTGTTGGCAAAATTTTTGAAACGGTACACAGGCCCAACAAAGCCCTGAGTCAAATGACACCGAAATTAGCATTGCTAACATTGGTTGCTATTTTATTAGATCATTTTAAGCAAGAATTCAGAGAATATCCCATGGGTCGGCTTAAATACTGGTATAGGTGAACAACTGAATCAACAACAACTGAATCAACATGCATATATTACATAGTGTGTGATATATAATAAAAATTCAAACATATATTTGACAAACAATAATTTTGATGTCAATGAGTATTGCATAATGCTTAGACTAAAACTCATTTGACTTGACTTGGCCAAAGAACTGGAATATATGGGTTGGTTTGGGTTTAGATTTTTCCATTTTAGTTTGGTTTGATTTTTTAATTGGAAACATTGGTTTCAAGTCTGTTCCATTTTGGTTTCCATCAATAATCACATGGTTTTGAGTTGATGTGAGCCCAAATCTCAAACCTCATGGTTTCGAGTTGATGTAGCCAAAATCAAACCCAATCGAGTTTCACCCAAGAATTTGCGAATCGAGTTGCACCCCAAGAATTTGCAAATGAAGTTTTGCATGATCTGGAATGGTTTCTTTAGAATAATCCCATTTCTCTATCTTGTCCATCAACTCCAATAGATGCCTTTATAGTGATCGTATTTCTCTATCTTATCCATCAACTCCAATAGATGAGTTCACGTATTTCAGTAGTTCACCAAGAAAAAAGATTGCATCTGTAAGTGATTATGAGGAGAATCATGAACCAAAATAGAATAAATGAGTACCTCTGAAAAGAAGATAGTGAAAATGAAAATATTAATATAACAATAACAGCAACATGCAGCAGTGAATGTCGTGCGGAAAAAATTTCGACGGTTTCGACTGAAACGGAATGGTATCTCATTGATTCCGTTCAGACATTGGACACCCCTCGATTTCGACCGGCGTCGGCGGCATGCCGATCAAAATTTATCCTACCTGGACGAAAAAGTGGAGTACATGGGTCTGACGGTGCCTCTTCCTCCGTCCGAAGAAAGAGATGGAAAGGGGAGAGAAAGAGATGAAGGGGAAGGGGGAGGGAGTCAGAGAGACGAAGTTGTAACTAGGTCTCGGAGGATACGACGGTCCTGTGACTCCTGTCCTGTTTTAGGTCGTGTCCCTGTTTTATTTTAGTTTTTATAAACTAGCAATAGTAACAAGAGTTTGATATCATAACTTATATTTTAAATTTTTACCATCTATAATAAAAAACTTTTATGTTTATCTATTAATTAAATACAAAACTCTTAAAATGACATTTTTTTTTAATTTATATACAAAATATCTTAAAAATATATCATATTTTAAATTATCTTATATACAAATATCTTAAAAATATATCCTCTTTTAAGCATATTTCCACCCTCTCTTATATTTATATTTTATCGACAATTTCTTAGTTAGACTTCTCTAACAAAATAAAAGTTTTTGTTAGGATAAAAACATTTCCTTTAACAATAATTATTATTTCAAGCGCACGCCCCTAATACAATACTAAAAATATCATTAGTATTATAACATTAAAATAATATTATGTGTTTTGGATAAATAATAATGTTAATGTTATATGATGGTAGAATATCTTTTATCAAGGATTGGGAATTTCAGATTGCAAATATCATAAATTATTAACTAATTAATAAAAAATTTTAAATTTCAAAAATTTTAATATATATCTTCACTTTCATATATTTAATCCATAATCTAAAAAAATGTTGACCCTAACATAATAATACCACAATTTGTTTTCATAATAATAAAAAATTCTATATACTGTATTTTCCTTAAAAGACTCATTTTAGTATTCCTTACTAATGCTAACTTAGAAAAAAAAGTAGAAGAGATAACTTATGAAAATAATAAAATAAAAAACAAAAAATTAATTGAAATGAATTAAAACATTTTAAGTAATTCACAACAAATGAATTGATAGATATGTGTGTGTGCCCGTGCTTACACGTGACTACGCGTTCCAAAAGAGTGGAATGTCATTTTCATTCAAATTATTTAAATGGTAATTTGTTTCAATTACTGTAATATTACAACTTGAGAGCAATTTATTATTAAATTTCATTATCAAATTATATAATAAACTATGTGATATAAAATAAACATACAAAATAATAAAAATAAATTTATTTACCTTACAATAACTAAACATTAAATTTGCTCCAATATCTCAATCAAGTACTGTATAAAAGGCAAAAAAATAATAATAATAAAATAAACAAGAGTTATACTAATTTATTAAGAAAAAGTAAAGTTAAACAAGAGTTAGATTGATAGACATATAATATAACTTTTATGAAATTTTATTTACTTATTAGTGATACTAGACTTACCTTTTTCGTTAAGAAAATGCTAATTATAGAGATATAGAGATTGACATCTACGGAATTGCGATGGTTAGGGTTGTGGAGTAGCAATTATCTTAAACAATATATTTATATGTTTGAATCATATACATAATTTGTTAGAATCATTCATAATTTGTTATGATCATTCAAAATGTAAGATGTGAGGCAAATTATTCATAACAATCTTACTATGCTCTATAATGAGAAAATAATATCTAATTACTCATAATAACAATTGTATTATGCAACTGTGTCTTTGCATAAAACCACATTTTTTCAAGCTAACTACGAAGAAAATATATTAAGTCAATGTTAATATCATTAAAATTGTTATTTAATGATTGCAAGAACACGACTAAAATAATTAAGAAAGAATTGAAATCCAATCAAATAAATTAAATATAAATAAATTAATCCTTTAAAGATTCTAGAATGAAAGTGACTTTACTAAAACTTATTAAATATGATAATCATTTTAAAAGTTACAAGGTGTCAAAGCTCTGTTTTCCATGCATTATATTTGATGACTTAAAGTCTTATGTCAGATATATTAATCATTTTAATAAGTAGTATATTTAATTAATTAAAATAACTATTTTGATAATTGTTAGAATATATTAATAATTAAATAATCAATAATATATACTAATAATATTATCCATTTTATAATATTCCACAAATCTAACTAAAAGAATCTTATTAATTGGAATTACTAATAAATCCTATTAAAACTTCTTCAATTTCACATAAGAAAATTGTAGCTGCTAAAGGCCTCTATTATCCTTTGGCTATCTTGTTACCTATTTACTTCCCTTGCTAAAATAATATTATCAGTTATTTTTTCTTTAATCAATTAATTAATGATCTAGTTTAATTTCTCTAACAAATATAATTCTCTTGTGATTGTTGTTGTCGCTTATTCTAGCTAGTTTTCTACATACAAACACTTTGCTTTCCTTTAAGAAGCCTGTAAGACCCCGAATTTTTGTATAATAATTAGGGCATAAATAAATAAAAGAAAAAAATGAATTTAAAATATAGTGGAAATAAAAGAGTGGAAATGTAGATGATTAATAATTCAAATAACTAATAAATAAATAAAGGAGAATCTGTCTTGAACTGAACTATTAACTTCAATTAGATGGTATAAAAAATCGGCTTCATATAAATTGCTCAAATTTTAAAGACAAAAACTAGACATTTTCAGCTATCACATGTTTTTGGAATCACTCAAACATTCATCCAGATGATAAAATTATGACTGATTTAAGACAGGGTACAGGTTCAGTCCAGATTTGAAAAACTTGAGTAAAAACAAGCCAAAACAGTGTGTATGTGCATTTGACTCAATAGAACTGGATTGAAACCACTAGAAATGAGTTGAAAAACACTCAAAAAGCTTTAGGGAAAGGATTTGGCTACAATCTCTCATTATTTGGAGAGGAAGAGCCAAACATACCCAAATAAGAGCAAAAAGCTCAAAAATAAAGAGATTAGACCATGGGGTCTTCTCTAGAAGATAAAATCACTTGAAATCAACTCATGAAGTCCTAAGAGATTGTTCTAAGGCCTATGATCTCAGATCTACCATATTGAGTATGGTGGATCCAAGATCTAAGCCTATTTTGACAAAAATTCCACAAGTGATATGTGTGTGGTTGTATTGGAAATCAGATTTTTGGCAGAAAATTGGGATCTAAGGCTATAGAGAGCATAGATCCTTGTATTTTCTCCAGATTTAAAACAAAATCATTCCAAAACAGCAATCATACACAAAATCAATATGAACACACAAAAGTATCATTCAAGAGTGGTTCTAAACCTAAGGTTCCATTCCAACACTCATTTCCCTAGCTTTCTCTTCACATTTTACGGCTAGAGAGGGTGTTTAAGGTACTTTGAGTGTGGTTTGGGGTTCCAAACACAGACAATGGCCTTATCCTACAGAAAGGTAGAAGGAAAGAGTGTTGGAATTTAAATAAAAAAGAAGAACAAGTGAAGTAGCTTACCTAGGTAGCTTGAGAGATTTGGGCCAACAATTCGGCAGAGCTTCCTTTATTCTTTCAGAGCCTTCAAGCTTCAAATTATCAACCCTTTGCAAGAAGAGAGCCCTTCTATTTATAAGCAAAGCCAAGGGTATAAAAGATTCAAGGGTAAGCCAAAATATCCTTCTAGATTATTCCAAGTCAAGCCTAAGGCATGAATTGGGATAATTTTAGAGGTTTCGGAGGGAAAACTAAGGAGATCAGGTCTCCTAGAGAGAGGTAAGAAGCGTAAATAAGGCTAAGATCCTGAGCCTTTATGAAATTGCGCAAAATGAGCACGTCCGCATACACAGTGCAGTTTAGTACAAATCGCATACTATATGCGGGCGAAGCAAAAACCTTAGAAAACCGCACTTTAACTGCGGGTGACATTTAGTTACGCACCATGTGCCTCGTTGACGTGGCCTAATGGCCAAGGCTTCTAGAAGCCACATGGCGGCCCACTTGCACGCATGAAGAAAGCATGACTTCGCCTGTACTATGAGTGTGGGCCCATCCGCATACCATGTGCGGATAGGACAAATATGATAAAAACCGCATTATATGTGCGGGCAGCACATTTTTGTTTGGTTTTTGAGGATTTGAGACATGTCAAAGCTCAAAAAAAAATATTTTCATTATTTTCTCATGTGGTAGTGCAATTTGGGGTGTCTATACGCTCCCTTTGCAAGTTAGTTTGCTTTGGGAGGTCCCATGTTTGTAGGGTCATTTCGAGTCTCGCTGGTGATTCCTGTATATGCGGATCAGCGGCCATCTCCATGTATTGATTCAGGGACTGCATGCTGGTGGTTCATGCCAACTCTATGAGTTTGTGCGCAATAAGTCGATGACTATGGCTCTTATTGTCAGAATAAGATTCAGGTTTGAGTGTCTTAGTATCTTTGCCCATAAGATGCATGGTGGCATAGCATTGAAGAGTGTTTTCTCAAAAACTTATCTTTCTTTGTGAGTCCAGCGAGGTCACATATGGTTTTGTTTATGTTTTATCGCCTTTGCTGAAATCGTTTTCTTAAATACTTATTTAGCTTCACATGAGTTGTTTTATCGTTAAATTGACATAGTTTTTATTGTCTCCAATTATTGCTTATGTGTTGGGTTATTGTCTCCAATTTTGTTTGAGCTGAATTTATTGTTTACCGTATACCTCATGACTATTTTTTAAACTAGACTATTTTTACTGCATGCACTTGCTACTTGCTGAGATGTAAATCTCACTCCCGTTTTCACCTATTTTTAGGTTGCTTGGAGAGATCGTCAAGATGGGGTAGTGTACTCATGGGTAGAAATGTAATTATCACTATAGGCTGCATCTAGAATAAATAGATTCTTATTGTGAACTTATTTGTTTAAATTGAAATAAAATGCCATGTTCCAATTGCACTCGGATATAAATATTAATTTTAAATTCTGCATAAATTTTAGATTTTTTTGACCCGATTTTACAGTAACACTTCGGGTTTGGTTGTTGAACCAGATTCAGGGCGTTACAGTAGCACTTCGGATTCTAGTTGGGTGCCTTTTTGCATTGACTCAGTTTTGGGGCGTTACAAAGCCTTTTGAAATATAGAAAGGGACATCATCACATTTTGAATATTAATTTAAGTTAAGACATTTATATTCAATTACTTTATTAAGCAAATAATTTACCTCGAACCTCAAATTTTGATTTATTAAGCAGTATCATATATTATTTATATTAATAAATTACTAAATAATTTACCTCAAACAGTGAAGCAATATCAAAAATAAAATTTATTTATTTCTTATAACATAAATCAATTATAAAATGTTACTTATCAACCTTGTGTAGATTTACCGATTGTAGATATACATATATATTTTTATATTTCTCATTAAAATTACTTTAAATAGATAAGTACGGGAAATTAAAGACTTTATGGAAAGATATTTTAGGTATATGAAAATGAAAAACACTTCAGGTAGTTCGTGCTTTTAATAATAGTGTAGATTTATATTTTTTATTTTTATTCTCAAAATATAAAAGAATTAGAAAATTTAAAAACTTTAAAAACGGTGCTACTTTTTTGGCTTTTTTGATTTTCATCTTATGTCAATTCCATGTCTATCACTGTGATTATGAAACATCTTTTCTTTGATATTTTGTGAATTTTTTTTTGGGCTATTCGTCTTTGAATGAATTCTTTCTTGTCACATTAGAGACTTGAAATAATTATTCTTCAACTTACATCTTTTGGGCATTATTTAAGGTTCTTTTTGAAACATAGGCTTTTTTCACAGTCCATGCATAATTTTGTTGAATCTTTTCTTTGGGCTTAGGCCTGGTCTCGTTGGATTGTCGGTTTCACAATAGTCAATACTATGTTATGACCATCTTTTGAGTTTGAGACATACTTCTTCACTGATTTGTTGGATTATTTTTCTATTCATCAAAATTTTCTGATCCCAATGAATTCTGCACCTTGACTAATTTTTTTTTCCTTTAGGTTGATGACGATGCTAATGAGTACTGTGTCCTACTCTTAAAAATGGTGCTATTTCTCTTGGAGATTGTACTTGATTATTTTTAAACCAATTGATCATGGGGACCTAATTCGTAATAAATTGATCCCACCATTTGATTTTCAATTCCCCTACTAAAGTTGGAAATAAACACATGTTACCAGTTAGTATTAGGAATGTTATAGTAAATAAGGATAGCCAAGGATAGCTACCTAGCCAATAAAAAATATATATAATTAATGCCAGGCATTTTAATGATTCTAGTATGTAGAAATTGGGGGTTGTGGGCTTAGTAACATCTTTTGGGTTCTGAATTGGAGATTTTGTTTAGCTTGTTTTTAGAGATATAAATCACATGAAGATAGTTTTGATGTCTAGGCATATAACTCTTTTATCGTAGACTTGAACTGTTGTTCTAGGTCCTGGTACCATTGTGACACCTTTTAAGTCTGGAGATAAACACATGTTACCAGTTAGTATTAGGAATGTTTTCATTATTATTATTATTATTTTGTTATGAATCGTGTAACGTGAATAATAAAATAGAGACGAACAAGAAACAGAACATGCAGATTTGAAGTAGGTCAGCAATGTGCCTACGTCCACTATGTATGACACAAGTTCCACTAAAAATTCAATTGGAGTTACAACATCTATACTATTAGTAAAGAGAGAACAGGGGAATACTCTCCCAAATTCCGGTCCTCCATATTTTTTTTCCCAAATATTACCTTCCACAAGCAAAACAATCTCAAGCTATAACCCACTCTTTTCACTTTCAAATTTAAACCCGTATTTACAATTATTGACTGTTACGAGTTAAGGACGTGTAGTATGCACGTGCCACCACTAGTGATATATAAACCAACTCTAAACCCGATATTTTTTTAATCCCAAAAGTATCCTTGTACCGTACAGGCAGGGACTTGGACCCGAACCCACTTAATTAAACCATATAAATGGACCCAATTAGTTTAGAATCGACAATCTAAACTCAATCCCAAGTCCTTAAAACATCACCCATAACTCCTAACACTGGTGAGGACTCAATTCCAGTGCACGTGGCTTACTAATGATCTAGAATCACAATCTTTGGTCAGTGCACGTAACTTACGAATGTTCTAGAGCCAGAATCTTGGTCGGCCGACTTAATCACGACACATTTACAGCCAGGCATAGCAAAACCACGTAACTATTCTCTTACTGTCTAATTTTCATTGTAGGTCCCACCTAGAAGCACCAGTTCCTCTACGTCGCTCCTTTCTTTATCGTCTAATTTTCGCAAACAAGATGAATGCTATTTAAAAAATATTTTAATAAAAAATAAGAAAGAAAACATATATTTAGTGGGAAAAAATACAAAAAATATATTTAATATGTAAACATATATTATGAAACGTAAGAAGAATATCTTAATAGTATGTTTAAAATTTATGTTAATTAAGAGAGAAAACATACATAAAAGGTATGAAAAAAAACATGATTTTTAATTGCCAAATTATTGTTATATTTTATTTTATATTGAAAGTATAGGATAATAGTAGAAAATCTAAGGACCTGGTCAAACCAAATCATTAAATTGAGTTAGACCTTGACCAAAGACCCTTGGGTCACGAGTTTCTTTGGTTTTGGATGGTAGGGTGTAGGGCTTATTAGAGCTGTAAGTTTGGCCCGGACCGCCCGAAGCCCGCCCAACCCAGCCCGAATAGTAGCCCGATTTAAGAAATAAGTTTGGGTTTGGGTTTAGGCTGGGCTCAATCTTAAGCCCGAAGTTGAGTTTGGGTTGGGCTCGGGCTCACTAGGTACAGCCCGAAAAAACCCGAATAGCCCGATGTATATATACCACTAAAACCCCATCCTGCAAACCTCCATACTATTGTCTCCTGCAAACCTAAGAGTTTCTCGTCTTCTCCCATACCTCTACCACGGAAGTCGGAATTGCTCGCCCCTCTCATTGACTCATTGTCCCTCTCTTCTATTACAATTGCCGTCGATACAGTTCTGGTAGTGTCCCTCTCTTCTATTACTGTTGCCGTCGATACAGTTTCGGCAGTGTCCCTCTCTTCTATTACTGTTGCCATCGATACAATTCCGGTAGCAAGGGATTTGCGATACAGGTCCATCGCTCACAAGGGATTTGCTATTTAAATCGAGCATCTCATCTTTCCCCATTTGTTCGCTGCTTTCAGGTACTGTTTATTTTTTATTCATTTTTTTCTTTCATTGTTGAAGCTATGTTCTGCAGCTTCTACTCTGCTATCAATAAGTTGAGGATTGAATCTCCGATGAACTCCAGTCGTTCGTAAGAAGGACATGGCTTCTTTGGGTAGTAAAAAGACGAGTGGATGAAAGCTTCTTCTAACAAGCTTCGGTTCTTGAACTCGTAGCCTATGATCTCTTCTACACCGTCAAGCGGTGGTAACTCCGTCTCGATGCCTTCCTCTTCTTCTTCTTGCTTCAGAGCAAACTCTAAAGAAGAAACAGAAGGGACAACTTGTCTTCTCCATTGATTTTCATCTTTTCTTCACACGCCAAAACAGAAGATTTCCTTCAAGAACTCCAATCAAAGTCCGGAAGAGGATAGAAGAATAGGAATCCCATAGGCCCTTAATATCTCATTTGGCCTTAGAATTTTGTGTTCAAACTTGAGAATTATTAAAGAGGGATATAAAGATAAAGCTGAGTGAAATAAAGGACCCCCACCTCTTCTTCTCCAAATAGACCAGGGTAACAAAAGCTCAGCTCTCGTACCCAAAAAATCTTTTGAGTGAGTTTTGAAAGGATGATGAAGAGAGAGACATGGTTTGGTATTTGGGGCTAATGGGAGCGTTTTCACTGCACCGCTGTAGTAAATGGTCCAATTCAAATAACTTCATCCTTTATTAAGTTCTCTCTCTCTCTAGATTGGATTGTGTAGAGTAAATGGGGTCCAACACTCTTGATTCATTCTTTATTTACAAATACATTTAAATAAGATAACCATTTTCGTACAGTAACATTATTCAAGTCAAAATTTATTCCACTATCAGAACCATCCGTAAATATTCCAACTCCAACCCTTCTTTTAAAGAATGCCATTGATAGAAAATGATCACATGGTCAACTAATACACAAACAAATCCATGTATGTCAATAAACTTTATTATATATATCAAAATATTGTAGTCTTATATATGTGAATGTATCATTTTTTTTAAGTAGAAAAAAAAGTTTGGGCTGGCCCGAACCCAACCCGAACTCAAGAAATAATTTTAGGGTTGGGTTTGGGCTCAAAGAGTTTGGGTTAGGGCGGGCCGATGAGAGTTTGGGTTCACCAATTTTAGTTAGGGTTGAGCCCGAACTCATTGAAACCCAGCCCAGCCCGCCCTAGTTACAGCTCTAGGGCTTATGGTGCTTGGGCATACACCTTGTCATGTGTTAGTGGACAGTTGAGATTAAAAGATAATCAAAGGTCAGGATTTAATCTAAACAAGTGGGGGTTAGATTGGTCTTTTCTAACTTTAAGTGGGTATTAGGGTTGGAAACCCTAATCACATTGGGTTATTTCTCTTAGTGAACGATTGAAGCATTGGGAGAGAAGAAGTGGACGGCAAGGACAAAGGAAGAAAGGTTTGGGGCTTTTTGGTTTGCAAAGATCTTGAAGATCCCATTAATCTTTGTCTCAAAACTCAAGTTATAACGTGTAACTGACTAACTGGGTTTAAATTTTTTTTTTTTTTTACGATTTTATGCATGGGTTCCTTATCCCTATTCATCTTTTGCATAATCCAGATCTGTTCATGATGAAAGATCTAGTGTGTATGTTGTGTGAGGGATTGTTCTATATATGTTGTCTATTAATGAACTTGGTATCATGTGTGCATTGGTGACCTAGTCGTGGGTGACGGGATTATGTTAATGTAGATGTGTTTTGAGGGAAATATTTTAATGGGGTTTTGCTATAGATTGATAAGATATTGATCTGATATGGATTTTATTGAGTGTGAATTGAGATAGAGAGCAAACAGAAGTGGAAAAGTCTTCGGAATGGAATCTGGTTTTGGTTGCTCAACATATGGCTCAAGCATGGGGTGTTGAGCGACCAACCCGAAAGTGATTTGGTAGGGCACCCAACACATTGCATAAGCAATGGGTCAAGTGCCCCATTTAAATGGCTTTGGGGAGTGTAAGCACCCAAATTTTGCATCCAGGATTTGGCACAAAATTTGAGGTCACATTCAAAGTTCAATTTACTTGCAAGCTATGGCCCATGTGGTAGAGTGCCCTGAGACGAGTGCAATGCAAAAGACTGGGCTCAAATCAGAATTTGAATGGCAAGTTATGTGCCGATCAATCTCAGGGAGCAAAATAGTCATTTTTAGAGTAAATTCCCCAAGGTCGCCAATCTATGCTGTAGAGGGTAGGGTTGGGTGGCGGGCCGGCCTGGCACACATGAGGCGTGCTTGGGCGGGCCGCGGGCCTGACGCACGCCAGGCCCGTTTGCCCAATACCCTAGCCCACCGGGTCGGCGGGCCAATTAATTTAAATTAAAAAAAAACTTAAAAAAATCCCAAAAAAATCCTCAAAAAATCCCAAAAAATTTCTGTAAAATACTTTTATTATTCACAAAATTGTCTTACACATATTGAGATAAATTTTGCTCAAAAAAATATAAATTCATTAATTATCACAAATACACTTACAACTTTGCAAAAATTACATAATTACTTGAACAAATAATACTGCATCACTATAGTATAAGCACATCCCAACTAGGTTGGCACCCACTCATCTATCTATCATTTGCAGTTTAAAAGAAACAAAAAAAAAGAGAAAGTACAATTCCTATACTTTGATTACAAAAATTATAACAAAACTTAGACTACTCTAGTTGACTAAAATCAATATTCAAATCATCAAAGTCTCCAGCAAGTTGATCATCTTCATATTCTTGTTCTCTCAGTTCTGCCCTTAACCAATCTGTAAGACTGACACATGTTTGCACCATCTCCGGCGTTAATCTGCTACTGTAATCATCCACGGTTCGTCCACTTGCACTAAAAGTTGATTCCGATGCAATTGTGGACACCGGAACCGTTAGTAGATCACGTGCCATGGCGGAAAGCACAGGATAATTAACCTGATTTTGCTTCCACCATGTCAAAATGTTAAAAGCATTATGCTCTTCTATAGTACTGAAACTCATTGGGGGGCTTTCTAAGAAAATCATTAATTCAGATGATCCCCCACTACTAGATGCACTACAAAACAACAGACTTTTACCGGCGGTCTTCAGACCGCCGGCAAAAGTGGGAAAACCGCCAGTAAAAGATTTGCCGGCGGATACTCGAGCCGTCGGCAAGGGGGTCGCCGGCAATGACTTTTGCCGGCGGGTTTTTGTAACCGCCGGTAAATATAAGCTTTGCTGGCGGTTTAATTGGCCGCCGGCAAAAATAGCCTTTTACTGACAAAATTATTCACCGGCGGTTTTTGACCACCGATAAAAATATTGCAAAAGCCGCTCCCAGGACGTTACCCGGCGGTTAAAAACCGCCGGTAAAATGTTCTACAGGTTTTTCTAAGTGTTTCATTTTTTTCCATACATACATGATTTTTTTTTAACACTTATTGTTACACCTATGGAAAAGAACGATCTATACACTTGCATATACACCTTATATCAACAATCAACACAATATATTAAAATCCTTGAACAATTCGAAAAAAAATTACAACATAATACATTAAAATCCTTCAAAAATTACCCCACAATACGTTAACAATTACTTTCTATTACAACATGAACTTCAATCTTTAATACATTTTAAAAAAACTGACATAAATTTAATAAATACATTTAATCATGCAAGCTGCGCCATATCCTTCTATATACACATTGTCGGACCATCACGGCTTCATTCCTACTAAAGAAGTAAAAAAATCTTGACATGCACATCATCGGACCATGTTAGGATTCATTCCTACATAAAAAAAAAAAACAAAGCAAAATTAGTATCTAAACACATATTAATTTAAACATAGTTAGCTAGATAAAATCATGTTTTGTAATTACATATAAAGAAATAACTATTCAATAATATAAGGTATGGCAATTCAAGTTACTTATATTCACTCTAAAGTTATTCAATAATATAAGGTATGCCAATTCAAGTCTTTCCTCTTCACATACGCCTACGAAAATGGAAACCCAAGAAAGGAATAATATAAGGTGTTGCCGAAACTTCGGCAACACCTCCCCTAAAATGGAAGGGGTGACCAAGCCCAAATAGGTCCCAAAATCAGATAACTTGTAATAAAAAATCTAATTCCCACCCCCAATCATTGTCAAATATCTCTGTTTTTCTCTAAACCATATCGAGGTCAAAATACTATGTTCTTTTCAATTGGCTTCACTCCAAGCATCTAGCTAATTGTTTAATTTACATAAGAAAAAGTGAAAAAAAAATGCGAAATTCATTGATTAGAGCAAAATACTCCTCAATATCCTACAAGTGCAACAAAAAAAAAAGTAAATAGACAAGCTAACAGTTCATATCTCATATTAAAATGAATAAAAGCAAATACCAAGATAATAAAGCTTAAGGAGCTGAAGTACTCACCACTCCTGTGACTGACCATCACACCCCATCCAGCAGCTTTTGAGTCAAGAGCTGCCCGAATGGATTCAATAATGGTACCAATCTGGTTAACCTGAAAAAGAAATATAATAATGAGATCAATACTGACAAAGAATAAGCGACAAGCAATAAGCGTGATCAACGATGCAACTCCTTCCCTATAAGTACTGCTGAACATATCAGCCAGCACATGTTCCAATTGTATTAACACCTTCTGGATTTTGTTTTGCAAAACCAAAATATTGTAAGAATTTAAGTAATCTAGTTTCTGATTGGCCTTGAAGTTCTTAAAAGAAAGATTTCGGGTAAAAACAGGCCGTAAGCAAATGGATATCATATATTAATTTCTTGTGAAGAGCTAAATGTTCTAACCAAATATAACAAACAAACAAAAAGTATTCCAAGAGTTCCATTATATGTTTTACTGCCGTTGGTGACTACTTTAAATAACATAGAGACATACTGGTGCATGAGAAGAATCATGACACTCTTTTCTTCCTAGCCACCAATTAGAAAAGGAAAAAAATATATTCATAGGATATCCATGTTTGCAAATACAAGGTAAGTAGTGACCCTTCCAACTCCTAAGTTTGCATGTTTTCAGATTAAACGTTAAGTTGTGGAGGTTTTCAGGTGATACTGTTATTGGTTTTGATGATTTGGAGATCTACATTGATGTTGCTCCAAGTATAAACTTGTTTCATAAAGTATTATTGTGAAATAACAGTGTTTATGGGTGGTTTAATGGATTTAATGTATTTCTGAAGATTCTGATGGTTTAAATCTATGTTTTCTTGAATGTATTACATCTAGTATATCAATCTAGAGGGCTGTTATTAGTTTACGTTTAAACTGAGCATGCTTTGGGTTGAGATGCACATTATTCATAGCCAAGTCTTGAAAGGCACCAAGTCTTGAAATTTTATTTTTGATCCTTCTTATATTGATATCAAGGCATTTAATGGTCATAACACTACAAAAAAGTGACTTTTAGCGGCGGACCAAAACCGCCGCTAAAAGTCAAGCGACCGTCGCTAAAAGTCCTGCCGAACGACGCTGTCCGCCGATGATTCGCCTGTCGCTGATTCTTTCAGTGGCGGTCTTTTTTACTTTTAGCGGCGGTTCAAGACCGCCGCTAAAAGTCACTTATTTTCAATTTTTTTTCCCTAGCCAAATCGACCCACTTTTGTTTTAATTTTTACAACCACGCCCCCCCCCCCCCCCCCCCCCCCCCCCCAATTTCATTGATCCACTTTTCTTTTAATTTTTACAACCAGACCCCAACCCCCCAAATTTTCTATTTTTACAAACAAACCCCCCAACCCCCCAAAATTTCATCAACGCACTTTTCTTTTAATTTTTACAACCAGACCCCCACCCCCAAATTTCTATTTTTACAAACAAACCACCCAACCCCACTCATACGTGTACCCGACCCCCCACCCAACCCCCATCTCTTTCTTTTTCTCTCTCTCTTGCCCCCAAGTGCCTAAATTACACGATTAAGCCAAATAAAATAAAAAAAATTTAATTTGCAATTTGAAAAAAAAAACCATTAATTTGAAACCAGTACTTTCCATTACAATATTTAGTACCAAGCCACAAAAAAAAAAAAAAAAAAAACCTTAAACTTGTTTCTTGACATTTGATGGTTTAAAATTCATCTACAAACCTTATCAGAAAAAAAAAATTTTGCTCACAACCATGATTTGATGCTTCAAAATCCGTCTCCAATTCTTCAAGCTCCACTGCAAAAATAGTCATCTCCAAACCTTCAAATTCATCTACATAAGTAGGATTTCAACAGTATGATTGTGAAAGTCAAAACATGTCCATTATTTTACCATCAAAATTTCTACTTTGTATAGTTGATACAGAATGAAAGTATCATGAGGTTTATACCTGGATGGAATGAGAGAATATAAGGAATTATCCATATCTGCAGTGGCAATGGGTTATTTCCGGACCATTCAAAAGCTCGAAGAACCTGTTATTATAAAAGAACAGAAGTCAAATAAAATCCCTCAAGAACTTGTAGAAAATCGACTTGCTATTTAAAACAACAAAGAGCACTATATGAAAAGAGAAGCACTGATGTGTGTTTCCTGATAAAATGCTTTCCTATTAAGATGATTTCTTGTGCTTCGGAATACAGAAAATGAGACACGAACAAACAATTAGTTCTTAAATTAAAACAAAACAGACACGCTCCAAAAACCTAATAGGCCGCAGTTCAAATTTCAAAGCACTTAATTTTCACTTGCCTGATGATTGTAGAGATAACGGCGTATCTCCTCTTGGTATTCTTTTGATAAGACTGCATTCAGTGGCCCTGCTATGGATAGAGTAATAACCTGTTTCATTGAAATGTATGATTGAAACTCATAACAGAAGTTATGCCTAGGTCTATTCTACGTCTATAATCAATACTATGCCCCACAACCAAATATAGCGAATCTGAAACCCAACAGCTTGGATCAAATTATTTTGGTTCGATCCAACTTTCAGGAAAACTTGTGGGTCTATTCTATAAGGACCCACAAAAGGGATCATTTGGTATGAGTAGAAACCAGACTTCTTAAGGATCAAATTACCTGGGATTGGTGCTTGTCAATTCTTCGGATCAAACTAGCAGCTGCTCGTTGATTCAAGTGTTCAACTGTTCTTTGACAGACAATACTGAACCTGTACATCAGGAACATGATCCAATGTAACACCATCATGTGACCCAAAAAGACCCGTTCTGTACGGACTCTAAACCCTGATAGGTGCCGCGCCCCCCCCCCCCCCCCCCCCCCCCCCTCCTTTTAGGGGAACATCTATATTTTCATTGGTACAAGCATATATACAAGGAGGACAAGAGGACTTATGCTTCTAAATATAAGTTATACACTTAAGACTTGCAAGGCTGTTGGTACTGTTTTGGTCCTCTATTTGGGGTCCCCTGTTATGTTATGAATATCAGTTATAATACAAACTTCCCTTCTTCCAAAGAAAAAATTACTTATAATAGAAGTCAATACTAATTACTTATCAATACATTATTTACTTGTTATTACACTTACAATTATTTAGATTTGCAATACTAAGCTTCAATAGGAACAACGAGAGACCAAAGCTTAGAAACTACATGTGGCCGTCCAAGTCCTACATTTTACTACCTATTCCTCACAACTGCATTTTCTTTTTTTATTGGATGAATGAGGTCTCATAGAGGTGCTTCTTGTAAGCTGTCCAAAACATATTCCTTTATCTTTGAGAGAATTCACCATCAATTTCCACAAATGAAAAAATTAAATTGTAAGGCATTCTAAATTGTTTATGAAATCTGTCCGAACAATTAATAGGAAACAATGATGTAGGTACCTCTAACTAGAATATCTCACTTTCATCATTAAGATACAGCAATTTCACCAACTAAACTCCATTTAGGATACCAGATAACAGTTTCAATGAATCTGTCCCAATAAGAATTTAAGAACAGTTGCAAAAGAGAAGAAACTATTACGCATTAAATAACCTTAAAGACAATACTCTCTTTATACTCTCTTTTCCAGAACAGATGACACAAAAACCCTTCGTCTTGCAAACACATTTCTTGCTTCTATTGTCAAATATATATTTGACAATTTCAAATTTGATGGTCATCTAACTTGTCATTGTTGAAAGACAAGGTAACTTGTTGAAGTTCTGCATTTATTTATATGTCATGCAACAAAAGGTGGACTGTACCTGATTGCCTTTATATCTCTCTCTCTTGAATTGCTTTGATCTTTGGCTGAAGGTTTTGCATCGCCAGAGTTGAATCAACCTGTATGTATAATGAATTTTATTATATGATGGCATGTAGCATTATCAAGAGAAATGGATAACAGAAAAGGAAACAGATTGGAGTTTAACATACCCAATGTTACATCATCTAAAATAAAAAATTAAAATATAGCATAAATTAATCAAAATCCTAATGCAAATAGTTAAAATATATATGATTAGCAGTTTATAAACTGGTTTGACATTGATACACAAAATCACAAAATATTTGACAAATAGTAGTAGCAGGCTAACCTTCTCACAAATCATTTGTGCGGCATCCAAAATATCACTTATGCTTCCCGTGCCCGTAGCACATGCTCTCTGCCCTTGCCACTCACCCCAGTAGTGCTCCTATCTCTCTCCACGCACCCACTTACCCCTAAAAAAATTTCTAGCAAGGGCACAATCAACTCACCTTGACCTCTCTATGAGAAAGAAACTTCCCCAAGCTGTGGAGAACCATCCTCAAATCTTCAACCTAAAAATGAAGATAGGAATTCTATTAGCCCTATTAAAATTTACCAAGAAGGATAATTGAAAGATTGTGTCATACCTTGATGTAGCCCACTCAGATTCAATTGAAAAACCTCAAATCTTCAACCTGGAAATGAAGATAGGAATTCTATTAGCCCTATACCAGTCTTAGCATAAAATTTACCAAGAAGGATAATTGAAAGATTGTGTCATACCTTGATGTAGCCCACTCGGTTTCGATCGAAAAACCTGAATGCCTGTAACAAATATGAAAAGCAGATCAAAGAAACTAATTAATATCCCCAATTAACATGCACGAGCAGAAGACAGTACAGAGGAAATGCAATAGAAATGTCCAAGATAATACCTACAACAGTTCCTTGTCAACAGCAGCCTCCTTCACGATTCATTCCATTCTCTATCTCTCACTTCGCTTATATCACTTTTAGGCTTCTGCTCTGTCTCTGTAGTTTTCTTGTCAGTCTTGTCCTGCTTGGAACTTTCTTTTTCATATTTGTATATGTAGTGCTACAATCATGTACAGAGCACTTCTCTCCGAGGTTCCTCAACACCATATGCAATGCACTAGCCGATATCAAGCCATTCTTGTCCTTATCGTACATCTCAAATGCATCCTGGAGTTCCATGGGCTCCGTCTCGCCCTTTGTGTCGCCCTTCACTCCTCCGCAGTGAAGATCCGCGAACTCATTCAGATCGATGAATCCATCGCTGTCGGTATTGATCTCCTCCATCATCCACTTCGACTCCTCTGGAGCCACCTCATTGCTGAGAGCGCGGAGCACGTCGACGAGCTTCGCGGCGGAAAACCTTTTCTAGCTCCTCCTCATTGTCCAAATACACAGAAGGTTTCGAACTAGGGTTTCCATTCGCACTTTCTAGTATCGTCTCTCTCGAAACGTTGTGCTTTCTCCGGTCAGGATTTTGATTGAAGAAGGTCTTGTGGCTGTTCAGTTTGGTTTGGTTTGGAGGCTCATTTATAGAAGCGATGGAAGGGTTTACACTGGTCACAACGCGTTTTTAGCCGCGAGAGAGACGGAGAGAAGATAGCTTTCGCAGGGAGAGAGATTAGGGAAAGAGAGGTGGAGAGAAGATAGAGAGAATAGGTCAGAAAGATACGTGGATGGGTTGGAATGGTTTAGGATGACTTTTAGCGGCGGTCATTAAAAGACCGCTGCTAAAGGTCTACTAAACCCCGCCGCTGAAACCCGGTTTTTTTGTAGTGTTAAATAAAACATATATAATATATATATATATATATATATATATATATATATATATATATATATATATATCTCTGTTGGTGGGCAATACCTAAGAGCAACCTTAATGAAGCCCAAAATGCAGTTGACTGCAATTTCCTATGTTATTTTTATTTGTCATTTTTGAACTTAGCTGAACCCATTTAAATTTGACATGAGATAAACAATAAATTCATTTGAAATACAACTGGCAAACATTCAGATTATAAAATTTCAGAACAAATGATTCATTAGCTACCTGTTTGGTAACTTAAATATGAATGTGACAGTGCTGAAGATGAATATTCAGGGGGTGCTAGTTGAGGATTCTCTCAATCGGATTTTGATTTTGATTCTGGATCACAAGAAACAGATTTGTTTACTGGTTTCTAGAAATCAGAATGTTGTTTAGATAAATTCGACTCTTAGAATTTGATAAAATATCAAGTTCTGCAATGGTGATTAATGTAGGTAGGCTGTGGGTGAAGGAGACGATTAGTTGAGGTAGGAGGTTAATAGTTGTAGTGATGCCTGGCAGCGGACAGTGGTGACTGGTGAGTCACATTATCTAATCCCAAAATAAGACTCAAGGCTGCTCATAAAAGTAGGGATACTAAATTTATTTTATAATTAGCCTCACAATTATCAACTGTCTCTGGCTCTCAGATTATAAAATCTGTTTCAAGATATAATCCAATTCTAAAATCCCAACCCGAGAGCCACATATAGATGGCCAACTTCATATGATTTCAGCAGTGGTGTGGTTGTTAGTTGGTTTGTTAGGGGCGTGTGGTTTGGGGGATGGGTGAACAGTGGAAGAAATTGAAGGACATAAGACAAAGGGAAGAAGAAGAACTTAGAAGATTGTGATATAAATAAACAAGGTCAATTTTGTGTTTCCTTATAGCAAAATTTCTTTTGCCTTAAAAAATTTGATGCTCGTCTTTGAACTCTTCTCATTTCCAGGATTGTGGATGGAAAGGTTGGGGAGAGATATCATATGGAGGATATGGAAGTGTAAAGCGTGCCAAAGCAGCTGATTTTCTGGTAGAAAACCTCTAATTTGGTATTCTGCCTTCTTAAGTTTTATACACTAATGTCATTATTTTCTTCCCTCCCCTGAAATTTTGTATATTAACATTGCCATCAAAGAAATTACAAGGAAGCACTTTTTTCCCTCTCCTATTGTCACATGCAAACCCCATACACTAATATATGGCTAATATTTTGTCAGGTTAGGTCATGGGTGGAACAAATGATTCCTGGAGTTAACAATCGTATAATTACCTATATTATTGGATTTGACAGCCTGAAGGCTGCAAGCACTAATGAATACAGTTCACAGGAAAGAGATAGTGAAGACATAAGGCTACGCATGGATGGACTTTTTGAGCTGAAGGAGCATGTAATTCATTTTGTTAATGAGATTACAGCTCTATACACAAATGGGCCAGCCGGTGGTGGTGGGATCTGGTTAAATATTTAAAGCACCTTACGCATTTATTTTCATTTTATTAACACAATATGCTGATTGAATAATTTTCTTTATTTGTTGCTTGGAGTTGATAAACCTTAGAATTGATAAATTAAATTTTTTTTGTGGGAATGGCAACAGGGTGGATTTTAAGATAATCCCCAAAGACATTGCATCTGTTTAGGAGATAACAAGATTTTGCATAAGAAGGTCAAAATAGTTGGTGGATTATTGAACAATGGTAAACTATCCACATGAAAGGAGTTGGACCACTGACAGGCAAAAGTCAATATCCTAGTAGATGAAGGTAACAAATGATAATTGCATGGTGAATGCAAACAACAAATGACCTTGCTAAGACAAGTATACAGCAATGAGAAAATAAAGAACTCAAAAGATGAAAAAAGGAAAGGAAAAAAGAAATATCTGTATTTCACAAAGAACCTATAGAGCACATATAGAGATCCAACTGCTTCAAGAATCTGTTGCAGGATCAGCAAAGCTATGATAAAAAGCCACTATACAAAAGATCACATCATGAAGCACTGAATTTCAAGGGCATACGCAACTTATGGAGCTGATTTATATGCACTTCTAAAACCAGAGAGTCAGGGTGGTCCCACAAAAAATTGCATAACTATTTCCATCAACCGTTTGTTTTCCCAATATCTCACACCCAAGTAATCCATAACTATGATTTCTGAATTATGATGGATGTCTATTGCTTACAAAATCCATGAAAGGTCTAAAACAATGTATGTAATTATATCGAAACCAATCAACTTTAAGATTCATCAAGTGCTTAAATCCTTGCAAGTGAACAAAGGCCTGAAATTAGATAACTCGTTGGAGAAAAGTAATATGATTATGCCTTCTTGTTTTCAGTGTGAGCAACAACACAGCCCACCATCTACTTTTTATTTACAGAAAAGAAAAGATTGATGAAATGTTTTGGGGCAAAAAATTTATACATGATAAAATGCAAAAGATGATAAAAACGATCTCAGTGCTCCTTAATTCAAGCTCAACATCAGTGTGCCATTCTTGAAAATTACAATGCAGATTTAGATTTTTAACTAGCAGAGTATCAGCTATTCAAACCTTCAATTTATTACTTCCAACAGGGCACAACAACTGAGACATTAAACTGAAATGGAAGAAATAAGGGTTCAGATTCATTTTGAATCAGCCACATACAACAAATATACAAGTACCAATAACGACAGTTATGACAATGAGAAAAAAAAAATCCTAGCGATTCCACGGAGGAAATAAGGGTTTAATTTCCTTCTATTACCCTGTTTTCTTCATCCAAAACATATATTTAAATAGATTTGAATTTGAAAAAGATACATTCCAGAAGCGCCTGACCAAGAAACTACAAACAAACAAAGCCAATCGTAGGAACAACACTAACTCAGAACCTAACCATTAACAAAACACCAAACTATAAAACCTAGCCATTACAATAAAACACATCAAATGATCGCCACATAACTAGAACACGTTGATTACTTTCAGAGAGAGAACCAAAAAAAAACCAGAGAAACCCTGACCACAACCAGAAGGAGGAGGAGATAAACAATTAAAAACTTACCAGAAACCTTGAGCAGTCGAAGACTTTGTGCTTGAGAATTGTAAACAGAGAAGACTTCGAAAGAGAACATACTCTCAAGCTTCGATTTCCAAGGTAGACATTGAAGCTGCTTTTGCGTAGACGATACAAACAAACCTTTAATATGGCTCAAAGAAATCTTAATCTCGATTTCTCCATGAATGAGAACCCTACTGATGTGTGTCCTCCTTCAGAGAGAACCCTATCGATACACCCTTTTTTTTTGAGGTATCTACACAGGGTGTGATACCTGAAGAAATAAGTCGATAGAAGTTCTTACTCCGTAAATAAACGCGTTAGGGTTAAGGTTTGCGTTGATGGCGATGAAGGCTCCACTTTGTTCCTTCAGATTTCCTGTATCTTCTCTCTCTCTATTTTCCGGTCATTGGGGAAAACGGCAATGGACGACTATCGCTCGGCAGCGCTTGGAGAAAACAGCAATGGAGTAGGACGAGGGAAAATGGCAATGGAGCAGGATGACTATTGCGCGGCAGCACTTGGGGAAAACGGCAATGGAGCAGGACAATCGCGCGCCAAGGGGAAGAAGGAGGCGCTGGAATTTGGGGCAAAAAGAAGACGGAAAAACAAGTCATTCGCGCGGCTTTATTGGGTTTTTGCCGGCAGCTTTTAAAAAACCGCCGGCAAAACCACCATGTACGCGGTTCATTGGGTTTTTGCCGGCGGCTTTTTAAAAACCGCCGGCTAAACCACCATTTGCCGGCGTTTTCTCAAGCCGCCAGCAAAAATTCGCCCTTGTTGCCCCCCTTTTTTTTGTAGTGATGCTGGTTGTTTTCCCTTTCTTCTCCCACTTAAAAAATTCCAAGGGGAATTATCTGGTAGTGTTTGTTGGGTTCGCGTATGACTTTGTATGCTACTACTAGTATCGTATTCACAAAAAAGTCTTTCTAATAGATTTCTTATTTTACGTATATCTATTTGAAAAGTAGAATTCATATTTTCATTTATTCCATCTATTAAGTCTTCAACTCCTAATTTAACCCTAGGGTCCATTGTAGTAGCTAAACAATATAAATTAGGCATTTCTTGCCAATATTTTAAAATTTTAGTTTCCATTGCAGGGATAATTTCCTTAGCAATGGGTACATCTCTATATTGTTTAAAACAAATACTTATTTGATATAAACAAGTTATAATATTTGAGGATGTTGGGTAATAAACTACTGATAAATATCTTGTTGCATCATAAAAAACTTTTAAAAAATCTCTTAAAATTTCGGCTATTTGCCAATCAAGATCTTCTAAGTCACATTCAAGCATTTTACTTTTATAAAATATTGTAATTTCTTGTTTTAATCCTAGTGCAGCTTCTAGCATTAAATATGTTGAATTCCACCTATGTTCAACATCTAGTGTAATTTTTTTATATTGCTTTCCTAAAGTTTCACAATAATATTTAAATTCTTTAGCGGTTGTGCTAGATTGTTTTATAAATTTTACTGCATCTCTAATATTTATTAAATGATGTTGAACAATTTTTAATCCATCTTGCACAACTAAATTAAGGATATGACAAGCACACCTAACATGAAATAAACTTCCATCTATATTTAAGTTTAATTGTTGTCTTAATATTCCTACTGCAACATTATTAGCACTTGCATTATCAAGTGCTAGAGCCATTATTTTATTGTGTATTTTATAATTTCTTAGATTTCTACTTATAGCATTTGATATATTCATTCCAGTATGGCTAGCATCTAGTGGTTCAAAAGTTATTATTCTTTTTTCCATATTCCAATTTTCATCAATATAATGTGCAGTTATAGCTAAATAACTTATTTGTTGTATACTTGTCCAAATATCTGAGGTTAAAGCTATCTTAAAAGTACTGTTTGACAAAGTTTCTATTAATGCAGTTTTCATTTTTTCATATAATTTTATTGCATCCTTTCTTAAAGTGTGGCGTGAAAAAGGTTTAAATTGTGGTGCTAAATATTTAGTTATTAAACGGTGAAATCTTTTAGAATCTATTAATCTAAAGGGTAATTCTTCTTGAATTACCCACTTTACTATTTCAAGCCTAGTTTCTTCTTGATTAAAAATAAAATTACTCATAGCAACACTACTAGTAGAAATTTGGGTTTGCCTAGGGTCAATTCGGCCATGTTTTGGAAGGCATTTTTACAAATGCCGGTTCAAGTGGCCTATACCACCTTTGCCTTTACAACTAAAATGTTTTTTGCAATGGTTACACACTGCCTTCTCTTCACTCCCTACACTTTCAATTGTAAAATTGAGCCAAACACCTGAGGTTCTACTCCTATTGGTGCTCCTAGGTGGTAGGGAAGACGATCCCATATCCTGTGAAGGTAATTCTGTTTCAAGATCTTGGATGGGAGGGTCATTATATTGGGGTTGGGTTATATCATCAGAAAATACTGGGTCAGAAAGGGGTCTAAGATATTCCCTTTCTTCAGTGTCAAAAAACATAGGATACCTAGGGTCCATTATCAAATTTTTGGAAAAAAAAATTCTTAATAAATAATATTATAATAAATATTTGGTGATATTAATTTATAAGAAAGGTAGAAGGAGAGACTTACTTATAATAATAATATTTATACTAATTTTAAAATCGAAAAATTAAATAGAAGAATACCTCTTTAGAATGAATCTTGAACTTTGCAATTGAAGCATTCAACCTCCAGAGTCTAATTTTCCACTTTTGATGCTTGAACAATTAGAAGAGATCGAGTATCACCAATTTCCAATTACAACAATTAGAGCAAAGAAACTATTTGATAATCAATTAGAAGAGAGTAGGAGATTGTAGAAGTGGTGTGGTTTGGAGTGGGAAAGGGGAGTGGGTATTTATAGAAAATTAAAAGTGGCTTTTTACCACCTCTACCCTTCAATATGACTGTTATTTTGCAGTTGGAAGGGTAGAAAAGGTCTTTTAATCATCAATTACAACTATAGCCCCCCAATATAGCTGTTATATGGCTGTTGGGGGGGGTAAAATGGGCATAAATGGAGGGAAAAGAGAGCTAGCCAACGGCTAGCTCTTTGGCGGGCTAGGCGGGGCGGCCTGCCGTGCCCCAATGGCAGGCACGCGGGCTAGCCCGCCTGGGCCCCCGGGCACGCGTGCCGCGGACCGCGTGCCGCGTGCCCTGGCGGGCCGTGCCCCCAGGGGCCTAGGCCCGTGGCGTGCCCGGGCTAGCCCAGGCACGCCATAGGCGTGCCGGGCCGTGCCGTGCTCGGGCCGGCACGGCCCGTTGCTCATGCCTAGTAGAGGGGTTAAAATATGAAACAATGTCAGAAGTCGTGCTTAGAAAGCTTTCAGAATAATGAAATGGCATGAAAAATAGAAAGAGGGAGTTAATTGAAATCAAATTTGAAAGTAAGGGAAAAAAGAGAGTTAGGAATTCTTTTTCTAACCTGAACTTTTTGAAATTATATAATCACCACCGCTTTTCATCAAATTTGCTAAAATTTTCCCCAAGAGCCATTCGTTCAAATGAATGGTTTGGGCCAATTTGGGTTGCCATCTTAGCAACCAAAACTGCCTAAATTTCATTCTTGCTGGGAAAATACCAAAGGTTTGATGTCATACAGCTCAATGGTTGGTCTCCATGTATTTGTTGTGGCCTTTCATTATCCATCACTTGCAGGGTGCAAGTGCAATATTGCACGTATCTAGAAAGAGAGGGAAGGGAAGAGTTTTGTAAGTTTTAAAGGAATTGAGGCACTATTATATCCTTTTTATTAATAAAATTTAAGTATGCCTATCTACAATCATCAAGGATAGTCCATCCTTGCATCAAAATATGACTTAATTTGCCTTTAGACATAAATTTTGTTAAAACCTGTTAATCACCACCAATTAGAACACTATAGGAGTGGTAATCTTTCTTCTCTAACTAAATTAATGCTCCAACCATTATTAAACCAAACCATACCCACCTCAATCAATCAATCCCACTAAAAAAAAATACCCAACTCAATCATTGTCATCTTTAAAATAAATGGACCTCAACCTGTTGGTCTAGATTGCTTAGAAATCACATCGTGTAGACACCCCAAAATTGCACGATTTTTTATAAATCTGGAAAGATAGAAATATTTTATTGGAATTTTCAATTCTTAGCATTGGGTTTGAGATCCTTAACCCATTTGAATCCAAGACCCACAGAGGAAAAGGCCCAGATTCAATCTTTTGCGCAAAGTCAAACTTTTCCGATTGAATTTTGTTAACTTTTGACCCCAAAAAATGAAATATTTTATTTCATTTTTTAAGGCAAGATTTCAAGATAATTTTTCCTGATAATCAGATTTTTAGCAATGTTATTGCATAAATGAATTTTTTGAGCCTTTAAATCTTGACAGATACCTTAGTATTAACATGTTGAATTTTTTTACCGGACCTGAAAAATCAGAATTTAGCCTTGAATTGGAAAGTTGACTTTTTATTCACTTGGAATTTAGGTCTGGAACTATTTTTAATGGATTTAAATGTGGGGGGGGGGGGGGGGGGATGTTTGCTTATTTACATGTAATATCTTAAGTAAATGGAGATTAAAAAATACGAGGACATTTACTTAATGATATCACATGTAAATAAGTATTGCCTGTGCAGGTAAGGCCCAAGGTCAGCCAAAAGGGTGCTGACTGCATATATATTGTGGTTTCTGGTTATTTTGTTTTGGCTGCATTGGATGTGTGGTTGCGACCGCACAGCCTCATGCTTCTTGCGTGCGTCCAAGCGGGCTGCCACGTGGCTTCTAGAAGCTCAGGCTGTTAGGCCACGTCGGCAGCAATCATTGGTGTGTAACTAAATTTCGACCGCAGTAAGTGTGCGGTTTTCAAGGGTTTTTGCTATTACCGCATTTAGAGTGCAGTTTTGTCTAAACCGCACTGTGTATGCGGTTGCGGTCATTTTGCACATTTGCGAAAAGGCTCGAGATCTGAGCCTTATTTACGCATCTTACCTCTCCCTGGGAAACCTGATCTCCCTATTTTCCCTCCAAAACCTATAAAATTACCTCAATTCATACCTTTAATTTGAATTGGAGTAATCTAGAAGGATTTATTGGCCTACCCTTGGGTCTTTTATACCTTGGGTTGTGCCTATAAATAGAGGGGTCCTCCTCTTGTAAATGGCTGCTACTTTGAAGCTTGAAGGCTCTGGAAGAAGAAGTGAAGCTCTGCCGAATTGCTGTCTCAACTCTCCCAAGCTACTAAGGTAAGACCACTTCCTTCTCTTCTTCATTTTTCTTACATTCCAGTACTCTCTCCTTCTACCTTTCTATAGTGTAAAGCCCTGGTGTGTGTTTGGAGCCTTAAACCACTTCTAAAGTACCTAAGATTTCTCTCTAGCCGTAAAACGTGAAGAGAGAGCTTGGGGAAAAGGAAGCCGGAATGGAACCTCAGGCTTAGAACCTATCATGAATAACATGCATGTTGATACTGTGTTGGTTGCTGTTTTGGTATGATTTAAATCTGGAGAGAACACTGTTATCCATGCTCTATATAGCATTGGATCCCCGTCTCCTCCCAAAAATCTGATTTCCTACACAATCACATACGTATTACTTCTGTTTTGTCGATAATAGGCTTAGATCTTGAATTCACCATGCTCAATATGGTAAATCTGAGATCAGTGGCTTTAGAGCAAACTTTTAGGCCTTCATGAGTTGGTTTTGTGATTTCAATCTTTGAAAGAAGACCTTATGGTCTAAACTCTCTATTTCAAGCTTTTATGGATGAACCTAGCTCCTCCTCGTCAACTAATGAGAGGCCTGGGCTAAACCTTCATCCTAAAGTTGTTTTGAGCATATTTTTAACTCAGTTCTAGTGATTTCAAGCCAGTTTAGCCGAATCCATTGCACACATGCACTGGTTTTGCTCATTTTTACTCAAGGTTTTCAATTCTGGACAGAACCTGTATCCTGTCTTAGAACACCTACAACTTCATCATCCGGATGAATTTTAGAGTGATTCCAAAGACATGTGATAAGTGGATATGTCTAGTATGTGTTTGTAAAATTTCAGCAATTTCTATAGAGCCATTTTTTGATACCATCTGATCAAAGTCGACAGGTTAGTTCAGATCAGATTAGTGAACTTGTCACTTTGATTGAGCACAATTTACTCATTTTAACTCCGATTTAAGTGATTTTAATCTCTGTGTTTTACTTGTTGAGTCTACTTTCAAATCAAATTAGTTTCAAGAGTTTTTGATTTGATATGTGTCTTGTGTGTTTGATTGACTCAGAGCTGGTTAGTAGCAAATTTCAGAGTCAATTTGTGATCCTCTAGGCATGTTTGAGAGGTCACACAAGTCACAAATGGATGAAGTTTTGTGTGAGGCCTATTTCATTTGAAATATGGTGCTTTATACTTCATTCATGCAAGTTTTCAGGAATTTATATGGAGCCAATCTCCACGAATAGAGTTTCAAAATTGGTTACTCGCCACTTTTGTAGATTTACAGTAGTAGATTTGATGGGGTATTTCTCTTTCGTTTTAAATCTGATTGAGCTAAATTTTTTACTGAGTCTTCTACTTCATATTAGCTCTCTGTTGGCTTTGGTTTCATTTGATTTGAGTTTAAATCGAAGTATTTACGATTGATCAAAGTTTTCAAGCTAATGTAGCTTAATCTCTTATTGATTTTTCCAGATTTGTTTTGGTTTGATTTACTTCAATCTTTACTTTGATTTTCACTTAATCATGAAGTCCTAGAGGTGATATATCCATAGAGAGAGTTCAAATCTTATTGGACTACTCATATGGAGGAATCACACATCTGTTAGTTCTTTTCAAGCCTTTTTGAGTGATTTTTGTTAGCAAGCAATTTTCGAGCATGAACAGCATATGGCAACCATCTTGTGTGGATAAGTAGGGGTGCCTAACACCTTCTCCTACTCATAACCTAATCCCCTTACCTGATCTCTGGATTTGACCATGAATTAGAGTTGCTTTAAACTCTATTTTTACATTTTTATGATCCATTTGGTGTCCATTCACACCTTAACTTGAATGGTGGCGACTCCTAATTTTGTCAAACCCCATGTGATGATAAGGAAATCATTGAGATGATTTTCCATGTCTCACACATCGACGGCTGAACTCAACCTCAAGAGTTAGGTTGGAATTGGTCATACCATTATTCTACAGGAGCGTTTCGTCTAGAGCTACTTGGTGATACCATTTGTGATGCGCGAACGGGGTGTTAATGAGAGTGTTTCACCTGGAGCCACTCAGTGGTGCCAGCGTGAAACGCACGGATGGATGCCCATGTCATGAAAGGGCCCCACACATTCAAATTCCATCCTAGCCGGTGGTTTCACGGAACCACCAGATTTTGGCACTAGAGGAAATGCTTTCGGCGTTAACGCCCATTTTTGTTTTTATTTATTTTTTAGTATTTTCATTGATGGTGTCACTGTGTCAGACGAGTTTAGTCATCATCAGTGTTTTGAGTTTCGGCAGCATGCCTCAATTTTTCCCCCCCAGTGATGCGGGGGCGGCGTGCTAAGTGAAACGGGGCAAAACAGAGAAGAAAAATGCAAATTTATTTAATTTATTAGTGATATGGGCGTCGTGTTGATGAAATTTCCCCAAAATCCAAAAAAACCCAACTTTTACCCATTTCCGGCATGCCGCCAAAATTTCGTTTTGGTGCCCATCGGCACCGAAACAGTAAACCTTGGTCATCATTAATACCTTTTGAGATTTGCGTAGCTTTTGAAAATGTAAAACGAAAACCTCCCAAGAATTCATCTCCATCTTCCACAACAACCCACCTTTTCATCCTAGTGGCAGTCCGTGGTACCAGCGTGGAATGGATGGATGGATTCTTGATTTCAATAGGGGCCCACACCCCAAAACATATCTCACATGATGGTTTTACTAAACCAACAAATTTTGGCACCAGAAGAAATGTTCTATGGCATACACCATTTCAATCCTAGTACCTTATAGCCTAAACCACAAAAGTATTAGAATTGGTATGTCAGGCAAAAAGTAAATCCAGGTCTTAATTAAAATTTAAGACAATAAATCTGAATTCACTTATCTATGAACACTACCAATCATCTGATACCAACAGATAATCCATGCTCATCAAATATATAAGGTGCAATAAATCAAATGATGATAAAATGGAAGACTTAATAGAATATCTATCACGAAATCATAATCTCAAAATGTAAAAACACTGAAATGAAATACAATTAAGTACAATAAATAAAAATGATAATTGCTATACCTCTAAATCTGGATCTACCAGAAACCAACTGCCAACACTCTGGAATCTGCACAGTCTATATATAATAAACTAAATGAGATCGGAGATCCCAGTAAGTCATCATATGATAAATTAAACACACACACACACACACACTACATCACAAGTAATCAAGTGCATGTGAGACAGTTCTGTATCACACTAAATAATGTGAATTCACAAGGTTCAAAAGAATTACAATAATCATTAACTGGAATATATAAATCAATTTATAACTTATAACTAAACCAATTTGATTAATTTGATAAACCATTCATATTATATCTGTAGACACCCCAAATTGCACTACAAAATGAGAAAATAATGAAAACATTAATTGGAATTTAAAACAGGCCAAAAATACATGAAAATCAATAACTCGAGCCTTGACCGTATTGTATCTACGGGCTAAGCACGCCCGAATTTTATATACGGGCACGCAGCGCCCGTAATACATATACGGACACCTTTGGACTGTAAATCATTTACGGGCACATTAGACTCGTGCGAGTTTTATTCTTCTTTCGATTTCTGAGCCTTATCTTTAGTCCAATATCCCTTTAAATGAGCGAATTATATCTTTTATTCATTCGAAATATCTTTGTGGATAAAGGATTGGCATGATCTTGTGTTTAACTCAAACTGAAACTCTATCTTGCCAAACCTTGGACCAACCATACCCCTGTGTTTGCCTATAAATAGAGGGCCTTTCCTCAAGCAAAAGGCCACGAAAATTTGAAGTCTAAGAAGTTCCAAGAGAAAAGAGGAATCCCTGCTGCTCTGCCTGCTTAATCCAGGTAAGTCCCTTTTCCCTTTTATTTTCTGCCTTTAATTCTAGAAGTAATAGGATCTTCTCCATTGCTGTAGAATAAGGCCATCTTTTATCTCGTATTCTTAAACTTGCCTCTAAGTACCTCAAGAGTCTCTCTAGCCGTAAAACATGAAGAAAGAACTAGGGGAAAAGAGAACAGGTGGATCCCTAGAATAGAACCCCATATCTGTTTTTCTCCTTTTTTTTAGAATAAGGCTTTTGATTGTGTTTGTATCACCAAACCTATCTCCAAGTACCTCAAGAATCCTTTCTAGCCGTAAAACGTGAAGAGAGAGCTAGGGGAAAAGAGAACAGGTGGATTTGTAGGGTAGACCCCCATGAGCTCTAATCTGTGAGATATAGCTGTTTTGGATATCCTGATCATGTTTTAATGGTTTTTATGATGAATCTATGAATCTATGATGATCATGATGTTTATAGCATGAGATCCCCACTTTTTGATAAAATTTGGATTTTCCACATATTTGCACCTATAGCACTATTTTCATGATTTTTGTGATTTTAGGCTAAGATCCTAGATCTATCATGATCAATATGGTAGATCTGAATTCAGAAGCCTGAAAGTAACTTCTAGGGTTTCATGATGTTGTTTTTGAATCTTTTTTCATGTTTGAGAGAAGATCCTACGGTCTAAGTTCTTCCCCTTTTGATGTTCTTCATCAACGTGGGTATCTTTGGTTTTGATTTCTTGACTTAATGTGAAATTTGAGCTATATCTATATCCTGGACTATTCAAGTTCAATTTTGAAATATTTTATAAAAATCATATTTTTCTAGATTTCTAGAATTTAACTTGAAGCCAGATTTTTGAAGTTTTCACTTTAAATTGATTTTATTTGATTTTATCTCAATTTTATTTTGATCATGAAACCCTAGGAATGGTATGATCATATTTGAAAGTTCTGGATCAATCAGACTATTCGTATGAAAAAACCATACATTTTTGTCTTTTTGTGATTTTTTATGATATTTATAGCAAGCTTTTTTTTTCCTTTGAAAAACATGAACAATACCTGGCAACCACCTTGTGTGGATGAATAGGGGTGCCTAACACCTTCCCCTGTTCATAACCTAGTCCCCTTACCCATCTCTGGTTGTTTTTTTTAGAGGGTTATTTTACCCTAAAATTGCCTTTTGAGCTTATTTGATATTTTGGTGTCCATTCACACCTAAAAAGAATGGTGGCGACTCTTTGTTTTTAACCAATCCCGTGTGATGACCAGGAAGTCATTGAATTGATTTTTTTCCCATGTCTCACAATATCACAAGGCTAATCAATGTAATGTCCAGTCAGAACTATAGACATTGCCCGGATTACAACTATAATATTCAGACTGGGATGCACAGTCCTTGGATCACAAAATCACCACATACAACACATTTTGGGTAAATCCCCTTCTACCGGGAAATACCAATTACATCGCTTACAATGCCAGGAGGAATCATACATCTCGACTGGCTCTCATCACAAAATAATGGAAAACATGTCGAGAGGAATTTTCAACTCAACCAGCTTCATCGCTACAATTAGTACGATTCCCTCTACTCCCATACTGAAGATCCCTCACATACTCAAGTTTTAATTATCTTTTTAATATTCACACAATAATTCCATATTCAAAGCATAATAAGGATCTCATTGAGATCAAATAGTGAAATTCATTTTTCTACCTTACATACTGGTAAAGTGCTAACCCATATTGATAATCAAATTATCGCAGGGCACAAATACATTTAATTGGGATGCAACATACACAATCCAAACTTAGAAATACTCAAGTGTGTGTTAACCTACTCAAATATACATATTTTTCCAAATATAAGATATTATAGATATAAATGCAATTTAGGAATCATGTTAGTGGAATTCACATGAAATATTTAATAACAAGGATAAACATCATTGTTTGAAACTTATTATACTCACATAAGCGATAAAACTGAATTTATGATAAACAGATGCGATTAGATGAGTCACACAATCATATAACACATTCATGCCTAAATTCCCTATTTTTAGTCACTTTCCCAAAATTCTTTTCATGCAATAATTCAGGAAATGTCATGGTCAAGCAATAGGTTTGATGCTAAAACTTTGATTAGATTCTAATTTATTTCTTAAACTAATTTATGAGCCACTAATCAAGCCTTTAACTAATCCAAACCATATACAAGTATTTAACACATGCAGTATACCTTATTATGCGTACAAAATAGGGCTTGTATGGGTTTTGCATAAGTTTGCAATAGAAGTTAAAAACTTTGCATGCCTAGACTTTGTGTGCTAGACCTACACTCATTAGAGTAACTAAATTAAAGCATTATATTTCATTTTATTTAGGCCATTAACATGGCAATTACTAAAACATAGACTCATTATGAGCACGTAACATGGCATGGATTTGCCAGACGTATAGACATTTGAATGTCATTTCTAACTATTTATTACTTATATCATCTTTATGGGTTTTAGAAACAGGCACCCCATGCCAATGCAAGTCTTGGCAATTAAAGATCTCTACAAAGCTTGTCTAACTGAGGTCCAATAAAGATGATGACCTAGTTATAACACATGGATGTGCATTAAACATGATACAACACTTGGGTCTCATTAAACATGATATGACACATTGGTGCATTAATTTTAAATTAAAACCTATGAATACGTAAAACATGAGATTTTACCAAGTTAAAGATGATAATTGAAACAAGGGTTTGCTGAAATCAATTTTAACTAAAACCCAGGTGATAACTATTTAATTGCAAGCTTTAATAAGCATAATTTAACATAAAATAATCACTACGTAAAACCCAAATCTAATGATGACTTACTGCTCCATGTTGCAACCAATTTGCAGAGACCTTGACAGCCAGTCTCACCAACTCTCTCAACCAATTGACTCAACGTAACATCACGGGACCACTACCTTCTTCCCATGTTGATTGAACAAACCAAATTTAAAAGCGTCAGCATTCAAACCCTGCAATTAGTAAATGAAGAGCTCTGGGCCTGAAAGAGAGAAATAGAAGAAGATCATAGAACGAACCCCCCAATTCTAGAGAATTCGTGACATATCTAAGGATAATATGATCACACGTCTCGCCAATGCACCCATCTTAAAACCCCTAAAACTGTACTTCAAACCCCTTACCTAATAAGAATAAAGTTAAACTTTTAATGCTAATGAAATCTTAATAAAATCCAACAAACCCCAATAGTGCTTTGATAAATCCCAAAATTTACCACAGACCACATAAAATTATTACAATTAAAATATAAGTGTTCCCATGCTCAAAACACATAAGGTGATTTAGAATTAAATCATAGAATCCCATTAATAAATACCAATAAATCACAATTAATTTTGGAATTAATCTAATAATTAATAGAAAATCACATAATTATTCCAAAACATCAAATTTGAAGAATTTGGGATGTTACACGTTCTGTGAAGGCCCTGAAGGGTCGAGTAAAATTGATAAAAGAAGGTCCAAAATTGCGTCCACAATCACGACCGTGGCATTGACGAGACCAATTGGCAAGAAATTTCGTAACCCTTGACATCATCATCGTTGTGGTTTGAAATTTTACCCAAAAATAAAAGCGTCATTGTTTGAAATATTTCGTGCAGTTGTTTTTGCCTTTTAAAATGTAAAAAACGTTTTTCTTGCTCTAAAAACCTTAAGATTAAAGCAGAGATTAATCATTTTACCCAACCGTTTTCTGGGATTTCACAGTGGCTGAAACTCGTGGGAAGGATGAGCAAACACTAGCTGTCTTCCCATGGCCTAGGTTTGTCAAAATCCCGCCAAAAGCCATAATCTATGCAGTTTAATTGAGTTCCTAATACATGGAGTATCTACCGAAGCAGATGATGTCATTCTTGCCAAGTTTCCTCTTCTTGAAGTGGGATGTTTCCACGTGTAGCATCATAAGGCTAGTATTTTTCGTATTATAAATATTTCATGTGGGGCTCGCTTGAAGATATGTTTGAAACCTTAGATTTGGGAAAAAAAGAAAAAAAAAAGAATATATTTTAATAAGATGGTTGGTGATGGTGGTGGTGTTGGGGTCGAGGCATGGTGGGTGATAATCGGGCTACTAGGGTGGCAGTAGTATTGTGGATGGTGGTGGGCAGGGGTGCTTGGGAGAATGGGATGGGATGTTTGTGGCCCATGGTGAGTGATAGTGGTGGGGTAGCACAATGACAATCGTAGGAGGGTGACAGTGGCAATGGTGGTGGTGGATGATGGGGGATGGCGTTGGAGGTTAGGTGGTAGGGCTAATAGTGGTTGGTGGTAGGAATGGTGATGATGGGGTGGTGGTAGTGATAGTAGTGGGGTGGAGTGGATGAATGGTGTGAGTAGTGGTGAGAACAAAATAAAATTTCGACATTCTCTTTTCTTTTCTCCTAAAATTTGGACTTCCAAACATAGCTGAACACATTGATAAAATGTGATGCTCCACGTGTAAGCATCGGACCACAACAACCATAAATTGCAACATTTTCATCATGTCCTACACTCCTACTGTGCAAATGTGCAATGCAGGAACTCTTGAAGCAGCAGGATTAAATGCACATAAAGAGAAAGCAAATCTTCTACTACGCACATCTTTACTGCGCACTACGCTCGCCTACATTCGACAAGTGGCAGACATTTAACAGGTTAACCATAGTTGGGTTAACTGCACACCCGACTCATAACCCACCGGAAGCAACACTCGCTGAACAGATCAAGATTAAAATTTGAATTAAAAGCTGTTCTGCATCTCTGCTCTGCACAGACAATAGATGTCATGTATCTATCATCGTAGAAGATTTACTTTATCTCAATTCAATTGAACAACCGTACTCTCAAATGAATATCTTTCGAATTATTAAACAAGTCAATGGGATATCTGCAGTGAACCCAATAATGCAATCAAAGAATGAATTTCATGCTTCAACTGCTCCAATTTTCAGTGTAGAGCGTGCAAAAAACAATAACTTTAACATTAAGGGAGACAACAGATAAATCCATATAAGAGGTTTCATATGTTACAATATGCCAAAACTTGAACACGCTGGAGTATAGTGCATCCATATAAGACAAACTTTCCAAAGGTTTTGAAAAAGACTCAATGTAGCCCTCCACCTTTTTGATTGCCCCAAGAAATCAAATGGGGTAGAAGAAGACTGAACGCAATGCCTTTAACATTGCACTAGAGCTGGCAACGAGTCGGGTCATAATCGGGTTAGGGTTAATCGGATCAGGTTCGGGTTGGACTAAACGGGTTCAACCCGCCAACCCATTTATTATTATTATTATTTTTAAAAAAATATGATTAAAATAGGGTTGGGGGGTTAATTGGATCAGGTTGTATCGGGTTCGGGTTGGATTGGGGGTTAATCGGGTTGGGGACGGGACACTTTTTGTCACTTTTTTTTTTAATCGGGTTACCCGTCGGGTCATAATCGGGTTGACCCGATTACTGGCGGGTTGGGGTTTCCCAACCCGCACCCAACCGAATTAATAAACGGATCAATCCAAACCCGTTTAACTTAGGTCGGTTCGGGTCGCATTTTGCCAGCTCTACATAGCACCCACGGTATAAAAAATCTGAGGGTGCTTCTGGGTTTGGGTGATAACAAATAACAAAATGTAAGGTTCCTCTACAAGGTGCGTTCCAAAGCAAGGTTTGACCGAAAATTTTCAGGAATCGAAAATCTAAAGAAGCTTCTAGGTTTGGGAGATAATAAGGAACAAAATGCAAGGTTTCTCTGCAATGTGCATTTCAGAGCAAGGTTCAACAGAAGATTCTTGGATTTGGATGGCTTTGGGATAGCAAGAGTTGGAAGAGACAAGAAAGACGAAATGTTTCAATCGGGGTGAATCTGCCGAAAAAGTGTATTTTTTTGCCGGTAAGATGAATTGGCGGGCAATAAACCATGATTAGTAGGGAAATGGGTAAAAGTATCATTGGGTCTGAAACGGACCCGACCTGCCACTTGTCGAATGTAGGCGAGCCACTTGTCGAATGTAGGCGAGCGTAGTAAAGTGCGTAGTAACATATGAAACCTCACATTAAAAAGCGCAAGGCTCGAGCCTCCATACGAAATTCTTTGTTTGCTTTGCTTGCTCAGGGGATTATTTTTATTTTTATTTTTTCGAATCTTAACTGATCTTTATGTATGCACCATCCAATGAGCTGATGCCGCAGTATGACCCGGCTTCTTTTTTTTCTGGTAAAATATGACACGGCTTCTTACTATCCTCATAAGTCTCCATTATCACCATCACAAAGACTCCAACAGTGAACGCAGACAAAGTCCCCGGGATCGAAATGGCTGGATTGCACGACAAGCAAGCGGACGTGTACCTGGAGTCCCGGCCGACGTATCCGAGCGAATGGTACAAGATGCTCGCAGCTCACACCTCTCATCACTCCTCGGCATGGGATGCCGGCACCGGAAATGGCCAAGCTGCAGTTGCTGTGAGTAATCATCTCTCTCTCTCTTAATTAATTTCCTTCTTTTCCTACTTTATACCTTCTCTGTCTTCCTCTCTATTTCGGTATTTCCCCACCAACTCTTATTTAATTAGCTTTCACTTGGCAATAGATGTTTCTATAATCAATGATCCCAGAACTTTTTATTTCAGCCAATGAATCAAAACCCGACATTAAACTACTTGTAAACAGCTAATCAAATCTTATATTTTTGAGAAACTTAGGGTTTTAACCTATTTTTGGTGAATTATATAATCTATCCATCTGTAAAGGAAACTGTGTAGATTGTGACTCAGATATCAACCCCAAATTGCCTTTCAATATATATAAACTCTAATCAATTTTATCTCCCAATTAATTGTTTACTCGATTATCATTACCAACTATTGTCTCATCTCTCCTTCACCTTTACCAATTAAAAACTCTAAACTTTCCGGTCTCTTGTGCCTCTCTATCTATGTACTCTCTAATCTTTATCACTCTATAGTCTTTCGTCTCGCCGTATTCTCTCTGCAACTAATATCGCCCATCTCTCTCTCCCTCTCCCTCTCCCCCCTCTCGCTCTTTCTTTATTCTCTGAAAAATAAAGGGTAAGTTGAGTTGCTCTGAAAAGTTTAGGTATTAAACATAAAGATATTATAAAAGAGATCCTAATTCCTTCGACTTTTAAAACCTAATCTTAAACTATACTTTATCCGTGTTTTTGTTGGGATTGTTCTGGTTTCTCTCACCAGATTGCAGAGCACTACGACCAAGTTATAGCCACAGACGTGAGTGAAGAGCAGCTAAAGCGTGCCAGGCCACACCCCAGGGTTCGCTACATTCACACGCCACTCTCCCTTTCCAACGACGAGCTTCTAACATTGCTTGGGGGAGAAGGTTCGGTTGATTTGGTGACTGTGGCCACAGCCGTACATTGGTTTGACCTCCCAAGCTTCTACTCCCTGGTTACTCGCCTTCTGCGAAACCCAGGAGGTTTAATTGCTGTCTGGACTTACAACAAGCTGAGTGTTAACCCGGAGTTTGACTCCGTCATGGAACGCTTCAGTGAAGCTGCAAGTCCCTTTTTTCACCCCAACGTTCAGGGCGCTTTTGATGGCTATCGAAAGCTTCCTTTCCCTTTCGAGAGTGTTGGTCTGGGGTCCGAGGGGAAGCCATTGTTGCTTGACATTCCCAAGGAGTCAAGCTTCGACGGTGTCATTAAGTGGATGAGGTCATGGTCGGCGACTGTTACGGCGGAGGAGCAAGGTGTGGAGCTCTTGTCTGAAGGACTGGTTAAGGAGTTTGAGAGGGCTTGGGGTGGGCCAAATTTGGTGAGGACGGTGACCTATAAAGCTTTCATGCTTGCAGGGAAAGTACCAAATAAGGGGTGATGTTAAATCGCTCTGTTGTTGTTCTGGTATCATAATTTGATGTAATAACGGTGACCTATAAAGCTTTCATGCTTGCAGGTAAAGTACCAAATAAGGGGTGATGTTAAATCGCTCTGCTGTTGTTCTGGTATCATAATTTGATCTCTCAGTAGTCTCCATGTGTTTGTTGTGAGCTTCCATATCCACCATTTTTGTACCTATATAATACCATAACGATATAGCCTATCCCCGCATCCAAATATGACTTAATTTCCCCAGTTAAAACCCGATCTTAGAGACAATTAATCACCTCTAATTTGTCATGTGCCTAATTGTTACTCCAAAAGCCCCAAGGTTCATGGAGATTTCGTTGATTAAGTACTTAACATTTAGGATCGTAATAGTCCACCACACCCTAACGTCCATGAAGGTCCATTCTATCAACATTGACTTGGTGGTAGCTTTATCTCTCTTTGTGGCTTCACTTATCTATCAGTATTTAATGACTTAAAATCATGTCCATACATAATACCAAGGTAGTATAATCCAACCTATAGGTCGCCCCTCCATGCCTCGAACCTGGACATGGTGGTTGGTTTTGTTATGTGCCTAACCATTGGTCCAAAAAATCTAAGGCTTATGGAGACTTTGTTGGAAAAGCACTTAATATTTACAAATAATGTACCCATTTTGGTACCATTCCGAAAATAAATAAAACAAAATAGTGCATTCACTTGAAAAAAAAATTTAATTGGAGAGAAATGTGTCTTTTATCTGGTCACATTGCTTCATGTTCACACAATCAACTATGTATAAGCAAAAAGAAAGAAAAGATATATAAATTACATAATTTTATGGTGGAGTTTAATGAAATAACAAGAACCTCCTATTATATTTTTGAAATAATTTTAGTATCTCCATTGTTTCATAGATTGTCATGTTTACCTCCCTATAAGAATTTAAAATTATAACTATTAGAAAAATTAAATTTCTTTGGTAAATTTAATGATATAATTAATGGCATTTTTAGACTTATTAAAAACTTTATAAATCACCAACTTTGTCTTTATATAATTTAATTTTTTTCTTTCATCTCACTTGTGTCTCTCTCTTCAATTAGAGATTGAAAAACCTTTTTCAAGGTAAAAAAATAATATTTACTTATAATGAAAAAAATGTAAATAAATCTCAGTTTTTATTTTTAATTTTTCTTTTTCGGAAGATGGCATCATAAAGATTTATTGTTACAAGCGATGTGTTCGCAAATTTTTGAAACGGTACATAAGGCCAACAAAATATGAATGAATCTTAGTATTTTTAATTTAAATCATTTTGGAATTTCTTAAGATCATGAAAAATTTAGTGTTACAATCCTTGTGATAGCAAAATTTTCGAAATGATACACAAATCCCTGAGTGAAATGACCCCGAAATTGGCATACCTAACTTTGGTTGCTATTTTATTAGATTATTTTAAGCAGAGCGGGCAAAATGCGACCCGACCCGAGTTAAACGGGTTTGGGTTGACCCGTTTATTAATTGGGTTGGGGTTTCCCTAACCCGCCAGTAATTGGGTCAACCCGATTATGACTCGGCAACCCGACGGATAACCCAATTAAAAAAAAAAGCGACAAAAGTGCCCGTCCTAACCCGACCCAAACCAGGTACAACCCGATCCAATTAACCCCCAATCCTATTTTAATCATATTTTTTGAAAAATAAAAAATAAAAAAATAATAATAAACGGGTTGGCGGGTTGAACCCATTTATTATCGGGTTGGGTTTGGGTTGAGGGTTTTCCAACCTGCCTTAATTTAGTCCAATTAGAACCCAACCCGATTAACCCCAAACTCAATTATGACCCGACCCAAACCTGACACGTTGCCAGCTCTAATTTTAAGCAAGAATTCAGAGAATCTTACCATGGGTTGGCTTAAATAATGGTATAGATGAACAACTGAATCAACATGCATATATTACATATTGTGTGATACATGATGAAAATTCAAACATATATTTGACAAAAAATAATTATGATGTCCATTAGTATTGCTTAATGCTTATACTAAAACTCATTTGACTTGACTTGACCAAAACTGAACTGGAATATATGGGTTGGTTTGGGTTTTAGTTTTTTTCATTTGAGTTTGGCTTGAGTTTTTTAATTGGAAACAAGTGGGGAATGGTCTCAGTCCTCCTCCTACAAAGGACACAGAACGTAACATTCCAATTTCCAAGATTATCCAAAGTTAACGGACCTCAGTTAATGTGCAAGCAAGCTAAAAATGAATGCCTGGGAACATTCTCTTATATACAAAATATCTTTAAAATATATCATATTTTAAATTAACTTATATACAAATATCTTTAAAATATATCCTATTTTAAGCATATTTCCACCCTCTCTTATATTTATATTTTATCGACAATTTCTTAGTTAGACTTCTCTAACAAAATAAAAGTTTTTGTTAGGATAAAACATTTTCTTTAACAATAATTATTCTTTTAAGCACACGCCCCTAATACAATACTAAAAATATCATCAGTATTATACCATTAAAATAATATTATGTGTTTTGGATAAATAATAATGTTAATGTTATATGATGGTAGAATATCTTTTATGAAGGATTGGGAATTTCACATTGCAAATATCATAAATTATTAACTAATAAATTAAAAAAGTTTAAATTTCAAAATTTTTAATATATATCTTCACTTTCATATATTTAATCCATAATCTAAAAAAATGTTGACCCTAACATAATAATACCACAATGTGTTTTTCATAATAATAAAAAATTCTATATATTGTATTTTCCTAAAAGACTCATTTTAGTATTCCTTAATGCTAACTTAGAAAAAAAAGTTAGAAGAGATAACTTATCAAAATAATAAAATAAAGATCAAATAAATTAATTGAAATGAATTAAAACATTTTAAGTAATTCACAACAAATGAATTGATAAATATGTGTGTGCCGTGCTTGCACTTGTCTACGCTTTCCAAAAGAGTAGAATGTCATTTCCATTCCAATTATTTAAATGGTAGTTTGTTTCAATTACCGTAATATTACAACTTGAGAGCAATTTATTATTAAATTTTATTATCAAATTATATAATAAACTATGAGATATAAAATAAACATACAAAAGAATAGAATAAATCATTTACCATGCAATAACTAAACATTCAAGTTGCTCCAATATCTCCATCAAGTATTGTATAAAAGGCAAAACAAATTAAACAAGAGTTATACTAATTTATTAAGAAGAAGTAAAATTAAACAAGAGTTAGATTGAGAGACATATAATATAACTCTTATGAAATTTTATTTACTTATTAGAGATAATAGATTTACCTGTTTCATTAAGAAAATGCTAATTATAGAGAAATAAAAATTGACATCAATAGGATTCAAAATGTATTATGCAACTGTGTCTTAAACAATATATTTATATGTTTGAACCATGTACATAATTTTTTAGGATCATTCAAAATGTAAGATGTGAGGCAAACTATTCATAACAATCTCAATACGCTCTATAATGAGAAAATAATATCGAATTACTTAGAATAACAATTGTATTATGCAATTGTGTCTTCTCATAAAGCCACATTTTTTCAAGCTAACTATGAAGAAAATAATATTGAGTCAATGTTAACATCATTAAAATTTTTATTTAATAATTGCAAGAACACATCTAAAATAATTAAGAAAGAATTGAAATCCAATCAAATAAATTAAATATAAATAAATTAATCTTTTAAAGATTCTAGAATGAAAGTGACTTTACTAAAAATTATTAAATATGATAATCATTTTAAACTGTTACAGTATGTCAAAGCTCCGTTTTCCATGCATTATATTTTATGGCTTAAAGTCTTATGTTAGATATATTTACCATTTAAATAAGTAGTATATTTAATTAATTAAAATAACTATTTTTTTAAATTGTTAGTATATATTAATAATATATACTAATAATATTATCCATTTTATAATATTTCACAAATCTAACTAAAAGAATTTTATTAATTGGAATTACTAATAAATCCTATTAAATTAGACTTCTTTAATTTCACATAAGAAAATTGTAGCTGCTAAAGGCCTTTATCATCCTTTGGCTATCTTGTTAACTATTTACTCCCCTGCTAAAATAATTTGTTAAGTTTTTTTTTCTTCTTCTTTCAATTAATTAATAATCTAGTTTAATTTCTCTAACAAATTTAATTCTCTTCTGATTGTTGTTGTCACTTATTCTAGCTAGTTTTCTACATACAAATACTCTACTCTCCTCTAAGAACCCTTTAGAAATATAGAAAGGGACATTGTCACGTTTTGAATATTTTAAGTTAAGACATTTATATTCAATTACTTTAATAAGATTGATTTGCAGATATTAAAAGAATTTTATATTGTAATAGAATTTAAATTAAAATTATTTAACAAAATTCATAGATGATCCTTTACAGATCTTTAATTGTTATTTTAGAAGATGTTTAAAGTGTTTCTTACTACTTTTAAGTTTTTTTTAGGTAAGGATATTAATTAAGGCCCTATTTGTGTTTTTATAATTTAAAAAATATATATATGTTAATAATTTTATATGGGCATAATAAGAAATGACAAATTTTTTAAATATATTATTTTTAGTATGTACTAAAATAGTTATTTTAGTATGGTAGAACTCTATTTTTGTCTTTCATTAAGATTTGTCCAAATAAATTAGTACTCAAAATAAAATAAGGATTTTTGCCAATAAATTAGGACTCTAAATTAGGAGAAGGATTTTCATAATTAGGATTCTACACACCTACTAATACAATATATATAATTGTGTTTTCTAGTACAAATATATATATATATATATATATATATATATATATATATATATATATATATATATATATATATATATATATATATACATACATACATACATACATAATTCATTTAATAAATAGAATTATTGATTTTATTAATTGGAATTATTGTTGGTACATAAAAAGTCACGGCTGTATTGGTACGAATCTAAAGTGTTTTTATTTGATTTCATAAGTAGAAGTAATTTTGGAATTATATATTATATTCCAAAATTTTAATAGAAAACAAAAAAATAAATTAAGAATTTGATAATTAAATTATTAGATTATTGATAATTATATTATTAATAGGCATGTAGTTTCTCATAATTGTTGTAGATAACTATTAAATTACCGACCTATATTAATAAATTACTAAATAATTTACCTCAAACCTTGAAGTAGTATCACAAATAAAATTTATTTATTTCATATAACAGAAATAAGTTATTAAATGTTACTTATCTACCTCGTATAGATAATTTACTTATATATATACGTACGTCGCGTAGATAATATTCTAAAAAATATTAGCTTATCCCAAGAGATTTACCAATTGTAGATATACATATTTATTTTTATGTTTATCATTAAAATTACTTTAAATAGATAAGTATGGGAAATTAAAGACTTTATGGAAAGATATTTTAGGTATATGTAAAATGAAAAACACTTAAGATAGTTCGTGTTTTTAATAATAGTGTAGATGAAGATTTATATTTTATTATTTTAGTTTTTAATTTTTATGCTCAAAATATAAAATAATTAGAAGATTTAAAAACTTTAAAAATGGTGCTACTTTTTTGATTTTTTTTTTAATTTTCATCTTGTGTCAATTCAATCTCTATCACTATGATTATGAAACATCTTTTCTTTAATATTTTGCGAATTTTTTTTTGGGCTATTCGTCTTTAAATGAATTCTTTCTTGTCACATTAGAAACTTGCAATAATTATTCAACTTACATCTTTTGGGCTTACTTTAAGGTTCTTTTTGAAACATAGGCTTTTGTCACAATCCATGCATAATTTTGTCCTAAGTCTACTTTAGTTCATATGTTCTTTGCCCATGAGCCTATTTAGAGTTCCATGTTGAATATTTTCTTTGGGCTTAGGCCTGGTCTTGTTGGATTGTGGGTTTCACAATACTATGTTATGATCATCTTTTGAGTTTGAGACACAATACTTCACTGATTTGTTGGATTATTTGTCTCTTCATCAAAATTGTCTGATCCCAATGATTTCTGCACCTTGACTATTTTTTTTTCCTTTAGGTTGATGAAGATGCTAATGAGTACTGTGTCCTACTCTTCAAAATGGTGCTATTTCTCTTGGAGATTGTACTTGATTTTTTTAAACCAATTGATATTGGAGACCTAATTTGTAATGCACATAATCCAGAATAATGTACAGTACGAATAGAAATAAAAAGATTGTGAAAGTTTGAAGGGCTAGTTAGTTGAAATTTTTCTTAAAAAAACATTAAAGCTATCTAGAATAGATTTTACAGGTATATCAAGAATAAAGCTTAAGAATTTTGACCATTCAGAAAACTAGTTTATAGTTTAGGACTTCAAGTTTGAAATTTTTGGCAAAATATAGTAATTAAGGATAGCTACCCAGCTAGTAAGAAAATATATAATTAATGCCAGGCTTTTTAATGATTCTAGTATGTAGAAATTGGGGGTTGAGGGCTTAATAAAATCTTTTGGGTTCTGAATTGGAGATTTTGTTTAGCTTGTTCTTGGAGATATTAATCACATGAAGATAGTTTTGATGTCTAGGCATATAACTCTTTTATCGTATACTTGAACTGTTGTTCTAGGTCCTGGTACCATTGTGACACCTTTAAGTCTGGAGATAAACACATGCTTACTAGGTAGTATTAGAAATGTTTTCATTATTTTTGTTTGTTGTGAATCATGCCACATGAATAAGAAAATACAAAAGAAGAACAAGAACAAGAACAAGAACAAGTGGATTTAAGTAGTTTCAACACTGTGCCCACGTCTATTACGTATGGCAAAAATTCCACTAAAAATGCAATTAGGGTTGCAACATGATATATATATATATATTAACAGAATATCCAATCTATTGGCTAAAACTTTGGAAACAACTAAGTCATTTGTAGCTTTGAATATACAGATCAAATCAATATTCAAAGCTACAAATGACTTTGCTATTTCCAAAGTTTTAGCCAATATTGGATATTCTGCATGATTTTAGCTAGTTTTATAATATGCTAAGGGGTTGCACGCTACGCGCGTAAGAAACGTGGGCCCACTTTGATAAACAGCCAAGCCAAGGTAGTTACAATAGTGGAGGATTGTTTTGTTTGGGGAGGATATTACTTGGAAAAAGAAAAGGGGGGCCAGAATCTAGAGGGAATATTCCTCCCTCTTCTCTTTATATATAGTATAGATAGATACCAACCCTAAACTCAGTAATTTTGAAATCCTAAAAATACCCTTATATCGTACCATGGGGGCTTAGACCCGAACCCACTTAAACCACATAAATGGACCCCTGTTGGGATAGATGACTTGAAAACAACAACTAAGGCTGAATCCGACTTAGTTTAGAATTGATGATCCGAACTCAATCCCAAGTCCTTAAAACATCAGCCGTAACTCCAAACACTGGTGAGGACTCAATTCCAGTGCACATGGCTTACGAATGTTCTAGAATCACAATCTTGGTTAGGCTTACGAATGTTTTAGAGCGAGACTCTTGGTCGGCCGACTTAGTCGCGACACATTTAGGCCAGGCATAGCAATTCCACGTAACTATTCTCTTATTCTCTAATTTTCATTGTGGGTCCCACCTAGAAGCACCAGTTCCTCTACGTCGCTGCTTTCTTTATCGTCTAATTTTCGGAAACAAGATAAATGTTATTTAAAAAATATTTGAATAAAAAATAAGAAAGAACACATATATTTACTGAGAAAAGAAATACAAAAAATATATTTAATATGTACACATATATCATGAAATGTAAGAAAAATATCTTAACAGTATGTTTAAATTTATGTTAATTAAGAGAGAAAACATACATAAAAGGTATGAAAAGAAAAATAAAAAAACATGATTTTTAATTGACAAATTACTACTATATTTTATATTATATTAAAAATGCTGGAATAATAGTAGAAAATCTTATATTAAATTGATAAACTTGACTGACCAGAAATCTATTACTATATATTAAAGTAAACAGGGTCGAGTTGACGTGGTAGCCTTGGGCAACCTCAGGTATCTGAACCTCTAATCCTTCCTCTCCCTCTCTTTTTGGGCTTTTATCCTTTTGGTGGGGTACGTGGCATGTAGAGAAAATTTTAAAGGTTTTAATAAAAAAATTTAGGGTTTTTATCCTTTTAAATATAAAGATCATGTTCCATATTTTAAGTTTTTAAATCAAAAGTTTTAGGGATTATATCCTTTTAAAAATTTTAGGGCTTTTATCCTTTTAAATATGAAGATGATGTTCCATATTTTAAGTTTTTAAACCAAAAGTTTTAGGGATCTTATCCTTTTAAAATTATCCTTTTAAATATGAAGATGACATTCCATATTTTAAGTTTTAAGTCAAAAGTTTTAAGGATTTTATCTTTTTAAAAATTTTAAGGCTTTTATCCTTTTAAATTAAATATGAAGATGACGTTCCATATTTTGCTCCATATTTTAAGTTTTTAAATCAAAGGTTTTAGGGATTTTATCCTTTTAAAAATTTTAGGGTTTTTGTCCTTTTAAATATGAAGATAAAGTTCCATATTTTAAGTTTTTAAATCAAAATTTTTACAGATTTTATCCCTTTTTAAAATTTTAGTGTTTTAAATTTTTAAATATGAAGATGACATTCCATATTGCTCCATATTTTAAGTTTTTAAATCAAACGTTTTAAGGATTTTATCCGTTTAAAAATAAATTTTTTTTAGACTTTTATCCTTTTAAAATGGTTTGGGCTTGGCTTGGGATGATGTAGGCATTTTCCCTTCTTTTTTTTTTTTCGTTTCACTACCTGGAACCCCGTGTATCGCACGAGTTTCATGCTAGTTATGAACATTACACCAGGTTGAAATCTTTAAGACGTTTCACACCTCCATGCATCTCTTTAAGACGTTTCACGCCTCTATGCGGAATTCTTGCAACCCAGCGCAAGTCTCTGTTCTACAGTGAAAACATATTCCTATAAAAATGAAAATTAATCAGGTAGAGAAAATAAAGGATATGAGTACAAGACACGTAGGATTTTGAGAAGAGGACGAGATTGGGAAATAGTTAATGACAATACAAAACATTCTTTTTTATTTTTATTAAAACTAGTAAATATGCATGTGCGTTGCGTGGGAATTTCATTTAGATTAAATGTCAAAAATAATAAACAGACAAGATGAAAGATAATGTGTAGTGCCCTAGATCCGGGTCTACCTATCACGGCACCAATCCATCCCCAAGACCTATATATGGGCCCAATAGAACCTGATAAACACAGTTACTTAGGCAATTACAATGTAATCATCAGTGTGCATAAGCTAAAGAAGCATGGAATTAAAAATTTTCCATCTAACAAAAGGACATCTGTATAATAACTCCATAAATGATATATGTGTGAACAAGATACAACTAATGTAACTAAATACTCACAAGTTATCTCCAAGAGATACAGACATATACAAAAGTATCATCCAAAAGTATAAGTCCAAAAATAATATTTGCATCCCATTTACAATTCCTCAAAATCCAATATCCACATCACAAAGAGAAATCCTACTATGGGCGGTAGTAGTCCTCTGGCCTATTGTGCGCATCGTCGCACGGGTGGGGCGTGCCTCCTAAAGGGTAAAAAGATAATTTGGAGTCGCCACTGCCTGATGGGGTGCAGAAAAACACCTAGGTGCCTATGTTTTTCTATTAGGTTGGTCTGCGGCTTGAGATTCTAAGCAAGGTCTCGGTTACGGTCCGGGGAAGTCTGTAGACACCCCGGTCCGCCCCGTCAAATGACGGGTCCCATGGGTTTCCTTGGTTCTGAGTCAACTCAGTCTATCTGCTCACCCAATTCCTATTCCAACATGCACAGTTTGGTTAAGTCTGGTGGGACCACTTGAGTGATGTGAGTCCCTTTACTTGATTTTATCTTTGTTGATTAAGCGATCTTGGTCTGGCTGGGTGGGCCCCGTTGGAAGGCCCACTGGAAATCAAATTAGACCCGGTTGGTCCATGGCCCATCAACTGGAAACCATTCTGGTTCGCTTGGTTTGATCAAACAAGGCACAAGAATTGCACAATATCACAAAATATAGAAACCAGCATTTTAACAGTGTAACTGACCTTAGTTGTCGGCTACAAATAAAATCACTTGTATCCAACCATGATTGTTAGCTACAAAGGAAACTTTGCTGATCCGACCTGAATTGTCGAATCAGCTCAGAAAGGGTCTTTTCGGATTTTTGCCAATGGGCTTGGGTTACTGGGTCTCTTGGGGTGTCTCAGCAATTGTGTGGGCCCACAATGGTTCAAATGGAATCAAACGGGGCTCCTTTTGAGGGAAACCCAAGGGAATATGAGAAGGCTAGGGATTGCTTTCTCCTTTGAACTGAGTTCAGCTAGGGAACTGGGACATGAGTGTCCCTACTTGGCCTCTTTTACCTCAAAAATCAGCAATGAAGATAACCAACAAAAAAAAAGGAACCGACCACATAGCCTCCCTAAGCATATTTCATGTCACAATACATGTGTGGGTGCCAAGCCCAATAGTGAAGGATGGATCCATGTACATGCAAAGCTAAACTAAAAGTGGAATACATAAAAAAAACATCTGAAAACTACCAATCAATTTGAGCTTGGAATCCACAAAAAATACAAGCATGCATGTGGAGTGTGCACTAAGCAAGGTGGCATTGACTTCATATGACCAAAATAGTAATTAAAATGAAACAAAGTCCTAGTAAAAGAGCTCACCAAAACAACAAATAAGATGATACTCATGCCATCCTAAGGTAGTAGCACATATGCCTTAAATTGGAGTTAGATTATGAGGAATCTTATGCATGCTAAGCAATCCAACCCTATCATGCATGGATAACACATGGAGATAGAAAAACAAAAACAAAATTCCACAGACCTAGTAACATGTTCATGCTCACACAAAACCATTTATCTATCTTAGAGGGAAAACTACAAAAGAAAGGGATAAAGGGAACTTTTCAAAAGGGTACATGAGATAAGATTAAAGGGGAACACCCTCCCCTATCAAATGAAAAAGAATAGTAATCAGCTATATAGGACGAAAACAGTGATTTTTGAGCTCTTAAGAGCCAACTCAAAAGTCACCCCTCTCCTCCCTATGGTTCAACCGAAATGTCCACCTCAACTTGGAAGGATTACACCCTTGTAGTGGTGTGGAAAAAGTGAAGAAAATGGAGAAGAAAATAGTAGCAATCGTCCCCCAACAGCAAGTATACAATATACAAGGGAATCTCACATGCTTCACATCTTGCTATAATCACATATGTTAAATAAAATGGTACAAAGAAGTTTACCTTGGGTTTAAAAGTATGTTTAGGATGTGCTTCACCCTCTTTTGGACTGAGATGGCACTTGGACAGCACCTCCTTCACTCCACGAGATCTCCTAGGCCTCCTCCTTGAGCAAAGATGGGGAAAGAAGAGAGCGGGAAAGGTTTAGAAGGCTTGGAATGGGGAGTGTAGGGAGCAAGGAAGGGTGGAGAAGGGGGGATTCTCACCAGCAAAAGGGGGGAGAGACAAGGGGGTGAGCTTTCTCTTTTTGGAGCATCCTCCCGCTCCCCTTTTATAGGGGAGGTTGCTTAAGGGTTAAGAAAGACCAATTTTTAAATATTTTTATCAAAAGTGACTTTTTTTATTGTTATTTCTTACTTGTGACTTATTACTTTTTACTTAATGGTTAAGAAAGACTTTTTTGTTAATATTTCTTACTTAGGAGTTAAGAAAGACCCTTTTTCTTAATATTTTTGTTTACTTAAGGGTTAAGAAAGGGGGACGTCCACGTGGCGCAGTTTGCCACATAGACAGTTTATTTTTGACCCAATATTGCTCATAACTTTCTCATTTGAGCTCTGATTCTAGCAAACTCAGTTGCGTTGGAATCGGGTCGACATCCTCTATCCACTGAGCTAGAGTTTAGCAGCAAATTCAGGTTTTTTAGCAGAAGCGCTGAGTCACGTCCCGGAGCCAATTTTGCTCATATCTCCTTATCCGGAACTCTGATTCTAGTAAACTCAGTTGCGTTGGAATCGTGTCGAGATGCTATTTCTGCTGGTATCAAATTGGGCAGCTGATTTAGGGTTTAGCAGAAAGTCAATTTCTGCTTTTCTCAGATTTGACTAGTCCATAACTTCCTCATTTGGACTCCGATTTGAGCAAACTCAATTCCATTAAAATCGTATCGAAATCCTCTTTCCAATGGTGGGAAGTATGGTGACTGATTTTCACCATATAAAAAGTCAACTTTTTGACCTCCCCAGGTTTGACTTTTCAATTAAAATTTTCATTTTTTTGCATTTTGGGAAGTGAAAAAATGAGGTACTTACACCTGTACTGAAGCTCACCCACTATATCTACCTTGATACGTGGCTCATCAAGCGGATCTGAAAAAAAATCCGGTAAAACAAAACACGCGTGAGACTTAAAGTCCCAGTAAGCAGCAAACATGCATGCAGAGAAACAGTTTATGCAATTTTGTAACATCATGATAATATTCACAAGTATACGGTACCAAATGTAGACCAAGTCAAATATCTCAATTGGGTAACACATGCAATCAAGATCCATAAATACAATCAAATGTTGCAAACATGTCTTGGTAGGACTCATGAGTTAGCGTGGGTTAGTGTATCTCTAAATTAGATTAATGACCACTATCTAAGAACAAAGACAGATGGACAAGGACATTATTACTAACAAGCCAACACCAACACACAGACTAGACTCACAACTCACACCAAACCATTCAAATCAATGAGTAGAACCAAAGATCAAACCAAGGCCAAGCGAAGTAACCTCTACGTTGCTTGATGAATAAAGGCCAAGCGGAGTAATCTCTATGCTGCCCAATGAACCAAGGCCAAGCGGAGTAATCTCAATGCTGCCCATTGAACCAAGGCCAAGTGGAGTAATCTCTACACTACCCGATCATAACACATGCTAGGTGTAAGTTCCCATCCAACCATAAACCAAAGCCTTTTTCAAATCACATATGAGTTTTTCAACCTCACTATCATCAATCCAATTAATCAAAACGAACGTCAGAAAATCCTCAAAATACATTTTCGGGGAGTGGGGTAGTCTTAGGATTTCTAATAAGGTCACCATACCAAAAATCAATGTATTCCGAGACAAAAAGTTTTGGACATCGAAAATATTCCAAGTCTGGTTAAAAACATTGACTTTTCAGTGTATGATTTTTCTAGACAAATCTACAAGGATTTTCGGGCTCAAATTCTGGTTGTATTCAAATGGAGGGTAAAAAAATCTTCTAGAATTTTATGGGCTTCTGAATCACTCATTTGGGTATCAAACTCAAAAAGTGGCTTTTGATGAAAATCGGGAAAACTGAAAATTTAGGCATAAACAGGAAAGTTGACTTTTTATTGGTTGGGAATTAGGCCTTGGGAGTATTTTTTTTATTGGTTCCAAATGGGAGGGGGAGAGGGGGGGGGGGGGGGGGTTAAAACCTTATTTACATGTAAAGACTTAAGTAAATTGAGCAATAAATGCACAAGACATTTACTTAAATGTCTTTCATGTAATAAGGGTGCTGTATAAGAGGCTTAGGTTGTTTGGGAAAAGGTTGAGGAAGAAAAGGATGAAGAACTTTCAAAACAGCACCCACGATTAGTCCTTGGATTAATCACCCAGGGGTGATTTGCCTTGACGCTCGTACGTTGAGAATGGACGTTTGCGCGTTCAGGCCAAAACAAAGCCAACATACGCGCGTCCCTGCTCGCGATTAGCTTCGCAATTAATCGCAAGACTAGTCCTATCCTTAGCAGAAGCTCATTTTTGGGGGGGTTTGGCTCAAGATTAATCACTAGGTTAGGTTTTCAAATATTTTTGGCTATTTTCAACATGAAACTCCTACAAATCATTCCTAACCTTTTCAACACCAAATGGGATGATCATAAATCATCCAAACATATTTAAAAACACCTTCTAAAACAAAGATTCATCCCAAATCCACATAAACACAAATCTAACACATGAAAACTCATTCAAGACACAAATCTCAAACCAAAATCTAAAGTATGAACAATCTAGGTTACAAACCCATAACAAATCAATAGAAAACAAACCAAGAGTGTTAAACAACCAAAACCTACGAATTTTAGAAGCAATCACCAACATGCAAGATCATTTCTTCAAAATAAATCAAACCCTAGAGAGAGAATACGAATTTTTATAATACATTTTGTTTTGAAGGGCTTGCTACTTACCTATTAATGGAGATGCACAACTCCTCTTCAAGCTCTCCTCTCCTTCTCCTTCTTCTCTTTCCTTTTGAAGCTTTCCAGCAAGCTTCCACAACTTCCTCTCTTGTTCTATATGTCTAAGACAAGAGAATGAGGGTTCCAAAAACTAGATATTTTAGTTAGGGCATCCTTTTATATGCCCAACTTTTGGTCTTTCAAATCTGCCCCTAAACAAAGCTTTTATTCAACTAAAACCCTAAGGTGTACTTAAAGCATATCAGGGGGTACCTTAGTGTTATTTGAGGGGGTACCTTGGTATTAAGTGGGAGTACCTTAATGTTAAATGGGGGTACTTTGGTGTTTCAAGGGGGCTTGCCTTAGCCACTTCAAAAGGTATGTTTTAGGGATGCTTGGGAGGTGTACCTTAGTTATATGAGGGAGTAATTTAGTTATGGAAGGGTGTACTTTAGCTAAAACAGTGGGATACCTTAGGAAAAACAATGGAGTACCTTAGGTTTTCAAGTGGGGTACCTTAGGCAAGACAAGGGGGTACCTTAGGCAATTCAAATAGGGTACCTTAGGTAAATCAGAGGGGTACCTTAGGCAAACACAGGGGGTACCTTAAGTAAATCAGAGGGGTACCTTAGGCAAACACAGGGGGTACCTTAAGTAAATCAGATGGGTACCTTAGGCAAACACAGGGGGTACCTTAAGTAAATCAGATGGGTACCTTAGGCAAACACAGGGGGTACCTTAGGTAAACACAAAGGTACCTTAGACAATACAAGTGGGTACCTTAGGTATACTAGGAGGTACCCCGGGTATAATTTGAAGGTACTTTAGGTACACTTAACTCTAATTTTTCAGAATTTGATGTCCAATTCACTAAAACTAATTGGAGAGTATCTTAAACAATTGAAATTGAGAAATAACAGTAATTAAGCTTACGTTAATAACCTTCATAAGGTTCAATTTGATTTCCCTAAATCCTCAAGTATAATCCACATCTACCTCATCTTCATAACACAAGTACTTAATTAGTCTAATAATCACACTTTAGATAATTAAACTAAATAATTAAGATATAATCCGGGTCGGGGTTTTACATAATGATGATAAAAAAAAAGGTGAAATGTTAATATTTAGTTTTAATACTATAACTTTTAAATATATCAAAAACATCATGAAACTTTGTCAAATTTACAAAGCTTAACCCAAGCTTTGTTCAATTAGGTAACTGGACTAAACAGAAAAAAAAAAAAAAAACAAAAAACAAAAATTCAATGTTTTCTATATTTCAAACTAGCCTTCCGAGCTTTCATCCACGAAGCTCTAGCCACCGAACTCCGCCTCCATCGTCAAAGTCGACTACGACTTCGTCAAATTTCGATGAATGAGTGTAGGCATCGGGACAGTAGTCAACGGAGATTTCTTTGAGCTTTTAGTGTTCGGTGGAGAGTCTCGGATGGAGTCTAGGATCCGCCATTGAAGCAACTAACACAGAACACGAAACGAAAGGTTGTAAGAGAGAGAAAATTGCGTAAGGCAGTTGTTGTTGCTGTTGGTGGTGGTCAGCAATGATGATCTTCTCCTTGAATTTCAATAGGTTTGCATAGCAGTTTCTCAACCCTTTTTTTTCCGGGACAGAAAATAACTTCCACCAATTTTTGGCAAAAGTTATTTTCCTCCTAATCGAGAGTTTTTTGGAAATTATGTTTCCTTATATTTTATTTTCCTCTAAAAAAACAAAGGAAAATGTTAAAATCCTTGAAAATATTTGTCCCCCTATTTTCCAACGAAACAAACGCAGCCTAAAGTAACGCTCGGACCATTATTCAACCAAGCCAAACCCAATTCAATCTCTAAAATAGATATAGACCTCAACCTGTTGGAGTAGATATATTGGTTAGAAATCACAACGAAGGCTGGACTCAACCTCATAATTAGGTTAGAATTGAGCATACCAATGCAATTGTAAGTCCATAAACAGTACCCACCAATGAAACAACCGACCCATTAATTAGAGGTGTAAGCAGGGTGGGTTGGGTCGGGTTATGAGAGTTCAGGCTCAACCCAATATAGGATTTACTAGCCCAAACTCGTCGTTGACCCACCCTAACCCAAACCCAACCTAAACATTATTGTTTGAGTTCGGGTTGGCCCAAACAATATGTAAGATTTTGAATTTTTTTTCAATTTTTGTTATAATTACAAAATATTGGAATATCATTCATTAAATTGTCTATCAACATGCTTTTCTGTTTGTTTGTTATAAATGCAAATGTCACAAATTCCTCTTGATTTGTCACTTGAATTTAGGAAAAAAACACTTAATTAATTTATTTCTTTAAAAATTTTAAAATATAATACTAGCTTGCTATATTTGTGGTTTTGCACAATATTTCTTATAGAGTATGTACTCCCAAATATCACATTCATTGTAACATATATATATGTATGTATGTATGTATGTATGTATGCATGTATGTATGTATGTATATGAGTATAAAATTATTTATTTGACAAAAATTCATAAACTTATTATCACATGTTAATAAATTCATGTTTAATAGTTGATTGTATAAATACAATCACAATATAAAAGGAAAAGAAAACAACGATACATATACATACAAATAAATATTTACTTTTATATATATATATATATATATATATTTGGTGGAGTTTTATACATATATCTATATATGTATAAAACTTCGGGTTGTATAGCTTGAAACCAAGCCCAACCCAAAGTTGAAACCAAGCCCAACCCAAATTCAACTTCGAATTAGAAATGAAACCCAACCCAAACTCAATGCTCACTTTGGGCTTTTATTTGGGTTGGGTTGGACGGGCTTTAGGCGGTTCGGGCTAGATTTACAGCTCTAGTGCCCATGTCACGGCATAGCACAGAAATTAGTTGCATTATTGATAATTGATATCCCTTACTCCCGCAAACCAAAAGGACAAGCATGCACGTAGTCTAATTACGATCAAGATCTGAAATTTTAGATCCGTTCTCTTCACATATACACAGAACACTGTTAGATGCTCTTTTACACAACAATCGACTAGAAGCAAGGAATTTGGAGCCTCACTTGACACACGAACAACTCTGCCCTCCTCTCATGAATCTGAAATTAAAGGTTATGAAATCAGAGGGCTATACATAACTGTAGACACCCCAAATTGCACAGTAAAAATGATCAATAATCAACAAAAATCATTATCTCCTTTGAAGCCAGCACAAAAATGTGAAAAAGCAAGTTTTTCCTTGTATCCGACAACTTAGGCCGGATACAAGTATATCTCTTCGTATCCGACATAAGTTGTCGGATACAAGCAAGGCTTAGTGTATCCGGCATCATATGCCGGATACATTAAGGCACTTGTGTATCCGGCCTGATATGTCAAATACATAAGTTTTGCTCAAATTAGGGTTTTCTGAGAGCTTTCACCTTTTACCATCATATCCCTCATTAAATGAGTGAAAATCTCGGAAATAGCCTTAGGGTTAAGGTTGGTGGGCTATGGACCTTATGTTGTGTCTACCATCTCACCAACCCTAACTCTAGCCTTTGCCTATAAATAGGAGGCTCCTCCTCAAGCAAATGGCCATTAACTCTCTTGCTAACAATTCTTGCCAAGAACTTTTGCCAAGAAGAGCTCCAAGAGAAGAGGGAAACCGCTGCGGAAGTGCTTCCAGAATCCAGGTAAGCCTCAAACCTCTCTTTAATTTTCTGTTTTTACATTCTAGATCTAGATCTCTTCTTCTACCTTTCTGTAAAATAAGGCCTTGATGTGTGTATGAAAACCCTTCCCCGGATCAAAGTATCTCAAGACTCCCCCTAGCCGTAAAACGTGAAAGCGGAATCTAGGAGAAACGAGACTGGGGATTGATCCTAGTGCTAGAACCTATTTGAATAAGCCTTTTGAATCTATGTAAACTGTTCCATATTCAAAGTACCCCAAGATTATCTTGAAGAACCGTATTTAACGGGGAGAGAGAACTAAGGGAAACAATAATGGAACGGAACCCTAGGTTGTTCTAGAACCCTCTTTTTTTATTGATCTAAATGCATGCTATGAGCCTTGTGATTCTTTGAAAACCCTTCCATATTCAAAGTACCCCAAGATTATCTTGAAGAACCGTGTTTAACGGGGGGAGAGAACTCAGGGAAACGATAATGGAACGGAACCCTAGGTTGTTTTAGAACCTTATTTTGATTGATATGAATGCATACTATCTTTACTACGTTGTTGGAATGGTTTTTACACCTACACATACATAGCGCATGATTTTGGCGGGATAGGCTCATATTTTGGATTTATTGCGTTTATTGTGATAAATCTGAAATAAATAGCCTCAATCAATTCTGGAATGTTTTCAAATGTTTTTTGATAGAGTTTTATTAATCTTGCACGGATCACACACACTTTATCACTATTTGGAGTTGGTTTTCATCAAAAATGGCTTAACTTGACAGCAACTGTACCCCGACTTCGGATACTCGTAACTTCATCGTCCAGATGAATTTTGGAGTGATTTCAGAACCATGGAAAAGGTGAGGCTGTCTAGTTTATGCCTACCAAATTTCATTAATTTCTATCAAGCAGATTTTTGACACCTCTCTGTCGAAGTTGATAGATCAGTTCTGATCTGAATACGGAACTTGTCACTTCGACTGAGCACCATGTGTTCGTTTTAAGTCCGATTCGAGTGATTCTTGTTTCTGAGTTTTCCTTTGTAAGTCTAGTTTCAAATCCAGTTGGTTTCATAATTGTTTGATTCCATTTGTGTTGTTAGCAACAGATTTACTCAGAACTGCTCATCAGCATTTTTCTGGGTAAATTTGTGATCTTCGGGGCCTGTTCGAGAGACCACCCAAGGCACATCTGAATGAATTTTTGTATGAGGCTAGTTTCATTTGAAATATGGCCATACAGACTTCAATCATACCAAATTTCATAAATTTATATAGAGCCGATGTTTCTAAATGATTTTCCAAAGTTGCCCACTTATCACTTTTAATTATCTCCAACAGCAACTTTAAAGGAGGAATAACTCCTAGGTTTTCAACCGGATCTACTTGAAATTTTGCATGAGTCTCTTATTTACCATAATCTTTCAAATGGATTTGGTTTGATTCAATTTAAAATTGGATTTGAATGATTTCAAGACAAATGGCATTGCTTTTACTGAATTTTCCGGATTTCACTCAACTTGGTTTTGTGCAACTTTTGCTTTGATTTCCATCTTTTGGTGATATTCCAGAAATGATATTGACATAAGAGAGGATTTGGAATCCATTTAGATCTTCATGTGAAGATATCATACATTTGTCCTTTTTCAAGGTTTTTGATGATTTTTAGCAAGCTTTCTTACTTTTTTGCATGAACAAACACTTGGCAACCACCTTGTGTGGGTGAATGGGGGTGCCTAACACCTTCCCCCGTTCATAATCTAATCCCCTTACCCATCTCTGGATTTGATTTTCAAGTAGAGTTATTTTTACTCTAGAATTTGCCTTTTAGCACTTTTTGCTTATTTTTGAATCTTTTGGTGTCCATTCACACCCCAAAATCTAAATGGTGGTGACTCTCCCATTTTTGCATTGAGTCCGTGTGCTGACGGAGGGGAAATCATCCCGGTGATTTTTCCCATGTCTCACAATAACACAATATCCAATTAAGCCAATGACCAAAAAATCAACACGAGTTCATGACACTCTGTAGTTTAAGATAGTCAAATTAGTGATTGAGTTGCAAGAAAGATAAATTAACTCAATCAATTGCGGAGAATTTGAAAATTCAAAACCAATTGTTGTCCAACGCATATATCAGAAGAAAACATGTATCCAAAGATCGGATTATTAACAAAATAACATCAATCAAACTGGACTGAGGTATTGAAGAATTTGTTAACCTGCAAATTATAAAACAATTTGATGGAGGCATGTACCCAAAAAAAATCAAATAAAATAAAACAACTCCAATTGGAACAGATCATATACTTTCGTAAGGATCTCGACGCTGCATTCAATGGCAACCTTCGTCATGAACAAGTAGAGATCACCGGTCAACAACTGTTTCTCAAAACCCCCAAATTGAAGCAACAATTGGAACGCGTAAATTGGTTGATCTCATCTCTGTTCAAGAGTTATTGGAGGTTTCGAGTGATTTTAGGCTAGTTAGTGAACTGCATGATCGTGGATAGTGGCTTTCGCTTGTGTTAACAACATTGGGTTGATGTCGAAGAATTTTCGAGACTGTCCGACGACTTTCCCTTGGTACGGTTGGTCGAGTCCTCAAATCTCCTTTAGCCGTGATTTCACTGATTCGAAGAATCCTAATCCGAAGTCTCAAAGGCTGTGTTTGGAACCCTGGATTTGGGGAGAAAAGAAAAAAAAATGCTAAAAATTTCTTTTCTCTTGTTTGGTTTAGATGAAGGAAAATGTGATTTTCTCTTCAAATTTTCTCTCCCTCTTTCTCTCTAATGTAAAAAATTTTCTCTCCAAAAAGGTAGGAATTTTGAAAGAAATGAAATTCATCATCACTTATCACCATTCACACCACCCACCCATCCCATCACCCACCACCACCACAATCCGCCATCGCCCACCACTACCGTTGATCACCACCACCATTTGCCACCACCGCCCACCATCACCCACCACCGCCACCACCACTATCATCTCCCGCCGCCACCAACCACCACCACCACTAGCCACCACCACCACCCACTGCCACCCGCTGCCACCAGCAGCCACGATCACCCACTGCCACCAGACACCACTGTTCACCACCCCAACTCATCATCTTTACTAAAATATATTTTTTTTCTTCTCATTTCTCATCTCATCCAAACATCAGAAAAGAAAAAAAAATCAGTATTTTTCTTTTTGTTTCTCTTCTTTTCTTTTCCTTTTTAGTTTTCTTTTCTTTTCTCCCCAAATCCAAGGTTCTAAACACAGCCTAAAGCATTTTCTTCATGGAATCTTTTGAGTGAAGCAGAATCCGGTAACTGTCTTGGATTCATGGAAAACTACATGACCGATGACGGTTTATATCAACCAATTTCGTCTCCGACTGTTCCTCCTACGGAAGGTCCTACGTGCACCCAGCGGGTGACACACGTCCTCCTCTATTTCGAACAGCAAAACGGCCGTTCCTTCCTTCCTCTGTTAGTTTGCGAGAATCCATCACACTCGTTCTTAAGGGTTCGAAAGAAAACTAAAAAACGACATTTTCAAAAACCCCCAAAACCCTCTTTCTGCCATTTTCAAAACCCTCTTTCTCTTTCCGCCATTTTCAAAACCCTCTTTCTTTCCCCCATTTTCAAAACCCTCTTTCCGCCATTTTCTCTCCTCATTCTTTCCTTCCCTTGAGAACGAGCGAACGAGGGTAAGCACCATGACGCGGCGACGGCAGTCCTCTCGTGCATTATTTTGAGTGATTGGTCGGTTGGCGTTGCCGGTGCTGGGTTGGTGCTACAAAGGGAGATCCGACAGTTTTGAGTGTACCGCTGATCCACGGTTCTTTTCGATCTCTTTCTCTTTTATTATTTGTTTTTGGTCTTCTCATCCATGGTTAGATTTTTCCCTCTTGGGGTTGTTTGTATTGACCGACCATGTTAAGTCTCTGTTATTGGAACTACATTCGGATGTTCTGACTTGTTAGCGGCAATCAACATTTTCTGCATAAGGTGCCATTACACCTTTGTCATAACCATCTATACCACAGAACCCTTCCAATCCACTCAAACTTTTCCTCTTCCTCAGTTTCCTCTGCCTAACGGAAACCATTGGCACAGGGGATAATTCAAAATAAACAAAATTCCAATGAGAATCTGAAAGAGTTCATTACAATGAGCACAGATGCAAATTGTTCTACTATATTCTCATGTATTTATATCTGCATTTCTCTCAAAAATATTCCAACCTCTTATCTTCTTTGAAGGCATGCATATGGATGCTATACTATTAAAAAGGACACAAGAAGAGGTCATAAGGTGATGAGAATTTAATTGACGTATATTAGTATTTATTCAGCAAGAATACTTTCTTAATCATCATGAAAAAATTCACTGTTAAATGCCAATCTTGTACAACACCATCAACGTCAACAAAGTGCCTCATCACAAATAGTTCGTGCCTTCAACAATATCTTCTTCTGAAATCCAATAGATCAGAAACTATTTGCAGTTAGAATACGTGCATTCAAATCATCTTTGACCAGAAACCACCAGGTCTTCTTCTTCTCCCTCAAGCCCTTATCCTATGTACGCTTTGCTGCACATTTCACAAGTGCCTCCCTAAATATCCATTTGGCATGCCCAATCCATCTCAAATAACCTTTCTTATTTCATACAGGGGCTACTTTAGAATCTATTTGTTATATTTATCCTCAGCTTTCCTAGCATTTTCACTCATCCATCTCAACATCCTAATCTTAGCTAAAATCATATTATGAACATGTCACTTCTAACAATTTTGGGAAAGTGGGGAATTGCGCTTGGCTTTCTTTTTACTCAAAATTTATGTGTCCTTTTTATGGTTCCAACAATTTAAGATCATTGGGGTATCTTAGAGGCCTCATACTTGGAATTCTTTTTGGATTCGACCTTTAGCCCATTGTATAACATTCATAAAAAGGCCTTAAAAATTATATTTCCAATAAAATCAACATTAAGGCCTTGAGTGACAATATTCAAGTTTTGCTTTATTGGCAGCTAAATCATAGTTATTCCTGCTCAACCTGAGGTTGCTTCTTCAGTGTGTGTGTGTATATATATATAATTTCTTTATCCATCATCCAAATAAACAATATTTGTTAATACTTAATATACCCTAAACTTATCTGATATCAAACACTGAACCCTAAACTATTCTACTTCTATACAGACCACCCAAACTTGTTTTTGGATTAGAAAGTTTTTGAGCATATGGAAATACATGCAATAATCTTGAAGTGTAGACATGGTTAAACAGTCATTGTACTTTGAAAAATGAGGAAGGGGACTTTTTGAGCCACAAGCTAGGATACATGAACACAAGTAAATATCTTAGAAAATTCAGAATCACAAGCACAATTTAAACAATCTTGGGCATATTGGCATGGAAAAAAGGGGCTTTTGGTGGAGTGGTACTTTATTTCATAGAACAAAAAAGGTAAAGGTGCCAACGTTTTTTATATGTAGGGATTAGAAGTCACCATATTAATGACCTTTAAAGCTATAATATTTAAAAGAAAATAAAAACATATGAGAATGGAAGTCAGCTTTGAGTCCTCAGTCTCAAACCTCTCCACTATTGGGTACTCAAGGATACTCCAACACAAATATCGAACTCTTTTGCAAAGTCAATCACAAAAACACTCCATTATAACCCTCTCGAATTCTTTAATCAATATATTAACCAACAGTAATCATCTTATTAGAGATTAGTCTTGATAAATGCATATGAAAAACCCTTTACTAACCCACTCACCATGCTTATAAACAAAGGCCTTAGCTCTAATCCCCTACAAATTACATATCAAACATTTTGAGTCAATTTCACATGTTTTTTTTTTTAATGGATGATGAAAAAGATGCAGAAAAACAACATAACCTGACTAGAAAACCCATGAGAGATGAGTAATATAGTCAGGCACAAAACGCCATAACACCCTGTTACAAACTACTCCTTAAACATAAACCCAGCAAAAGACCCCAACAACCACAAGCATCCAATAAATTTTTTAAGTACGATGTCGAGCAAATGTTCCCCAAAATAAAATGCTAGCATTTTATTACCTCCACAAAAGGAAACTTTTTAATCATTTTAGGAACCCACACATGGATCATCAATTTCTATGATGATAAAAGCCTTGGGTGAGCCAAAGTGAGAATTTAGTTTCATGTCAAAACACAGTACCTGTGCACAAGAGGAGGCCGGTTGTCTGCTGAAACACTTAAATCATAGAAACCTGGTGGGACATGCATCTTACGCTTTTTTTTTGGGTACATGGAGCACACAATCACATGCACACACACACACATCTACTAACCTACTAGACCTTACAATAGTGCAGTTACAAAGGGGAACACAAACCTAGCCTAGCAGCAATTTAAATGACACTTGTCTCAGCTGGAGGCTAATTGGTGAGCAACTCATTTTGATTAGTGAAAGCAAGTCTTGAACTCAAGTCTTGGAGCTGACACTCCCAAAACTTTACCACCTTCAAAAGTGAGACCCCTATCTCACACGTGGCAGCTTTTTTGGAGAACCTCATTGTTAGCAAGTACTTCCAGTTCCAATTGATCTTACCTAACAAATCAATTTTCATCTATGAGAACATTTTTCATGTGGCATATAGGGATCTCCCAAGTCTGACACTTTTCTTGTGCCAAACTTAAAAGATAGTCAAATTTTTTATGGCAAACATTGTAAGTGACCAAATCTATTAGATATCTCATTCTTGCAAATGACATGATCAGCCAATAAGGTTGTATTCACTTTAACCAAAGTAGTTGCTGATAGGTAGACTTTATTTCAGGCATATTGTTGAAAAATATGAATTAAGGAAGGCCAGTTTAGCATTGAGGAGATTGACACGGACAGATTTACTTTTCCTTGCTATACTTCCTATTACCGTGCTATTTTTTTCCCTCTCTTTGTACTCCATAAAGGCTTCTTAGTATACTTCTCTCCCATAATTTTTAATTAGCCTTCATTATTCATCAAAACAAGTCTATTACACTTATTAATATGACTTATGTGGGTTGAAAATTTTCCCATATGGCCTATCCACTATTCGGTACAAATTTGGCTCAATCAGTATTATAAAATTGCAACATTTATTCTTATTACATTTGTTCTTATTACTTCAATTGCAACATTCATGCTTGCAATTAGTACTATTCTTTTAATATTGAAATTTTTGTATTCACATTTACATTCATTGTATTTATCAGATTTAGAGTGTTTTGTCATGTTTTGTATACTTCTCAGTATTTTTTTTTCCGTTTACAACCTTCATCCCCCTAGGTAAACAACGTGGCTAGTAAAGTCGACCCTACACTGAAAAGGCTACAAGGCAACAACTGAAACCCCATAGCCTTAACCGAGTACTGTTGACTAGTCTTATGACTACAAGGTATATTTTTTTAAGGTAACCTTTGTTATCAAGTCCTATTTAGTGACCCACATGCATGGGAATATGAAAAGAATAAATTAAGTTCAGCTGTTGGAGATTTGATGTGAATTTTATATCTAAACAGAGAACATGAGGGAAATGGATATTGGGGAAGAGATTTCGTGTAGATCAATTGATGGTATTGAAGACACCATCAATGAGGACGTAGATTGTTTGCAAGAATCCACACAAACTGATTATTTACCAAAAATTGGGATAGTGTTTGATTCTGAAGACAATGCACATCAGTTTTATAATGAATATGCAAGACGAACTGGATTTGGAATGAGAAAAGACGCATTTCATAAGCATCAACACACAGGCATACTCGTAGATAGGATTTTTTGCTACTCTAAGGAAGGGTATCATCGGACAGATAAAAGGGGTAAAACGATTGTAAAACATCGTGCAGAAACTAGGACTGGTTGTATGGCAAGAATGAAAATTGGATTAGAAGAGAGTGGAAAATATATTATTAGATAGTTCGAGGAGAAGCATAATCATGAGTTGCTTCTGCCAAGGATGGTCCATATGTTACGATCGCATCAAAAAGTAACAGAGGCCCAGGCAGCTGAAATTGATATAGCAGATTCGACAGGGATACAACCCAAGAGAACTGTTGAAATGATGAGAAGGGAAGCAGGAGGCGTTGACTCTCTAGAATTCATGCGGGCAAACTGTAATAATTATTTGCGGTCTAAACGTATGATGGCCATGCAAAAGGGAGATGCAGGAGCCTTATTGGAATATTTTCAGAGAAAACAATCAGAAGATCCATCCTTCTTCTATGCCATTCAGTTAGATAATGAAGAGCTTATTAGTAACATATTTTGGGCTGATTCTGGGATGATGGCAGATTATAGTTATTTTGGTGACGTGCTTTGTTTTGACACCACATATAGAACAAACAAGCATGGTAGACCATTTGGGTTATTTGTTGGTGCTAATCATCATCAACAAACAAAAATCTTTGGCGCTACCCTATTATATGATGAAAGTATTCCGTCATTTACTTGGTTATTTGAAAGGTTTATAAGAGCTATGACTGGTAAGAGGCCGAGGACAATTCTCACAGATCACGACCAAGCTATGTCAAGTGCAATTGCTTCGATGTTTCCAGATACATACCATCGCTTCTGTGTTTGGCACATGTTCCAAAATATTGCAAAGCATCTTAGCGATGTGTTTAACAGTGAGAAATCATTCGCCAAAGATTTTAGTAGATGTGTTTATGAGTATGAAGACGAGGAGGAATTCGTAGAATCATGGAACACAATGATTAACAAGTATGATTTATCCTCGAATAGTTAGTTGCAAGCAAAGTTTGAGGAAAAAGAGAAATGGTGCCTAGCATATGGAAGGAACACGTTCAGTGCAAACATGAGTACAACACAAAGGTCCGAGAGCATGAATGCATCACTTAAATTTCATCTACATAACCAAAAAGATTTATTACGGTTCTTGGTTCGCTTTGATGAATTATTGGATGATAGACGGTATGACGAATGGAAGGCTGATTGCAAGATGATGAACAGTACTCCTGCATTGCCTATCGAGGGAGAGCGATTCACTGCATTAAAAGTTCCTCTATAGTAGCTTGCACCACTGATCCCACTGGAAACTATTCTGAAAAAAATAGTGAAGCTGTGTAAGCTTCATTCTTGGCTACTACTGGCATAAACTTACTGCTTGTAGATTTTAATAACTCTAGAATCATATCTCTTCAGGAAAATTTATTAAAGACAAAAAGGAATTCTAATCATAAAGAAGTGGGGCAAAGCATTAGGACCTTCACAAGTGAGACTGTGAGTTTAATAGCTAACACTTCCACTTCCTTTTCTATCAATTAAAAATGAGATAAATTACAGAAAAGTTCTCAATATAATCATATGAAAAATATCAAACAAGTTCACAAGAGGTTTAGTTTTTTAGTTATATACAGAAGCAACAACAATCACACCTTTGACCAACTATTCAGGAACCAGGATAAGCATCAACAATAATACTTTATAAAACTAATATGGGGTTAGATTCATGAATCCTTTTTTGCCCCACCTGTGGAAATCATATCCTTAATAAACTTATGTGCCCTTATATCATTTCCAGCTCACATTCTCCATATCATTCTAGGTCCTCCTCTAGGTATTTTGATTAATTTGAGTTGCATCATCTTGGACCTTCTAATAGATGCCTCCACGGTTCTCTACCTAGAATTTCCAGACCACATCAACGGAAGTTCCTTTATTTTATCGACTGTTTGGGTCACTTTCAGACTGAGAGCTAAATTCATATCCTATTTTGTCATTTCACTCACCTATCACAACTTATTCCTCTTTGATGTTCTCGTCCTATGAATTTTCTGCTTCTCACTTGCCTAACATTCTACTCCATCTGTCATAGTTAACCTAATATCAGCCAATACAATTCACATTGTATCCCAATTGTAAAGCACCTGTCACACAAAAATCCAAAAGCAACTCTTCCTTGAGCCATCTACTCAACATCTCCCATCCTTATGGATAATTGTCCAAGAGATCAGATGCAATTGCTCTACAGAGAGATTTAAGATTTTTAAAAGGATTGTCAAGTCCTGAGGAAAGTGGGATTTGAGTGCAAGCATGATAGCTTCTTTGTTGATGAAGTGGAAACAGAATTAAAATGAAAGATACAAGGTTCTACACCCAAAGGGGAAAAATTAATAAATAAATAAACAAATAAGGTGCTTCAGCCAAACAGAAATTTCATTTCCCTCTTGTATTAAATTCTGTTTTGGCTGATGCAGTCAGTTCTTCCCAAAAGATATACAAACTTAGATGCAGGAGATGAATTCAAGGAGCAAAAGTTTTAAAGAGCATGCCACCTAGAGTGGATAAACCAATATAAGTTATACAATAATTCATTTTACACAATTCAGACATCAAATTAATGGGAAAAATATCACATACAGCAGTAAGTGAGTTCAATCTTCCTCTCATAATAGTTAATTGAGAACAGAAAATAATTATTCAACATGCTTCTTTTGAACTGATGAGTGCTCATCCATATCCCAAAGCCGATGACACCTACAGCTAACAGCTACCGAATAAACACATGAAAACCGAATCAATCATCTTGAAACCAAACATTCTGTTTCCATGTTTTATTTTTTACATCAAGGAACCGAATTAAACATTTAAAGATGAACCAGCACTAAAAAATGACAAACAACGATTGCCGCTAACAAGTCAGAACATCCGAATGTAGTTCCAATAACAGAGACTTAACATGGTCGGTCAATACAAACAACCCCAAGAGGGAAAAATCTAACCATGGATGAGGGAAAAATCTAACCATGGATGAGAAGACCAAAAACAAATAATAAAAGAGAAAGAAGAAGAGAAAGAGATCGAAAAGAACCGTGGATCAGTAGTACACTCAAAACTGTCGGATCTCCCTTTGCAGCACCAACCCAGCACCAGCGACGCCAACCGACCAATCACTCAAAATAATGCACGAGAGGACTGCCATCGCCGCGTCATGGTGTTTACCCTCGTTCGCTCGTTCTCAAGGGAAGGAAAGAATGAGGAGAGAAAATGGCGGAAAGAGGGTTTTGAAAATGGCGAAAAGAGGGTTTTGGGGTTTTTTGAAAATGTCGTTTTTTAGTTTTCTTTCGAACCCTTAAGAACGAGCGTGACGGATTCACGCAAAACTAACGGAGGAAGGAAGGAACGGCCGTTTTGCCGTTCGAAAGAGAGGAGGACGCGTGTCGCCCGCTGGGCGCACGTAGGACCTTCTGTAGGAGGAACAGTCGGAGATGAAATCGGTTGACGGTTTATGTCGTCGATGATGGAAAGGATGCTTGGCTTTTCGACATTAAACAGACGAGAATGAAAAGCCTTATGTTGTAACGAAAATGAAAAGGCTGGCGCCTTGTGCTTGAAACGTGGGATTTAAAATTTGAAAAAAAGGGGACGGTAATGGATTCTCTTGGGCAACGTTAACGTCGCCTGTTTGGTAGTTAAGAGAGAGTCCGTTAATTTAGAGGAATGAGAGGAAAGAGAGAGAGAGAAAGGGGACACGTGGAAGCATTGTACGGGGGCTCCATTTAGGACTCCAGACAAAGGCAGAGGAACTGAACTGCGAAAAAGTTCGCAGTTTTTTTTTTTTTTTCTACAAAAAAAAACTGCGAAAAAGATGCTTGGTAGGCATCGTTTGACCAATGGACAAAAAATTTCGTCACCCTTGACATCATCATCCCGTGAAAAAGATGCTAGGTAGCTATCGTATGGTTTTAACAGGTACTTCGTCAAGATAATCGTGTGAACCATCACAAAGAAGACTCCGACAGTGGGATCGAAATGGCTGGGTTGTTCGACAAGCAAGCGGATGTGTACTTGGAGTCCCGGCCGACGTATCCGAGCGAATGGTACAAGATGCTCGCAGCTCACACCTCTCGTCACTCCTTGGCATGGGATGCCGGCACCGGAAATGGCCAAGCTGCAGTTGCTGTGAGTAATCATCCCTCTCTCTTAATTAATTTCCTTCTTTTCCTACTTCTATACCTTCTCTGTCTTCCTCTCTATTTCGGTATTTCCCCACCAACTCTTATTTAATTAGCTTTCACTTGGCAATAGATGTTTCTATAATCAATGATCCCAGAACTTTTTATTTCAGCCAATGAATCAAAACCCGACATTAAACTACTGGTAAACAGCTAATCAAATCTTATATTTTTGAGAAACTTAGGGTTTTAACCTATTTTTGGTGAATTATATAATCTATCCATCTGTAAAGGAAACTGTGTAGATTGTGACTCAGATATCAACCCCAAATTGCCTTTCAATATATATAAACTCTAATCAATTTTATCTCCCAATTAATTGTTTACTCGATTATCATTACCAACTATTGTCTCATCTCTCCTTCACCTTTACCAATTATAAACTCTAAACTTTCCGGTCTCTTATGCCTCTCTATCTCTATACTCTCTAATCTCTATCACTCTAGTCTCTCTTTCGTCTCGCCGTATTCTCTCTGCAACTAATATCGCCCATCTCTCTCTCTCTCCCTCTCCCCCCTCTCGCTCTTTCTTTATTCTCTGAAAAATAAAGGGTAAGTTGGGTTGCTCTGAAAAGTTTAGGTATTAAACATAAAGATATTATAAAAGAGATCCTAATTCCTTCGACTTTTAAAACCTAATCTTAAACTATACTTTATCCGTGTTTTTGTTGGGATTGTTCTGGTTTCTCTCACCAGATTGCAGAGCACTACGACCAAGTTATAGCCACAGACGTGAGTGAAGAGCAGCTAAAGCGTGCCAGGCCACACCCCAGGGTTCGCTACATTCACACGCCACTCTCCCTTTCCAACGACGAGCTTCTAACATTGCTTGGGGGAGAAGGTTCGGTTGATTTGGTGACTGTGGCCGCAGCGGTACACTGGTTCGACCTCCCAAGCTTCTACTCCCTGGTTACTCGCCTTCTGCGAAACCCAGGAGGTTTAATTGCTATCTGGGCTTACAACGACCTGAGTGTTAACCCGGAGTTTGACTCCGTTATGGAACGCTTCGGTGAAGCTGCAAGTCCCTTTATTCACCCCAACTCTCAGGTCGCTCTTGATGGCTATCGAAAGCTTCCTTTCCCTTTCGAGAGTGTTGGTCTGGGGTCCGAGGGGAAGCCATTGTTGCTTGACATGCCCAAGGAGTCAAGCTTCGACGGTATCATGAAGGGGTTCAGGTCATGGTCGGCGACTGTGACGGCGGAGGAGCAAGGTGTGGAGCTCTTGTCTGAAGGACTGGTTAAGGAGTTTGAGAGGGCTTGGGGTGGGTCTAATTTGGTGAGGACGGTGACCTATAAAGCTTTCATGCTTGCAGGTAAATTACCTAATAAGGGGTGATGTTAAATCGCTCCGTTGTTGTTCTGGTATCATAATTTGATGTAATAAGTTGGATTGATCTCTCAATGGTCTCCATGTGTTTGTTATAAGCTTACATTATCCACCATTTTTGTACTTCTTTATCATCATCATCAAAGAAATATAACAGTGCATTCACTTTTTTTTGGGTAGGAAAATAGAAGTTTGTATTACTTAAATAAGTGTCTATTACATTCAGCTCTCATCAGCTTCCTAGACCTACTTAGTTGATCACTAATCCATATTTCTAACCTTCCAAACTTCAAAAGGAGTTGTTTAACCTCCCGAACGATCAAGTAAGAAGACCAAGGGCTCATATCTTCCTTCAAGATTGCATCAATAACAGGTTTTGTATCGCCTTCAATCTGCATATTTTCCACTCCTAATAATAAAGCTAGATTAAGGCCCTTAAGCAAGGCTAGCAATTCAGTATTAAACACATTAGATCCAAAAGATTTAGAAGCAAAAAAACATATGGTCTCTGATTAAGTGGTTAAATTGCATATTTAAGCCACTTATTGAGGTGAAAAATATAGAGAAATCCCTTAATAATTGCTTAATCATTCATTGATTTCTGTTCATGGCCTAAGCATTGAATTAAATTTTTATTCAGCTTCTTTAGGCTTAATTGTGCATGGAAAGTGTGCTTAATGAGAAACTTGGGATTGCCTAGAATTTTCTGGTTTAATTTTGGTTAAAGAAATTTCTTGACATCAAAATTGAGATTAGGCATGGGTTAGATGAGCATGATATTGATTGAAATAAAATTGGATGGCATAAGTTCCACGTGGCATTCTACATTGCCATCACAAGCAATTAATTTAACTTAACATTTACTCTTATACCCCTCACTAATAATGCTATTGTTTATTTGTAATAGGGGTAAATGAGGAAAGCAAAAGAAACCAACGTTCATTGGTTTCGTTGGCTGATGTGGCTAACCGTTTTGGGAGTTCGTTGAGGATGGACGAAAGGGGGAGAGAGCTGGAGCATTGTGGCGGCGGGATCAAGCTTAGGGCGTTTTTCTCATTTTGCTGTTTTTTCTGGATTTTTGCATTTTTAACTCTCTCAATCGACTTCTGATATTTCTGGGTTGGACGACCACTGCAAGAGCTTCAACTGATTGAAGAGCAACCAGTATAGGCCAAGCACAGAAGGAAGAAGCCTGGTTTTGTGTTTTCTTCCTCGTACATTTGGAGTTTCTATAATATACTTGCTGTATTTTTCTTTTCAGTAAATCACAGTGTCTATTATTGATTTCCAGTTGATTACACGAATTCAGAAGTTATTTTTTATAGTTCTGATTTGAACAATGAATGATTTGGGGGTTTGTTTGAAGATTATTCATTCAACTGTCACTTTTGTTCATGGTTTTTATTAGAATCTTAGAGTTTTATCTTCATTTTCTTCTCTCATTACATACTCTGTTTTGCTTTGCTTAGGTAATTTTCTTTTCGATGAAATCTTTCATGGCTGTAGCTTATTTCATGTGTGTGTAATCTGAAGCCTAAGCTCAGGTGGAGCTTTATTGTGGATTGAATATTCTGTTCTCATCAAATTCATATAGATTTCCATGTTTAAAACTTTTAGGATTTCAAATCATTTCTCATTAGAGTAAAAACAGAAATTCTTCAATCCAATTTTTGATTCATTGTTGACATGCAGGCACAATGGATGCTTAGATTGGGTAATTGGGTTTTTCTAATCAGGTGGTAATTTCCAGATTTGTTTTGGAATCCTATTGGTAGTTTAATATTTCATAACAGGGTTTACAAGGTTATATATTCCGAAAGCCTAATTCATGACAGAATTAGCATTCGTGGGAGATATTTGAGAGTGAAGAGAGGTTCAATTCATGAAGAGCAAGACCTGTAGCTTAGGGGTTTGTTATTGTGTTTTTTTTAGAGATTCTTGTTGCTTAATATCTTGATTTACCCTTGAGTTTAATCTCTATTTCTGTTAGTTTTCCTCCATTGTTATTAGAGTACTTTTTCTTAGAGTTAGGTTTTAATTAGATTAATTTCTTGGAGCTCTAGTATTTCGTTAGTTAATTGTTTAGGTTCAGATTATTTTTTCTCTTATATCAAAATTAGTATGTTTAGAATTCTTTTCATTTCTTGGATTTACTCTTAAACACCATGTCCCTGAGGAAAATGACCTTGGGACTCACCCTTGTATAACTGATAAGCTTCTGCACTTGGAAGTGATTTTAGCAGCATCTTTGCGAGCACATCAGTCTCTCCTTTGTAGTCCCTTAACACCCCCTATTGCTGCTGTCCCTTTTTTTTATCACAGCTCTATCATAAGTCAGTTTGAACCGGTGCTTTTTAGGACATTTCCAGACCACCATCTCTTCTTTAATTCTTCTTTCACAACTCTCATTGCTACCTGCAAAATTAGCCATATTAGTTGTGTTAGCTTCTTTGTAGGATACAATACTTTAAGCTGCACTTTCAATTATTTGCCTTGGATGAACATTGATTTTTTCTTGTCTCATTTTATTTCTGCTATCCCATAATTTCCAACATATAGTCAGAATCTTTTCAAATATATCCAATCCTTTGTTAGCTGCTTCCTTGAGGCATTGCCATAATAGTGCATTCACTTGAAAAAGAAAATTTAATAGGAGAGATATGTGTATTTCTTTTTTGGAACATTGTTTCATGTTCACACAATCAACTGTGTATAAGCAAGAAGAAAGAAAAGATATATAAATTACATAATATTATATTGGAGTTTAATGAAATAACAAGAGAACCTCCCATTATATTTTTGAAATAATTTTAGTATCTCCATTGTTTCATAGATTGTCATGTTTACCTCCCCTACAAGAATTTAAAATTATCACTATCAGCAAAATTGAATTTCATTGGTAAAGTTAATGATATAACTAATGGCATAATTAGACTTATTAAAAACTTTATAAAATTCCAACTTTGTGTTTATATAATTTAATTTTTTTTTCATCTCACTTGTGTCTCTCTCTTCAAATGAGAGATTGAAAAACCTTTTTCAAGGTAAAAAAATAATATTTACTTATAATGAAAAAAATGTAAATAAATCTCAGTTTTTATTTTCAATTTTTTTTCAAAAGATGACAGCATAAAGGTTTCGCAATGTGGTTGCAAAATATTTGAAACGGTACATAAGGCCAACAAAATATGAATGAATCTTAGTATTTTTTAAATATTTTTGGAATTTCTTAAGATCATGAAAAATTTAGTGTTACAACCCATGTGATAGCAAAATTAATTTTCGAAATGATACACAAAACCCTGAGTGAAATGACACAGAAATTTGCATAGCTAACTTTGGTTGCTATTCTATTAGATTATTTCAAGCAAGAATCCAGAGAATATCCCCATGGTAGGCTTAAATAGTGGTAAATCACATTCATATATTACATACTGTATGATACATGATAAATATTCAAACATATATTTTACATGATAAATATTCAAACATATATTTGACAAACAATAATTATGATGTCAATTAGTATTGATTAATTCTTATACTAAAACTCACTTGACTAGACCAAAAGGAACAGGAATATATGGGTTGGTTTGGAGGAATATATGATCAAGTTGGTTTGGGTTTAGGTTTTTTCATTTTAGTTTGGTTTGATTTTTTAATTGGAAAAATTGGTTTCTAACTCTGTTCCATTTTTTGTTACCATCAATAACCTCACTTTGGTTTTGAGTTGATGTCAGCCAAAATCAAACCGAATCGAGTTGCATCCCAAGAATTTGCGAATCGAGTTGCACCCAAGAATTTGCAAATAGTTAAACTTCACAAAAATGAAGTTTTGCATGATCTGGAATGGTTTCTTTAGAATAATCCCATTTCTCTATCTTGTCATCAACTCAAATAGATGCCTTTCGAATAATCCCATTTCTCTATCTTGTCATCAACTCCAATAGATGCCTTTATAATAATCCATTTCTCTATCCTGTCCATCAACTTCAATAGATGCCTTTATAATGATCCCATTTCTCTATCTTATCCATCAAGTCTAAAAGATGAGTTCATGTATTTTAGTAGTTATTGCATCTGTAAGTGATTATGAAGGGAATCATGAACCAAAATAGAGTAAATGAGTACCACTGAAGGAAGATAATGAAAATGAAAATATTAATACAACAATAACAGCAAGATGAAGTGAATGTCGTGCGGACGAAATTTCGACGGTTGTTACCAAAAAAAAAAAAAAAAAACGAAATTTCGACGGTTGGTATCTCATCGATTCCGTTCAGACATTGAACACTTCTCGATTTCGACCGGCATCGGTGGCATGCCGATCGAAATTTATCCTATTTGGACGAAAAAGTGGAGTACAAGGGTCTGACGGTGCCTCTTCCTCCGCGCGTCCGAAGAAAGAGATGGAAAGAGGAGATAAAGAGATAAAGGGGAAGGGGAGGGACGGAGAGAGACGAAGTTGTACCTCAATCTGAAGTTACCTATGTTCATCCTGTCCTGTTTTATGTCGTGCCCATGTTTTATTTTAGTTTCTATAAACTATCAATTGTAACATAAGTTTGATATCATGACTTATATTTTAAATTTTTAACATCTATAATCATAAACTTATATGTTTATATATTAATTAAATACAAAACTCTTAAAATGACATTTTTTTTAACTTATATACAAAATGTCTTAAAATTATATCCTATTTTAAGTATATTTCCACCCTCTCTTATATTTATATTTTTTCGAAAATTTCTTGGTTAGACTCCTCTTAGAAAATTAAAGCTAGGATAAAAACGTATTCTTTAACAATAATTATTATTTCAAGCACACGCCCCTAATACAATACTGAAAATATCATTAGTATTATACCATTAAAATATGGTAGAATATCTGTTTACACTCTATACAAACCGACGAATAAGATAAGGCCACGTGGTATCTACATGGCCTACTTAGGCCATGTCATAAACACACGTAGGCATTGTGCGGTCAGATAGGCCACGTCGGCATACACATAGACCGAGAGTTCAGTTAAGGCCACGCAAGCTCATACGAACCATACTCATGATTATCAAAAGATCGTGTCATCGGTCGTTTGAGAATAACCAATTTAAGATCGTGGCCGGGTGGTTATCTTTCAGGAGCAGAAGATTGCGGATGACCAACCTCCATGAAGATTGTGCAAGAGTGGGACGTTGAGCAACCGTCAAAGATTGGATATAAAAGGCACAAACTCAAAGAGCGTAGGGACACAATCCATCCAACCACAACCGGTTATAATATTATTTTGATCATTCGTAATCTTTATCCCATCTCCTACACTGTAGTCAGAAGGATAAACTAGGACTTCTCTCATTGCTTCCAATCGCGATGACACCTTAGACCCCTCTTTACTCCGATCAACACCAGAATCCTGCCACCGAAGAGTAAGTTGAGGTCGCCCCTGACTCGCAGTTCTATACCCCTAACATTGCTACAGAATCCCGAGCATCCAGTCCCAAGACTCACTTTGATCAAGCCAGGTGACTTGCGTATTTTCGGTTAAATAGCAATCCAAGGTGAACCCCCTGAATTGGCTTTGTTAGCAGCCACCCCCTTCCTCCTGCTCTTATACCTCGATTACGGCTATAAGACCAGGACAGGCTGGTCCTACAAGCTTTTTCAGTTTTCTTCTTTCTTTTTGTTTCCTTTTTTGGGATTATCTGTTGTAACTTTCGGCCATCGGCCGACTTTATAATAAAAGAGTTTTGTGCTATTAGTCGTTTTCGCTTTCAAAAACTTACAAGAACCCAAATGAAGACCAAACCCCTAGTCTTCATATTATCGCCTGACCGGTTTTATTACAGGTGACTTGCAGTACGATTGAACCGACACCCCGGTTTAGATTTGGAACAGGTGCCCGGGGTCAAGACTCGACCTAAAATCATTGTATCAAACGATACTGGCACGCCCGCGTAGAGACACATCATCAACATTGCCACGTGTCCACACCGGCCCAATTTCGGAGCAATAATATCTTTTATGAAGGATTGGGAATTTGACATTGCAAATATCATAAATTATTAACTAATAAATAAAAAAATTTTAAATTTCAAAATTTTTAATATATATCTTCACTTTCATATACTTAATCCATAATCTAAAAAAATGTTGACCCTAATATAATAATACCACAATTTTTTTTCATAATGATAAAAAATTATATATATTGTATTTTCCTTATAATACTCATTTTAGTATTCCTTACTTAATGCTAACTTAGAAAAAAAAAAGGTTAGAAGAGATAACTCATCAAAATAATAAAATAAAAATCAAATAAATTAATTGAAATTAATTAAAACATTTTAAGTAATTCACAACAAATGAATTCATAACTATTCCGAAAGAGTAGAATGCCATTTCCTCCATTCCAATTATTTAAATGGTAATTTGTTTCAATTACTGTAATATTACAACTTGAGAGCAATTTATTATTAAATTTTATTATCAAATTATATAATAAACTATGAGATATAAAATCAACATACTAAAAAATAAAATAAATAAATTATTTACCTTGCAATAACTAAACATTCAATTTGCTCCAATATCTCAATCAAGTACCGTATAAAAGGCAAAATAATAATAATAATAATAATAAGAGTTATACTAATTTATTAAGAAAAAGTAAAATTAAACAAGAGTTAGATTGAGTGACATATAATATAACTTTTATGAAATTTTATTTACTTATTTGTGATAATAGATTTACTTGTTTCATTAAGAAAATGCTAATTATATAGATTTAGAAATTGACATCTATGAAATTGCGGTGGTGAGGGTTTAGGAGTAACAATTATCTTAAATGATATATTTATATGTTTGAATCATGTACATAATTTGTCAGGGTCATTCAAAATGTAAGATGTGAGACAAACTATTCATAACAATCTCACTGTGCTCTATAATGAGAAAATAATATTGAATTACTTATAATAACATTTGTATTATGCAACTATGTCTTTGCATAAAGTCACATTTTTTCAAGCTAACTATGAAGAAAATAATGTTAAGTCAATGTTAATATCATTAAAATTATTATTTAATGATTGCAAGAACACGTTTAAAATAATTAAGAAAGAATTGAAATCCAATCAAATAACTTAAAGATAAATAAATTAATCCTTTAAAGAATCTAGAATGAAAGTGACTTTACTAAAACTTATTAAATATAATAATCATTTTAAATTGTTACAGTATGTCAAAGCTCCATTTTCCATGCATTATATTTTATGGTTTAAAGTCTTATGTTAGATATATTAATCATTTTAACAAGTAGTATATTTAAATAATTAAAATAACTATTTTGATAATTGTTAGTATATATTAATAATATTATCCATTTTATAATATTCCACAAATCTAACTAAGAGAATTTAATTTATTAATTGGAATTACTAATAAATCCTATTAAATTAGATTTCTTCTATAATTTCACATAAGAAAATTGCAGCTGCTAAAGGCCTCTATTATCCTTTAGCTATCTTGTTACCTATTTACTTCCCCTGCTAAAATAATATTATCAATTATTTTTTTTTCTTTTATCAATTAATTAATAATCTAGTTTAATTTATCAAACAAATTTAATTCTCTTGTGATTGTTGTTGTTGCTTATTCTAGCTAGTTTTATACATACAAACACTTTGCTCTCCTCTAAGAAGCCTTTTGAAATATAGAAAAGGACATCGTCACATTTTGAATATTTTAAGTTAAGACATTTATATTCAATTACTTTATTAAGATTGATTTGCAAATATTAAAAGAATTTAATTCTCTTGTTTTTAATGTGGTGTTCTTCTTAAGTACACATGTAAACGTACGCACACATATATGTATATATTTGTAACGCCCCGAATCCATGTTGTTCAATAAAGGTATAACACATCTCACGGAGTGTTAGGTAAGGATCCAATAAATATGTGATCACTGGATAATCACCGAAATTCTACCATATCAGAGTGCACAACCAAATATTAACTAAGAAGTCCAAAAATAATCTTTAATTATAATCAAACGATTCCACATCAATTACTTTATTATATTTCCAAACTCAAATGTCAAAGTTCCAATCTAAAATAAACCTACTAGTCTATGAAACATAGTAATAGTCTTCCCCTCTATAAGTATCAGTCAGATCTAACCCAGTATGCGCCTCACCACGAGTATCTGAAAACAAAACAAAAGCAAACAGAATGAGATACGAATATCTCAGCGAGTAGCATATGCATGCAAAAATAGTTATCCACAGTTATAAATATGCCTCGATAAATAACAAACACAAATAAGTCAATAGAGATAAATCTGAAATGGAAATCCAGAATTCCAATAATAGTTCCCATCAAAGACCAACCATCGTACCGATAAATCAACGAAAGTTCAATGTCATGCATATTGCTTAAATTGGTTAATTAACATGCCAAGTAGACATCTGAAATGACGGCCTACTTAGGTTTCGTCATCCAATGCCGGCCTACTCCTGGTATCGGCATTGACAATCAAGCCTACTCAGAGTTTCTGGCTGCTCTACACCGGTCGTGGCAACACACAAGGCCATGAAATTACACCAACAAACAATACCATCACATTACTAAGTTTATACATTGATCCAGGTGAAGCTAAACCAAAACAGAAAACAATTTCATAAACTCACACTGACAACACATTAAACTAACTATTAACATCATCATGTATAATGCCATATAACCTCATCACAAGTCCCTCCAGACCAGAACAGAAATTCATGTAAACTCAGTAGGTATTCCAACCCAAAACAAAACCAATCTCATCGGCAAAAAACTCCTTTTTCTTACACAAAGAAAATTTTCATCTACTGTTCAGCACTTTGAAATCACGCGAACCCAAGTTAAAAAAATTCATAAACTGGAAACAAATGTAAGATATAAATAAAACTATTTCATTAATTCATGGCATTTGAAACAATAAGTTACAACCAACAGTTTCCCAAACTTGACTTGTAGAACCCATAATTCATGTAATTATATCTCCAAAGGTTTTAAGTAAATTAAAAATACCTCTAACATCCTAATCTAGGGTTTGGCTAAAAGATTGAATCCTTAAAGTATCAAAAATAGGCTCAAAATGATTAGCCGCACTTCACTGTAACATTTGGTGGGTGCACTGACCTCGGCGCAGTTGGCGCCAGGTCAACGGATCCAACAATTTCCTTGCACCAAGCTGCCGTTGAGGGGAAACTAGGTTGGCGGCAACTCAGTGGATACCCCATGTGTTTCACGACTCACTGTTAATTCCAAAAACCCATGACTGTCTTGGTTTCTAGTCTCTGTAACACCTTTTTTATACTTCTACCACCTTCAATAGATGATCAAACATGATTCGAAATTAATCCATAGACATTTATAGTACGCCTCTAAAATTCTACGAAAAACCATGAACAAAACTACCATTTCCAAAATCATGCATTACGGCATATCTCAGAGATCAAAACCCAAAAACAGCAGATTAAAACAATGCTACTCACCTGTTATACATTCAAAACCTTGCGACTGCAACTCCTATAACCGCAAGTTCAACTGTTGATTTCCACCCAGATTCTCTTATGTTCGCAAGATGTTTTCTGAACACCCTGATTCTGAAGACTCTGATTGGCAGGAAACCACACGTCTGCTTCTCTCCAAAACCCTAGAACTCCAACCGCCGTTTTCTTCGAACTCAAGGTATGCGAAAAATCTACGCACCGAAATACATTGAGTATTTATACTCACCCTACCCAACTCATGTTTTGGCTGCATGCTCGCCTACGCTTCTCCCTACATGCGCAGCTTCCCAGCCGTTTGATCTAATGAATCCATTCTCCACCTAATCGCCCACATATAATAAACCTTTTATTTAAGACAAATGAATTCAAACAGAAATATAATTCTAATTAAAAATAGCAAGTTACTAACCTTAATCTACCTCGCTTCCACGCCTAATGTCTCAACTCCCCAATATACCCCTGCTTTACAGATCTCTGCAAATTTTACCCATACAGACTGATTAATTTTATAAACAATAATTACGTGGAAATTTTGGGGTTTTACAATATTAATTTATTAATTCATTTGTTTTACATTAAAATTCATTTAATTTAATATCATTTAGAATAATGATTAAAATATTTTTTTAAAATATTCTTATTTTATTCAATTAGAATTCTTTTAGGTAAGTATAAGTACTTTTGAATTAAATTTGCTAGAATAACGGGTATATACAAAATTATTATTATTATCAATAATTTAGGTATATATTATTTAATAAAAAAATCTTTTAGATAAATATAATTAAGGTTCATATAATTAGTAGGATTTTATTAGACTTACACATATAACAAAAAAGTTAATTTTGAAATTAAATATTTTATTTGAAATTCTTTTAGATAAAGTACAAGTAGTTTTTGAATTAAATATTTTATAATAATGGATAGATATAGGAAGTCATTGTTATTGATAATTTAGGTTTTATTATTTAATTAGTCTTTTAGAAAAGTATAATTAAGGTTTATATAATTTAGTAGGATTTTATTAATTAAAATTTATTCTTAAATTTTTATGTAATCAAGGTTTATGTAGAACTTTATCAGATTCACATGGCAATAAAGAAAGATAATGTTACTTTTGAAATAAAATTAAATAAAGATTTTAGAAGAGGGTAATTTAGGTATGCAAAAATGAAAACACGTTACATAGTTCGTGCTTTTAATAGTAGTATAGATTTCATAGTTGAAATATAATGTGGTAGATATCTAAATTGTATGTGTAGATAATAAATCAAGTCAGGTTATGCCAACACTTGATGCTTTTTAGTTTTGGTCCTCTTTCCCATTAAACTGTATTTCTATAATGCGGTAGATATCTAAATTGTATATGTAGATAATATATTTATCTATTATTTGGTAGTTGAAATATAAAGTGGCAGATATCTAAATTGTATGTGGTAATATATTTATCTATTATTTCTTAGTTGTTTATCTATAATTAGATTGTATTCATTGGTTTGTTTACATAATTTCTTTTCCAAAATAGTTTCCTATTAAACTAAATTTGTAGGATTAGAGAAAAAAGGGCAACGATAAGAATGGAAAGTATCTGGACAATCAAATATGATAAACTTCAAAGGATTTAGAAAAGAAATAGGTAATTCGGCAATTTAGTCTACGTTGGAAAGAAAAAGCAAAACACCCCACTAATTAAAGTAACGAATCTAACTGGATGAACTTAAGCCGCCATCCAATCGCAGAAGCCTATTTCTAAGAGCCCTCTATTCCCACGGTGATGCATTATAATATAATATAATAAATTTGTTGGGATTTTTCAGGAAAAAAATAGAGAAACATTATAATAAAATATAAAAAAGATAGGCCAACAAAAAGCTATTTTAAATAATAATTTAATAAAACGTTATTAAAAAAGGAAAAAAAAAATCATTCCAGTGATAAACACGGGGAAGCAACTAGTTATAAGTTACAAGGGATTTCTATCGTATTGCCTCAAGTCGACCAATTTTAATAGAAAACTTCCTTCTTATTGTTACTATAAATATATCCAAAAACTTCCCCTTAAAAAAGGATTTACAATAATATCTCTATTGTCTTTCGTTACTCCATAAATTGATAGGGATACCATGGCCGCAGGACACAGCTACGACCCCCATGATTTACTACTAGACCCAGTAGACCGTATGTGAGCTGCATAACACTCTCTCTTTCATAGCACATCAACAATCTCTTTCTGTTTTTGATTTGCCTATTTAAACAAAATCTCGTTATTGAATGCTGCTTCTTTTTTTTCTTTTACTTCATTGTTTCTTATATCAACCACTCAGACTATTGTCACCCACCACCACCCAATACACCCACCATTACACCCCTCACCCACCACCACCACCACCACCACCAACTCCACCCACCCACCTAATTGCTTTTATTGCGCTTTATTTATTTTTTTTAGCAATTTTGAGGAGCAATACCAAATTCAGCCCTAATCTTACCTATTACCAGTCTAATCTATTTCTTCCTCTAATATAGACAATTTTACGAATTTGCAAATAGTTAATTTCAATCTATTTCATTGCAGGTGACTATGCGGTTTCTTGCAATTTAGATGATGTTACTGAGAATCCGTGTTATTCATCCCTACCAGAGGTAAAAGAGCCCCTGAATTTTTCTAAGGATGATTTTAAAGATGTTCTTTCCACCCTTGGTGCCCGGAGCAAAGATGTTTCAACACCATATTCTCCCAGTTTAAGAGGTTTTCCTGAGAGTTCCAGCTTTGACAACTTGTTCTGTGATCCGGAACTTTATTCGGGTTTAAGAGGTTTTCCTGAGAGTTCCAGCTTTGAAAACTTGTTCTGTAATCCGGAACTTTATTCGGGTTTATGTATTCCGTCTGACTCTTTGCATGATCTGGAATGGTTTCCCGGTTTTTCCGACAATCCCATTTCTCTATGTCCTCTTGATTTTGATCAGAAGTACGAACAGAAAGTAGATAAAAGAGTACCACTGAATGATATTGGTTCCAGGCAGCAAAATATATACATAACTAAACCAAGGACTGAGTCTACTGATAGCAGTGTAACTTCGTTAAGATGGTTACCTTTATCATCTGCAGAAAATGAGAATCCCAGTGATGGAAGTCAGAATAACAGTTCTGCGATTGGTAGGAGATGCGCCCATTGTCAAGCAGAGGAGACACCGCAATGGAGGATGGGACCGAAGGGACCAAATACACTTTGCAATGCCTGTGGTATACAATACAAGTTTGGGTGGTTGGTGCCAGAGTATCGGCCGGCGGCGAGTCCAACCTTTAACAGTCTGGTGCACTCCAATAGTCATAAGAAGATAATGAAAAAGAGGAAGTTACAATAGAAAACTTTATGATCTTTTATATGCAATTAACTCTCAAAATAGCAGTGAAATCGATATATTTATTTTCTTTAGGTTCTTAGTTCCATTTTTCTTTTGTGGATAGATTATTATTTTGTTCTATTTATTTTTGTTAGGATAATTTTTATTTATTTATGTATTAATGGTTGTTGGCTTGATGGGTTTTTATTAGATCCCAGAGCCTCAGCCAAGGCTTAAAATTGGAGATATTTTTTTTTGTTAATATTCATTCTACTATAACATCAGAGAGGCAAAATCATCCACTGTTTAATAGCTCTCAACCCACTAAAGAGTTGCTGAACAGTTGCTACTTGCTACTGCCACCAATATTCTGCATCTTGATACAATCTATAACATAAAGAGCTCTGAACCTCATGGAGATGGAATACACAATCAAGGTGTGAGTTTATTCCGTTAACCAAATATAGCAACATATATTCACATCTCTCTTTAGACATTTGGTATCCCTGTATTCACATGTTTTCTCCAATCTAGCCATAAAGTCTCTTGATTTTTCAAGTTCTAGCAATGCCATCGTCATGTAGGGATAAAACATTTGGACCCCGAGGCAACTGTACTACAAGATAAAATAACTTACAGATTGATGGGAAGCCTACTCGAGTATCATCCATATTTTCATATGTTGCCTTTACTGCTTCGATAACTCTCATCCTTGTCCCCGACCATGTAACGATTTTCAGTCGCACTCAAGCCAGATGAATGGAGTATTTTTCTCCTCTTTACAAGTTGCAATGCAGTTTGTCTGTCATCCAGAGCCTCCTCACAATCAGGCTGCATGTAGCAATAACCTTATGAAGCTTAATGGACAGGGAAAATGTCAAGCTCCAATGACCATATTACCATCACAGGTCCCTTCGAGCAGTACCTTAATCTGTAAAGCCTTGTCAAAGCTTTTGAGGGCTTCATCAGGTTCCCCAAAGTTCAATTGGGCTCTAGCAAGTGTGATCCAGGCCTGAAAAACATTTTTGCTTCCTTAAGGGGCAGAGAATCATAATGGACATAAGCATGTGAAATTGACTCTCTGAGAACCTACCTAGGAAAAAATATCTAAACAAGATAGTTCATAAAAGTTTAAAAAAAAAAGTGAATGATCATATAAAACGATACATTCAAGATTTCTATTATACAGTTAGTAGCATAAGATGCTTCTCAACTTATGTAGACCAAATCTTCCATGGTTCAGTATGATTTAATGCTGGTGAGAGCTAATAGGGTAGCATCCATAGCTTTCCCTTAAGATTTATTACAGGTGGGACACTCAGACCTGATGTGACCAAAGCCTTGACATCCATGATACCTAATCTGCTGATTCTTTTCAGTTCAGGTGTCCTCAGTGTTTTTGCCCTCTTTGCTATATTTCTTATCTTTGCTGGAGGTACCCTTAAACCAATCATTGCCTTTCTTATTTTTATTGATCTTAAGGATCTTTTTGAATTTTTTTTTTTAAAAAAAAAAAAGGCAATTTCATCATCTGCCATAGACTCCACATTGGAATATCACAAATCTCTTTTAGTAATGGAATAGATAAAAAGAATATCATATATGCAACCAAGTCATATCCACACCTGTATAACAAAAATAAAGGAACAAGTATCTTAAACATAACATTTCGTCGACATTTTGCCGACTTACGGGAATGCTTGACATTCCCTTTTCCAAGGTGGTTTCGTGTCACCACCTTGGAAGATGGATTGGTCTAGTTTAGGCTAGATTGGACTTTATTTGTGCTTGTAAATTCCAAATATGGTTTGGTTGTTCTCAATATCTTGAAATATTATTTTTGTCTTGCTTTGAGTGGTTTTTTCACGGAATAGCCACAGCAACATACTAAAACCTCAAAAAGAAATCCAAAAAGCTTATAGACTAAGCAAGAAGAAAAAATTTGAAGGTGCACAATTCAGTGTTAATGTGGCAAGGCCAGCATATGTTGACAATGATGAATATACCAATGTTAATAATGATGAATAGAATAAAGTGAATGGGAATAAGAGGCAAAAAGGGGCAGGAATGCTTCATAATACCTTCTAATATGTTATAAAGTTGGCTTCTCTATATAAAAAAAAAAAACTACGAGACCTCCATTTGTTAATCTAAACACCTCAAAATACAAAGTCTTGCAATATTTATAAGTCCATTTGCACAATATACAGCTACAAGAAGTTAATATATGACATGGAAAAAAAAAGTAAGAAAAAAGAGTAAAGAAACACAAGTAGAAGATACAAAATTGCTTATGACATTAGAAAAAATGATTTAATACTTCATAACTATAATAAGTTAAATGAGTATAGAATTGACAAACCTCTGCCCATGAGGGTTCCAATTCTGTTGCCTCTGCACAGAAAGTAGCATGAATGACTAAAATATTGGAACCACCACTTGTAAACAGAAGGAAAAAACAAGATTCGTTAAATTTCTAGAAGCATGTTACAATGTTAGAAAATTATTTTTCTTCATTTTAGATTAGCAATAACGTAGAAAAACTATGCAGAAATAAAATAATATACTCAATTTCTCAGATCGAAACAGAAGAAACAATAATGGAACTTAGCAATGAAAAATTGCCTAAAAAAACCTTACAATCAAGCCAATCACTTAGATTATTTCTAGAATTTTGGAAGATTATTACTGAGAAACTTATTTCTAGCCAGAAAAGTAATTGGAAATAAAAAAAAAAAAAAGAACAAAGGTAATTAAGAACTGGGGCGCACGAGTTGCTGCTTTCAGAGCATTCCAAGCATCTCCAATTTCAAGTAGAACTTGTGCCTTCTGTTCATGCAGGAGTGTTCTTTCAGGAACCAAAGTAAGAGCAGCCTCCCACTTTCCAAGTGCATCTTGATATTTCCCTTCCTTCAAACAACAGATGTATCATAAGAGCTGGTCATTGGTATGGATCAGAAAACAAATTATAAGTAGAATCTACCACCACTTAAGAATTTATATGATGTATATAACAATTATTACAGGTGTTTATTTGTTCTGGGCTCATAAATTTATATTTTTCAATCTCTGAAGCATAAAACCGGCATGGCATACAATATAGCTGCAAGTATGATCATGCAGACATTGTAAAGCTGCTTTTACCAGTCTCAAAGAAGATCTCAATTCAAGGTGATTTAAAATCTGTTTCTATGCCATAATCCCAAGAAGCCCATGGATCATATCTAATTCTCTTGACAATTCATACAGCAAGAAAGGGGCCCACAACCTAGAATAAAATGTGCTTTGGGTATCCAGGATGTTCTAGTTTGTGATAATTTTCAGAAATTGTAGGAGATTAGATCTTTTATTTCCTGTACACTGTTGGTGCACATGTATCTCTTGATGATTCTACTTAAGCGACACAATAAAAGCTTTTTCTATTCTTTCATCTGGGTTCGAATCCTACTGAGAGGTCCACTAGAGATCAGAAATTGTTGAAGAAACAACAAGATGTTTCTTTTGTCCCTTCCAGGCGATCGGAAAATAAAGAAATGGTTGATATATTCAAGATAATTACATATTTACAAAATACCATCTCAATTCATCCTATTTCATCAGATCTGGGATGTGATATGGTTCCGAAGGATGAACCAGATATGGACAGTTCCAATAAGATTTCATTCTTGAACAAAAATCCATTTTTGGATTTATTTCATGTATTCCATGACCGGAACAGGGGGGGATACGCGTTACACCACGATTTTGAATCAGAAGAGAGATTTCAAGAAATAGCAGATCTATTCACTCTATCAATAACCGAGCCGGATTTGGTGTATCATAAGGGATTTGCCCTTTCTATTGATTCCTATGGATTGGATCAAAAAAAATTCTTGAATGAGGTATTTAACTCCTAGGATGAATTGAAAAAAAATCTTTATCTCTTGCAAATCCTCCTATTATTTATGAAGAGAATGAATCCTTTTATCGAAGGATCAGGAAAAAATCGGTCCGGATCTCCTGAGGGAATGATTTGGAAGATCCAAAACAAAAAATAGTGGTATTTGCTAGCAACAACATAATGGAGGCAGTCAATCAATATAGATTGATCCGAAATCTAATTCAAATCCAATATAGCACCTATGGGTACAAAAGAAATGTATCGAATCGATTCTTTTTAATGAATAAATCTGATCACAACTTCGAATATGGAATTCAAAGGGATCAAATAGGAAATTATACTCTGAATCATAGGACTATAATGAAATATATGATCAACCAACATTTATCGAATTTGAAAAAGAGTCAGAAGAAATGGTTTTATCCCCTTATTTCTCGAACTGAGAGACCCATGAATCGGGATCCTAATGCATATAGATACAAATGGTCCAATGAGAGCAAGAATTTCCAGGAACATTTGGAACATTTCGTTTCTGAGCAGAAGAGCCATCTTCAAGTAGTGTTTGATCGATTACATATTAATCAATATCCGATTGATTGGTCCGAGGTTATCGACAAAAAAGATTTGTCTAAGTCACTTCGTTTCTTTTTATCCAATTCACTTCTCTTTTTGTCCAAGTCGCTTCTCTTTTTGTCTAAGTCACTTCCTTTTTTCTTTGGGAGTTTCAAGAATATCCCCATTCATAGGTCCGAGATCCACATCTATGAATTGAAAGGTCCGATAGAACAACTCTGCAATCAATTATTAGAATCAATAGGTGTTCAAATCGTTCATTTGAATAAATTGAAACCATTCTTATTGGATACTTCTCAAAAATCGAAATTCTTGATCAATGGAGGAACAATATCACCATTTTTGTTCAATAAGATACAAAAGTGGATGATTGACTCATTCCATACTAGAAATAATCGCAGGAAATCCTTTGATAAACTAATTCCTATTTCTCAAAGATATCCCACAATCGAGACAATTGGCTGAATCCATGAAACCATTTCATAGAAGTTCATTGATATCTTCTTTTTATAAAGCAAATCGACTTCGATTCTTGAATAATCCACATCACTTCTGGTTCTATTGTAACAAAAGATTCCCTTTTTATGTGGAAAAGGCCCGTATCAATAATTATGATCTTACGTATGGACAATTCCTCAATATCTTGTTCCTTTGCAACAAAATATTTTCTTTGTGCGTCGGTAAAAAAAAATGCTTTTTTGGAGAGAGATACTATTTCACCAATCGAGTCACAGGTATCTAACATATTCATACCTAACGATTTTCCACAAGGTGGTGACGAAACGTATAACTTGTACAAATCTTTCCATTTTCCAATTCGATCCGATCCATTCGTTTGTAGAGCTATTTACTCGATCGCAGACATTTCTGGAACACCTCTAACAAAGGGGCAAATAGTAAATTTTGAAAGAACTTATTGTCAACCTCTTTCAGATATGAATATATCTGATTCAGAAGGGAAGAACTTTCATCAATATCTCAATTTCAATTCAAACATGGGTTTGATTCACACTCCATGTTTTGAGAAATATTTACCATCTGAAAAGAGGAAAAACCAGAGTCTTTGTCTAAAGAAATGCGTTGAGAAACGGCAGATGTATAGAACCTTTCAATGAGATAGTGCTTTTTCAAATCTCTCAAAATGGAATCTGTTCCAAACATATATGCCATGGTTCCTTACTTCGACAGGGTGCAAATATCTAAATTTCACCCTTTTAGATACTTTTTCAGACCTATTGCCGATACTAAGTAGCAGTAAAAATTTTTTATCCATTTTTAATGATATTATGGATCAGATATATCATGGCCAATTCCTCAAAAAAAAATGGTGTCTTCCACAATGGAATCTGATAAGTGAGATTTCGAGTAAGTGTTTACATAATCTTCTTCTATCCGAAGAAATGATTCATCGAAATAATGAGTCACCCGTTCCATCGATATGGACACATCTGAGATCACCAAATTCTCGGGAGTTCCTCTATTCAATCCTTTTCCTTCTTCTTGTTGTTGGATATTTCGTTCGTACACATCTTCTCTTTGTTTCCTGAGCCTCTAGTGAGTTACAGACAGAGTTCAAAAAGATCAAATCTTTGATGATTCCATCATACATGATTGAGTTGCGAAAACTTCTGGATAGGTATCCAACATCTGAACTGAATTCTTTCTGGTTAAAGAATCTCTTTCTAGTTTTTCTGGAACAATTAGGAGATTCTCTAGAATAAATACGGGGTTCTGCTTCTGGCGGCAACATGCTATTGGGTGGTGGTCCCGCTTATGGGGTCAAATCAATACATTCTAAAAAGAAATATTTGAATATCAATCTCATCGATCTCATAAGTATCATACCAAATCCCATCAATCGAATCACTTTTTCAAGAAATACGAGACATCTAAGTCATACAAGTAAAGAGATCTATTCATTGGTAAGAAAAAGAAAAAACGTGAACGATGATTGGATTGATGATAAAATAGAATCCTGGGTGGCGAATAGTGATTCGATTGATGATGAAGAAAGAGAATTCTTGGTTCAGTTCTCCACCTTAATGACAGAAAAAAGGATTGATCAAATTCTATTGAGTCTAACTCATAGTGATCATTTACCAAATAATGACTTTGGTTATCAAATGATTGAACAGCCGGGATCAATTTACTTACGATACTTAGTTGACATTCATAAAAAATCCACGTAGCGATTGAGACGGGGGGAGATTCATAGAAACATTTTGATTTAATTTAAGGCAAATAATATTCATTACTTGAACTTGAAGTGGCTCTTTCGGGCATTTATCGAAAGAATGCAATTGCTTCAAATTTTACCAATTGAGATATCTAGAAACAATATTTTATTATTTATTCATTTGAAGTGGCCCTTATTCAATTTTTCTATTTCTATATTCTTTACAGATCCAAGGACTACAAATTAATTACAAATAAAAAAAGGGGAATAGATCCATAGGTTCGATACCTTGTTATAGAACTCATGCTTCATAGAAATATTAGATCGGGTAGAGCCGGCAAATGAGGTGGGTTCATTAACAATCACAGATAAAAAATGGCAAAAAAGAAAGCATTCACTTCCCTTCCATATCTTGCATCTATAGTTTTTTTGCCCTGGTGGATCTCTCTCTCATTTAATAAATGGCTGGAATCTTGGGTTACTAATTGGTGGAATACTAGGCAATCCGAAACCTTTTTGAATGATATTCAAGAAAAGAACATTTTAGAAAAATTCATAGAATTAGAAGAACTATTCCTCTTGGACGAAATGATAAAGGAATACCCGGAGACACATATACAAAGGAGAATCCACAAAGAAACGATCCAATTAGTCAAGATGCACAATGAGAGTCATATCCATACGATTTTGCACCTCTCGACAAATATAATCTGTTTCGCTATTCTAAGCGGTTATTCTATTCTGGGTAATGAAGGACTTTTTAATCTTAATTCTTGGGTTCAGGAATTCCTATATAACTTAAGCGACGCAATAAAAGCTTTTTCTATTCTTTTATTAACTGATTTATGGGGCCCACCGTCACCTAGCTTTCTTTTTTGTTATTTTTTAGATATATTAATTTTAAGACTTCAAATTAGAGTTCATATTACCAACAGCAGGTTTTGGAACTAGGAAAAATTGGTCACATTTAGGCTGCATTTGGTATTGCTTCTCAAAACTTGCGGTACAAAATCAAAAAAGCAATTAGATTGCTTTTGTTTCTGTGAAGATCTTTTTATGAAGCAAAACTGTTTGTTTCGCATTTGTTTTGCTGCAAAAAAAAAAAAAAGCATTTTGGATAATACTATTACAAAATACACTGTTATGGTAGGGGGTGAGGGGTGGTGGTGGATGGTAGGTGTAGTGGTGGTGGTGGTGTTGTGCCCAAGTGTGCTGATGTGTGAGTAGATTGGTGTTAATGTTGGTGGGTGAGTGGGGGTTTTGGTGGTGGTGGTAAAAGTGGTGGAAGTGTGGTTGTGGGTGGGGGTGTAGTGGTCGTTGGATGGTGGTGCTGGGGGTGATGGGGATTTTGTGGAGGTGATAATGATGGTGGTCGCAATGGGTGGATGGGGATGTGGTGGTTGGTGAGTGGGTGGGTGTTGGTAGTCGTTGTGGGGGTTGTGGGTGGGTGGTATTGGTGGTGGTGGGCATGGTTGGGCCATGGTGGTGGTGTGGGTGCTGGTGGACATGTTGGGTAGTGAGGGGGAGGTGAGGTGGTGGGGTTTGTAGGTGGGGTTCTGTGGGGGTGTGAGTGGTGGGTGGTGTTAATAGTGATGGTCGATGGGTGGTTGGTATTAGAAGCGATAAAGCAAATTTTTCTATTTTTTGCTTTTTATGTGAAGCAAAATGATTGCTATTTTACTTTTTCATGAGAAGCAAAATGAAGAAAAAAAATCACTAACCAAACATACTCTTTTTATTGTAGAAAGATTAGTTTTACTTAAATAAGCAAATAAAAAGCAAAATCAATGCCAAATGTAGCATTAGAGGATTTCTGATCCATCCAGAAGGAATTTTGAGTGTTTTTAACCTTATAATGAATTGGAGTTGGAGAACAAATCATTTTGGATGTTTGGTGTTGACTATAAGCCTATATTAAGGTCCTTAACATTGACACACTGCATGGTAATGAATTTGGAAAAAAAACAAATTTTGTTCTCCTTTATGAGCTTATTATGGTAATTTGATCCACCAATAGTAGCTTCTTTTTCTTATATAATGGTTTGTCGTAAAACATTCACCATAAGGTTTCTGATTTCCATTGTTTTATTAGATATTTTATGCCTTTGTTTCTCTATCTTAATTCAATTACCTTCAACTTGATTAACATCTTCTTTCTCATGTTTATAGTTAGCATACAAACCCCACTTCCATAAAATGTCCATAAATACTGAATTTTTCGTTTCCATTAAAAAATATATATATTTTAAAGACTTCAGAAATATATATATTTTAAAGACTTCAGTCTCTCTAGAAGACCCATGACCCTGTCTTCTCCAACATCAATTTGGTATCATAGCTAATATGGTAGAGATAGGAGACAGTTACTTTTTTCTAATACATGAAATAAAAGAGCAGTTTTGCACAAGAATATGATTCATACAAAGACAAGTAGTACGATAAAACGAAAGCCAGGAACGCTCATATGCATGGCCATGATAAGATGATTAGTTTAACTTAGGAACTACTTTGAGGAGAAATTTCTGGTCTTACCAGATTATTTTGATAATTTTAAACCAAGAAAGTGTTAGTTCATGACAACTCGATCTTGTTATGGAGTTGAAGTCTCAAAATTTTTATGAGCCAGAGAAAACGAATGACTTGGGAAAAAAAAACTGTACGATGAGAAATAAAATGACAGGGCCAACAAAAAAGAGCCAATAAAAGATATTTCAGATATAATCTCAAATCTTATTGGTTCTGGTATGAAAACAAAATGATACAATGTGGTAGTAGAAGGAAAGTTCGTCAGTTTAGCTCACCTGGTAAGCAAGGTGCAAGAGACTACTATGATTTCTAGTTCCATGGTCTAGGGCTTAGACTTCTAAGAGCAATTGCAGCCTGTAATACGAAATTTAAAGCTCATCATGTAGAGCATGCCAGATTAACAATACACTTTAATCACTAGCTTTTTCCTTGGAAATTTTGACAAAGATATGTCCTTTGTTGCTTGCTTGATCCTGCACATCCCTCCCATTTAGTTATACAGTGATACTTCCTCTAGCTACTGCACATTGCTCCCTATGGAAAAGGTTCAGAATGGGGCTTTCTTTCCAAAAGTGAGACAGTGGATAGGTTAACCAATGTATGAGAAGGTCCCTCAAAACAATAACCCAATGATCGATCAGAATGCCCTTGCTACTTATTGCTGTTGTGGAAGTGCATCAAAGATATTATCACATATGATCTTCATATGTGCAGCATTCAAACATTACAATAGCCACAATGTTCTTCAGGCAGAACCATACAATCTCCATCAATTTCCAAGACAATTTGGTTTTGACCATTCCATTCGAGCACCCAATCACAAAGTCTAGCACTTTAGATTTAACCTTGCAAAACTAGTGGGGTACTAAGAACATACGATGAGAAATGGCACCAGGGCTAATTTCATCATAATACCAAATGACAGAAAGGGATAGATGGTCAAGGAGTATGTCCAATGGTGGTATCAACTAACATTTTCTTACTTTCTGACCAACAAGCTGTTAACATTCAAAAAGTAGCAATTCTCTAATTAAGAAAGAGCTTAGAGTTGAAATTCTCCTCCTCTTAAACCCACATATTAACCCATTCCCGAGTATGGGCAACCACCTAGATCATCACAATATTGAAAAGCTCACCAGCCTAAGCAGAAGCCAACTGGAACATAAAAGGAAAGGGAGGCTTGGTACTCGTCAACCGGAATGCATCCCCTACCAAGCAGAAGCCGACTCAAACCATGAAATGAAATACTGCCTTATTTAGACGTTTTCTGCCACAATAAAAAAAAGGTCAAAACTAATTCTTCAAACCTAAAAACAAGGTAAAGGGTGATTCCATAGGAATGGGCTTTTCTCTTTCTCATTCTTGGGAGAACTCATTCTCCCACACCTAACCAAATGCTTATCTATCAACTATAACTCATTCTAATTATTGGAACTTAGTCTAAGCCATGAACTGAATTCCCAAAATGAATTCCAAACAGCACCCTACAAGCATATTTCGAGGCCAATGAAAATCAAGGACTACCATCAAGTTGTTAAATGATGAAAACATATGTGGAAGAAAAGATATCTTTGTACTATACAGAAAGTTGAAACTAAAGACAGGATCATGCTAAGCAATTTGAAGACTTAATAGTAATGCTTTCAAAGTTTATCTCCGAAATAGTTTTCTACTATCAGAAAAGAGAACACAACATATTCAAAAATAAAAATAAAAAATAAATAAAATTAAATTAAACAAATTAAACTCCAAACAGTGAGACATTAGTATATTTTTCTCCGAGATCCTCACTCCTCACACCCAAGAAATTACACAGATTATTCAGAAATGGAAATTGCAATAATCTGCTCCAGCTCTCATGGCTTCCTTTTTTCTATATCTCGTGTGATCTATCTTTTCTAAACCGATGAGACCCTCTCACTAGTTTGTAGGATTTGTTTCTTGTGTTTTGTATATGCTCTACACAACATACATGTATACTTGATCATGAAATACAATTACCTTCTCCAAAAAAAAAAAAAAAAGGCTTTTTGCACCCATATCCTTACATTATAAGAAATTTGCATCTATACCTTCTTGTGTTTTAATATTTGTATTCATGTCCCTCCATTTAACTCAATTGTTGCACTTATACCACTAACGTTAAAGATCGTTAACTTTTATTCTTTACTTTTACTAAATGACTAAAGTAACCTTTTATAAAATAAAAAATATTTTGTATTTACCTCCTATATTATCTTATATTTTATTTATTTTATTGTATTTATCCCGTTTATACCTAAAGTCATTAATATTAATTTGTTTAATTTGTAATTATTCATTTAAATTCAGCTAAACATAATCATTTGGCTAACTAATTTTTTTTTTTTAATCTTATAGAAGATTATATTAGTCATTTAATAAAAAATAAATAACAAAAGTTAACGAAATTTAAAATTAAGAGTATAGTTGCAGCAATTATGTTAAATTGAGGGATATCGATACAATTACTAAAAACAGGAGGATATACATGCAAATTACTATAATGTAGGGGCATGGATGCAAAAAACCCAAAAAAAAATAATTAAACACCAAACACCAAAGAACGAATATAAAATCCGATTTCGACAGATATCTTATTGTCCAAGAGCTCCTCCATCCAAAATAGATATATGAACTTTCAATCACATCTTATGTATCTTTTGTTTATTCTTCAATATAATCCAATAGAGTTTTTCTGCAAAAACTTTGCCTATCTGTTGGTCACTGTGGATGATTAGCTAATAAACGCTTGCAAAACAATCCAATTACCATCTCTGTGCTCTTAGACCATGTTTTGCCGGTGCAATCTGCATGGTGTTATCTACCACTCCCAGGAACCTATGAACACATGCCATAAATAACTACACCGTCCCACTGTATAACACTTTGACCTATCAATTAATTATCAATATAGAGACAATTAGAATCCGCACTCATAATGCACATGAAACGGGTTTAATGCAAGATACCGAACCATCATCCAAAGTTCCAAACCATGCCAATTCAGGCAATTGGGATTTAGGGCGGCGTCATTCCATAAAAAAATTTATAATCAAATACCCTTTTCAGACCTAAGTCGATTCTCTCTGTTTCTTCATAGTATCCTGACTGAACGAAACAAAAGCGATTTTCATGGAAATAAGGATAAAATTAATTTTAAAAAAAAAGGAGAAAAACTACCTCTGCCAGCTTGTTCCCTTCGGACTGAAATGCCTCAGCGAGTTCTAATTGTGGGTTGAGAGGCTCAGAATCTAGGGTTTTCTGGAGATCCAGACGAATCTTCTGGTCTGAATCGGGTTTGCCATGTTCGTCGTCGTGTTCTTCACTTCGATCAAAAGGCAGGTTTGGATAGCGGGAAATAACAGAACGAGAGCTCTTGTCGCCTCCCCTTTTGTTCTTCCATGTAAGTTTCATCTTCCCTTCCGCTCGGCTTCCTATTCTATTCTGTAGTCTTAAAATCTAAGCATGCTCCATAAAAGTAAAAACTTAGGAAAGTAGCCCCAAAGGCTTGAGTTCTAAAAAAAAACCAAAAAACTTGGGAAAATTTATTTGTAGTGATATTTCTTGAAAATAATTAAAATACAATTAGTAATTCCCAAAGTTCAACTTATAAGAATGCCCTTCTTCGACTTACTCAACTTGCTTGTAGAAGTCAATAAAATGACTTATAGGAGTTAGTACATAGTGTTGATAAAAGGTACAAGTCATAAAAATAATGTATAAGGACATTATTGGAAGAATTAGTTTGTAATAATAAAATGCAATTAAAATTTAGTTATCGTCAGCTATGATTTCAAAAGTTGATTATGACTGAATTTTAATTATGTCCAAAAATTATCACTTAAAGTTAATTATCACTTATATTCAGTGCATTGCTTACTGTAAAAGAAAAACATCAACTGTCAGATGCATATGCGACAGCATCAGCAAGCAATGCAGCGAAAAACAACACACAATGTCAGCCCTGCGAATGTATATATGAGTTTTCCTACAACACGATAAAAACCAAAGGACGACAGATAAAACTCATTCCTGCACTTTGAGAGTTGCTACCATACGGACCATTTTACATAACAAAATCTTCTGCAACTTTGACTGCATTGATTACTTGACATGAAATGTTGCCTTGTGGAGCATCTCTCTCGTGCCAAGAATTTTTTTTTCCGAGTGGCTCCATGCAAAACATTTATAACAGTGAAAAAAATACTTACCATGAAATGCTCTACATCTCACTGTCATGACCCGTCAAGTTGGAGTTTACTATGTGCCGTTAGATGGCACAAGTATCTAAAGCATTCTAGAAATTTATATGGAATTCAATATAAATATATAAATACAAAAAAAGGTAAACACTTGATGTTTCAATGAATGTATATCAACTAGAGCTACTCCATGAAAGGTCTATTGCTCCAATGGTAAAATATGTGTGTACATCAGATTTGTACATTGGCATGTACATATATTTCAAACAGCCAATGCTCCAACTGATATTCACTCATAGCTAAAGGTTATCTTTTTTTGCCCCAAAGGCTCTCATTTGCTATTGTGATATGAGCACTTTTTCTTTTTTCCGGTGGATGGGTGATCTGGCCAATCAAACTCTTCACAAGCACATGATATAGTAACGAATATGAACTCCAATAATACATATCCATAAGGTTTTTTGTCAATGGTTGTCCAATTAACTTCCAAATATATATCGAACATCATCCGTCCGTGTATATGGTACAATTATAAGCCAAACCATGCTATTTGGCTTAAGTGTTGACACCTGGAGTGTTCTGGAAAATTAAAATTATTTCTATGGAAATGTCTTCACAATGCCCTCCCTACTGCTGATGTTATTAACTCTCGAGTTAGTGGTATTGACAAGAATTGTTATCTTTGCAAGGATCAGTCTGAAAGCCTCGATCATCTTATGATGAAATGCCATTTTTCAAGGGCGGTGTGGTCAAGGCATTGGGAGGAACTGCCCAATCTCAAGGACCTCAGATGTCCTTCTTCAACTGGTTCAAAAACCTGATGTCAATAAAGGATGAAATTAAAGTCTAACTCTAATCTTTTGGAATTTTTAAGAGGTGTTGCAAATTTTGTGAGGATCATTTGGAGAAAGAGGAATTCTGCCATTTATGATGATAATGCCGACAGGCGTGCTCTATGCTTCATAGATTTCAGGAGGATTCCCAGCTGAGGACTTCCTCAGATCAAGCTGCTGTTGGAGGAGCATGCAGAGACAACCATGGTCGATTTATAGGAGGCTTTGCATCACTGGTTGATGCGGAATCAGCCATTCAAGCTAAAGCAAAAGGAGCTCTCGAAGTATTAAATTGGCGTTGAATTTGCAGCTTTCTCTTGTCATTCTAGAGGGTGATTCTCGAACCATCATAGACCTGCTATCTCGGTCTCACGAAGTTTTTCCTTGGCGTATCAGAGGTCTGCTTATGGAGTTTAAAGTTCTTTATTCTCATTTTCAATCAGTCTTTTCTCTAATTGTCTGAGAGAGGCCAACCAGGTGGCTGATCTCTTGGCTAATTTCGCTCTGGATAAATTCTCTTGTGTTTGGCTTCGTGCCCCTCCTTGTATTTCTTTTTCCCTTTTTTCTGCTGATGCTCGGGGTATAACTTTCCTGCGGGACTCATATTTAATTATTGACATGTTGTCTACCAAAAAAGAGAAAAAGGAAAGAGGAAGGTGCCCAAAGGTTAGCGTTTTTAAAATTTTTCTTGGATTAACAAATTTTATGCCAGACTTAATTGTAAAAAAAAAAAAAAAAAAAGAGTCTTTGTGGGCATTAAATGGGCTTGAAGGCCCTGCCCACGCGCATTCAAGGCCCGGTTGTCTCAACGGCTAGCCAGGCAAGGATTAGATCTGTATCATGCCGCGTGTTTCGACAGTGCTGTGTCATTTAGTGCTAGTGGGCCGTTGTGACCCATCACGGCATCTCAAATGGTATCTGGCCTATTTAGATCAAGTGGCATGGCCTGTTTGACATTCATCAAGATCCTTTATATCACCACTAACAACTAACCAACCATGTCATATACAAATATATAAATGGGAAACCTGCGAAACATATACATGAGTAACTTTTTTTTTTTTTTTTTCATTTTTCACTTTCCAAATGACACCCTTTAACAATTTTTTATGCCTTTTATTTCCTAACTGCAGATGGGTTTTGGTGGATCCCTTATCTGGACACTTTCCGTGAATCCCTGTTTTATCTATGTACGTGCATTACTGCACTGAACGTGCACCCTGCCAGTAAAAAAGAGAAAAAAAAAAACGGAGGAAATAACTTTTCCTTGCTTCTGGAGACCAAGCCCTTTCATCTTTAGTTTCATAAGATCTATGCTATACATAACGAGAATAGGAAACCTGAGTAGTATGCCAACAGCTATGCACGACTTTCCCAAAAAACATTTACCGTTCGTTGTTGAAGGCATAAATAATGTAGGATTAAAATAGTCAAAATTCTTTCTGTTTATTTAAAGTCTGACAGTTGCAAAACAGTTCCCCATCTCTCTCTTTACGTGCACCCTGCTACTGTTCTTTATGTTTTCTTAAGGACTTCCATAACCCATTTCACAACTACCTACGTTCACCCTTTCAGTTAGTTTCAAACGATGTTCAAATACAATTAGTTTGCAGTTAATTTCCAATGCCAAGTAGAAGACTACACGGCAGTTTTCAATGCCAAGCAAAAATGCTTATGGCCATTTCGTATTAAGTCCGATATGTACGTGCAGCCACTAGTATGTTGAGCAACGGTCAAAAGAAAAGAGACACAAACTTGCTATTCTAATAGTCAAATCCAGTCTGCTTTCATTGAAAGAAAATAAATGGGATCACAGTCACATCCATCACTAGATCTCACAGTCAAACTAATTATAAAATGTTTTAGTCTAAACACTGGAGAACTAATTACTATTTCTGGTCTTAGTGTCATTGGCAGTTAGTTGAAAGATTCAAGGCTTTTGACTTTGACAGAATTTTGTATCTTATAACTTATTTCTTGGCTTTTAAAAAGGACCAATTGGTTCACAGAAACAATAAAGATGAAAAGGGAGAACCAAATGTCATGCTTTCAGATCCTTGTGTCCATATAGCTTTATCAGGTCCTCATTGGGCCATTTGAAGGAGTCAGCACGTCAAGCAGTTTGTAAAGCAGTGTTAGAGTGTTAATCTTATTTTAATAACATGATTATGTCAGGGAGACAAGTCAAGCTTACGTCAAATGGGGGTGGTTAATTTCACCTCTCACTCTTCTTTAAATTCTTCAGTACTCCATGTCCAGCCTCACTTTGTCACAGAGGGAGAGAGAGAGATGGAGGAGACTAGTTTGCAGGCACACAAGCATTGGGTGAGAATAGGAGAAGGCAAAAGGGTTCCACCCAAGAGGGGAGAAGTGAAGAAGAAGATATTTGCTTGCATAGCCAAAGCTATTGTCTCTTCCATATACTCTTGTCTTGGTGCATAGATGAAGCTTTGCAGATAAATCCTTGCTGTTACTTGTCTTATGTTTCACTTTTTATGTTTACTGGATCATGTTTTGTGTTTCAGTTGATGGGCATATTTGCTTAATTTTGTTGTTAATCATTTCTGTTAGTTTCTTGTATTGGGGATTGCCATGGAGAGTAGTTGAAGTAATCTTACCTGTGATTATGGCCCTGTTTTGACTAAAATTAAGTGAATTATGAAAATATTCAAAAGAGTAAAGCAGAGTTTAAGACCAGTCAAAGTGCATTCCAGCTCCCTTATCAGCAATTTCTGTCCATATGTGACTCTGGTAATTCTCTCAAAGTTACTGCTCCATCATTAATGGCTAATGATTGTTGCTAATACCCAGACTCACACTGTGTTTCTTGAGGAAGAAGAAGTTAGTCATAAAGCTCAATTGAATTATACAGTCAAACAAAGTTGTTGACTGAGTTGCTTAAGAAAACTTACCAGTGGTGGTGAGCTGGAGTTTCTAGAATTATTCTTCTTCTAGAACAGAGGGGCTGATGCTTCATAGTCGAATTGAAAGGATAAGATCAAGAACATTGGACAAAGGGAAGCTTCTTCCCCAAATGTCAAACCAACTTGTCCAAGTAGCTTTAACCCCACCAGTGACCTTCTTTGAAGCTTCTTAATACCCAGGTTTTGAAATGGGTCGGCAAAGGTTGAACCGCAAACCCAACATTTTAATGGTTGCGTTGCCAATATATACACATCCACCTTTTAGGGAGCATGATTTTAGAAGAGACCAGTGACTGGCATCTAGCGACAACTCAAGCGACTCACAAAATCTCAGATAAAGGAAGGTTGTCTAGAATTCTCTCTTTGATTTCACGAGGGTGGGTTTAGAACCCACACCTTGGATATGAACTGAACCAGCCTCTGCATGGGCCGACTGAACCTGTTAGTTCTTAATGCATCAGTGTCAGCAAATCTAAATAGTATCTGATTAAAATTTGATGGGGACTGCATCCAAACCTAATTTCCTCCTTATGGTCCCATGTTTCCGTACAAAGATCACAAACACAAACAAACATGATACACCACATCTTGTTTTTTTAATCTCTAACATCAGCCCAACATCAGCCCTAGAGCCAGTGGCAAAAGCCTCGGTACCTTAACTTAGCCCTCAAGTTTTCTCCTTCATTGGCTCTTCTACTGCATAAAACACAATTTTCCAATCCCACTAAGCACTCAGATACTACTGCATAGTTCAAACGGAGAAGAGAGGCCATATACTCCAATGAAGGTTGAAACAGAAAAGATGAAGATGATAAGTGAAGGTACAAGAGAGAGTAAGAGAGAGATGGGGTTGGAACCTGGTGTAAAAGGGCTCGGTCTCAATGCGGAGATTGGGTTCGAACCAAAGAGAGCGTCTGTATTGCCACTCAGGAGGAAGTCTGTGAAGAGAATGATGTTTGATTACATTGCTCAAGTCATGGCTTCCTTGCTTTGCACATCTGCTTAATTTACAGACACTATGGAGTTATAGGGCATATAAATTTTCTTTTCTTTTAATAAAGAGACTCTGGCTGTTAGAATTCTTCTTTTTATGTAGGTTCACATTAATTGTATTTTTTGGTTTTATTAAAACATGTTGAATATATAGTCTCCAATGATATTACTTGTGATCCAATATTATGGGTGATCAATTTACTTGGGTTTGATGCACCTTATTTTGTATATTTGATATGTGATATAAGTCATTAGGAGTCTCCTTAAAATCCTATTTGGAATTGAAATCTTTAATGGGAGGTAAGCCTAAAACTCAGTTTAAATTTTATTCTAAATTCATGCATGTGAATAATATACAAATCTAACAATTGGTATTTTCATGTTTAAAAAAAAAAAAAACAGAAAAATTCTGTTTTTTTTTCACGAATTAAACATTGGCCGGAATTTAAAATTCTAATCCGCCGGATTCTGGCCGTCAATCGGCCGGAATTTCTTAGGGTTTTGTTCCCCTCATCAAAGAATTTACATTTATGTAGTTTGCCCTAATTTGTGCTTAAGATATAGCACGAATTGAAGACTGTTCTTCAAACCCGAAATCATGCATGAATTTTAATTACATGAAATAACGATGAATTCTTGTTGTTATTGTGTTTTTAGTACACAAAAGGGTTTCTGGGACCTGTATTTTTATTCTCCATGGTTTAATTGCATCCAATACAAGGATTTAGAGGCGAATTAAAGTTAGGGTTTCGGCCTCTATAGAACCGAAATTTTCAGATGAGATAAATCCTCTGTTTAATCGAAAGCCATCACGTATTATGCCACATATCTTATTAAAATTTTCTCAGGATCAAAATCCCTCAGTAACTTTTGAATTTGGTTCAGAATAGAGAGACAAATTACAGTTTTTTGAGACTAGGGTTTCGAACGCAAAGAAAACTGACAATTTCGGTTATTGTTTTCGTCTTTTTAATCATTACTCATGACGTATTAAGCTCTCATATTGTTTATAATTCGATTTATAACAAAACTCAACAAGAATTGTTGGATTTGGTTTAGAAATTAAAGAGAAATCGAAAAAACTATTTTTCAGGTTTGATACGGGTCTATAGACCCGGATATGGACCCGCTAGGACCCGGCTGGAGGTAGGGGACGACTCCAGCCGAGCCTAGCCTTCCCCCACGCGCATGTGCGGCGCGTGCGGTCGATTTCAGCGGGTTTTTTTGGGGTGTTCTTTTCACTGTTTTGATCCACTCGCCCAGATCTACTTTAGTAGCATATTTTATGAATTTTATAGAAGATTTTTAATGCACTTTTAGCTTTTGGGCATTATGTTTTTTCAATATTTTATTGAGTTAAAGTATGAATTTTTGCCTGAAAGTTTTTGTAGGGATGTTTTATGGTCTGATGAACATGTTTATTGTACTCACTCTCCTTGCTAAAGTGTTACATGTCATTATTCAATTTTTGATGTTAAATGTCATATTAAAAGCATAGATTATGCTTTATTGTTATTTTGATTATATATTGAATTATTCTGAGTATGCAAATATTGTTAAGTGATCAAAATTTATGGGCTTTTAAGGTCTACCATATTTTCCCATTTCAATGAGAAAATTTTAGGAATTGAAGTGGGTGGTGACCCACCAAAGTGGCCCACTCATGGATATTTGCTTACTTTTCTCTATGTAAAAGGCACAATTAAAGGTAGCATTGCTTCTTTTAAAATTATTGCTCATAATTTCCTGCCCAAAGGGCGTTATTGTGTGTGATAATTTTGAAAAGAAGGTATGTTTTTGACTGGATGCATATGTGTCTAGGAAATTTCTTATGCCCAAAGGTAATAGATTTTCGAATGCCTGTGTACCTTTGTTAATCAGCTTCATGATATTGATTTTGAAAGTACCTTAAAGTATATTGTATTCTCTGCCCAAAGGGGAGATTGTAATGATGCACTAAGGCTTTCAACATAATAAGACTCATAAAGTTTTTTCCGAGCTTATTTAATTAACGACCCATGTTAATTAAATAGTATTGAAAACATCCATTTTGTTGCATGCATTATGTTTTGGATGTTTATGATTATATTTATATATTATTTTCCACAATACTAAAAGCCTCTATAACTTCTAGCTAAATATCTATCAATAAAACTTTAACTTGAAATAATTTCATGAGATGGAAACGGAATTTAGAAATTTCTATAGTTATATTGGGACTTGAAATAGCCCTAAAGGAGCCACCTGTTAAATCCACTACGATTAGTAATACCAAGCATAAATCAGATTTTGTGCAATGGGAAAGGGCCAAATAAGTGGAGTCTGAAAATTATTAAGTGGTCTATATTAGATCCTAATCTGAGAGTTATACCTAATAATATTAATACTAGGTTCTTCCTGAATTTGCATAAAGATAATTCGTTTGGATTTTTTGAAAATACTGTTGATTAGTGTATTTATTTCAAAATCAGTGGGAGAAGATTTATCTTTTAGTGTCTAATGGTTCTATTTTTGGGTAGTGTTAAGGAATCCCTTGTGGCATTTTCTATTATAAAACTAAAATTTGTATCGTGTTATAAGCTACACTCTAGGCTATATGTGGTTAAAGAATTTCATTTCTAAACTAAAAGTTATTGATTCCATCTAAAAGCCATTACAAATTTTCACTAATAATAATGTGGTAATATTCTTTTTAAAGAATAATCAGAGTTCAAGTCATACTAAGAATAATAATATTAAATAATTATCAGTTAGAGATAGAGTTAAAATTAGGGTAGATTCCAGTAGAATATATAAATAAGAGGCTATGTTGGTAAATTCCTTAATCATAATAAGGACTTGTACCTAAAGTTTTTAAGGCACATGTGCCTAGTATGGGTATTGTGGAAATTTTTTATGTTTTAAAATAGTGGGAGTTTGATTATAATTACAACTACGTTTGGGTTTAATTCCTTTTTAGGGTATGTAGGTAACCCACATAAAAAGTAAATACCTAAGTTCAGCCACTTTAATAAATTAAAATTTTTCTTGATAATCGATCTATGTTATCAACAAACCTATGTCGTGTATATTGGTGATTGATATGTTATTGAGTATATATTATACTTTTAACTTGTGATGTGCACATTGATTGGTTGATGTCATTTTTGAGCATATATTATGCAATTGTTTTATGTCTTTCTTTGACATCACTTCAGATCTCGGGATATATTGAAAGAAAGACATACTGCGTGTCTCTTCTGAGACATGGTATTTCATTTGGGAAACATATATAGTTTTCATTAGAAAACATAAAGAGGACCGATATGAATTAACACATTTATTGATCACATTTGGGTGCTAAGTTCATACTACATACTGTTACATATAGGTTGGAGGTTGGGATCTATGTTGATGAGGGTATTGAAATTTGTAGCAGTGGAATGGTCTTGCATCAACTAAAAGAAACGGTGTAATGACTTCCATGTTCAATGTTGATATTTTTGTTAGACGGGATCATGTGAATAAGGTGTTATCATTTGGGCTATATGTGGCCACATATGCAGTTCAACCTAAGAGTAATTTTTAAAACAAAATATTTTAAAATTTTTTAGCAATTAATGTTCACCCAAGTGGGAGATTGTTAGAATTTTTCTTTTATGTGGGCTCACATTAATTTCATTTTTTGGTTTTATAAAAATAGGTTGAATATATAGTCCCCAATGATATTACTAGTAGAGTTGTAAGTTTTGCCCGGTCTGCCCTAAGCCCACCCAACCCAATCCTAATAATAGCCCGATCTAAGGTTTTATTTTGGATTTGGGTTTGGGTTGGGCTTGATTTTAGACCTGAACTTGAGTTTGGGTTGGGCTTGGGTTTGCACCTCATAGCCCAAAAAACTCAAAAGCCCAAACTATATAAAGCCAAGGTTAAATTACTTACCGCAAACCCCATCTTCTTCCTAAGTTCTTTCAAACTCCAAGCCCTTCTTCTCTATTTTTCCAATCAATTCCCCAATAAATAAGGTTCTATAGAATTGAGTATAAAGCTTCAAACCTAGAAAATTTTCAAGATTTAGGTGTGAGACATGGAAAAATAACCTAGATGATTCCCTTTATTATCACGCGGGTTCAACAAAATGGGAGGAGTCGCCACCATTCAATTTTTGGTGTGAATGGACACCAAAATCATCAAAATAAGCAAAAAGCAAATCTAAAGTAAAATAACTCAACTTAAAAATAAAATCCAGATATGGGTAAGGGGATTAGATTATGAACGGGGGAATGTGTTAGGCACCCTCATTCACTCACATAAGGTGGTTGCCAAGTGTTGTTCATGTTCAAAGTAAAGAAGGCTTGCTAATTAAAATAATCAAAAAGCTTGGAAAAAGAATCAAACACATGTGTGATACCTCAACATGAGAAGTCTAATAAATTCCAGATCCTCTTTTATGTAAGTATCACTTCTGGGACATCACTATTAAATAGAAATCGAAGCAAAACTTGAACACAAACAAGTTAAGACAAATCCGGAAAATTCGGTAAAAAATGGAGCCATTTGACCATAAATCATTCAAATCAAATTCAAATTGAATCAAACCAAATCCATTTGAAAGATTATGATAAAGAAAACTCAGATAAATTTTCAATTAAATCTGGTTAAAACTCTAAGAGTTATACTCCTTTGAAATCTGCTGTTGGAAATCGGTAAAAGTAACAAGTGGGCAACTTTGGAAATTCATTTGAAAAAATTGGCTCCATGTAAATCCGTGAATTTTTGCATGAATGAAGTATGTAGGGCCATCTTTCAAATGAAACTAGCCCCATAAAAAACTTCATCCGGATGTGCCTTGGGTAACCTCCCAAACAGGCCTCAGGGATCACAGATTAGCCCAGAAATGTGCTGTTGAGCAGTTCTGAGTAAATCAGTCACCCACGACACAAATGAAATCAAAAAAATTCTGAAACCAACTAGATTTGAAATTAGACTCATAAAGGAGTACCCAGAAATCAAAATCACTCAAATCGGATTTAAAACGAGCAGACGGTGCTCATTCAAAGTGACAGGTTCAGCAGTTTGACTTGAATTGACCTGTCGACTTTGATTGAATGGTGTCAAAAATTCACTCCATAAAAATTAATGAAATTTTACAGACACATACTAGACTGCCTCACCTTTCCCATGTCTTTGGAATCACTCCAAAATTCATCCGAATGATGAAGTTATGAGTATCCGAAGTTAGGGTACAGATGCTGTCCAGTTTTGCCACTCTTAAGTAAAATCAACCCAAAATAGTGATTGAGTGTGTGGAATCCATGCAATCCAAACCAAAATCATTTGAAAAAGTATTGAAAAACCTCCAAGAGGAAATAGGGCATGAATTTGGCTCACCATTCTCTTCGATTGAAGAGAATATGCCGAAACCCTAAAATGGAGCAAAAATGCCCAAATCCGAGAGGTTAGACCTAGAGGTCTTCCATACTCAAGATAAACTTGTTTGAAATCAATAAGACATATCCCAGAAATGCTTGGGGCTATTTATTTTAGATTCATCACAATGAAGGCAATAAATCCAAAATACAAGCCAATTCCGACAAAATGAGTGCAATGTGTGCATGTGTACAAATTATCTCTTCAATCATCACAACATATAGCATTTAAAGCACATTAATCAAATGGGGTTCTAAAAAACCTAGGGTTCCGTTCCATTCTCGTTTCCCTTAGTTCTCTCTCCCTGTTTTACGGTTTCGAGATATTCTTGGGGTACTTTGAGTATGAAACGGTTTTCATAGAATCAAAAGGCCAATCAAGAGGGTTCTATAACTAAGAATCAATTCCCAGTCTCATTTCCCCTAGATCCCTCTTCACGTTTTACGGCTAGAGGGAGTCTCGAGGTACTTTGAGTAGGGAAAGGAGTTGCATACACAATCAATAGGCCATTATTCTACAGAAAGGTAGAAGAAAGATTTAACCCTAGAATGTAAAAACAGAAAAATAAAGAAGTTCCAGGCTTACCTGGGTTTCTGGAAGCAATGCGGCAGCGGTTCCCTTCTTCACTCGAAGCTCTCCAATCTCCAACTTATGGCCATTTGCTTGAGGAGAGGCCTCCTATTTATAGGCAAAGGCTAGGGATAAGGGTAAGCCTAATGGTAGACACAAGGAAGTGTCTAACACTCTCCCACTTAACCCTAGGGTTATTTCCGAGATTTCCACCTCTTAAACAAAGGATATGATGGTAAAAAGTGAAAACTTTCGGAAAACCCTAATTTTAAGCAAAAACCTTGTATCTGACAACTCAGGTCGGATACAAGTGAACATTTTTGCATCCGACACATTTCGTCGGATACACTTATGTCTGCTTGTATCCGACGACTTCTGTCGGATATAAACACCCTTGTTTGTATCCGATGACTTGTGTCGGATACAAAGGAAAATGTTCCAATCCGAAATTTTGCATTGGCTACAAGAAAACAAACTATTTTTTAATGTTTTGGCCAATTATGCATTATTTTCTCAGTGCAATTTTGGGGTGTCTACATTAGGAAAGTTGATAATGTTGACCTTTGTATGGATAATGACTTGAGATTTACAAAGGACCTCATTTTCAGTAAGTATTTCTTTCATAATGTTGAATGTGTTGTCTTATAATTTGGTCAATAAATCTTAGAAATGTTATAATTTAAAAACTCAATTTTTTGCTTTCCTATACTAAAAACATTATAAACTTGTTGCTTTTGCTATTATATTTCATTAGATCCTTGATAGATCCCATTAATTTAGGCCAACCCAAACCCAGCCTGAACTCAAGAAATAATTTTATGGTTGGGTTTAGGTTTAGGGTGAGCCAAGGTGAGTTTGGGCCAATTGATTTTAGATTGGGTTGAGCCCGAACTCATCAAAACCCAGCTCAACCCGCCCTACTTACAGCTCTAATTACTAGTGACCCAATATTATAGGTGATCAATTTAACTAGTTTTGGTGCACCTTATTTTGTATATTTTATATGTGATATAAGTCGTATGTAGGCTAGGAGACTATATTGGATTAGGAGTCTCCTTAGAATCTTATTTGAGATTGAAGTCTTTAATGGGAGGACTCTTGTATTATAAATAGACTAGGTCCCTTCTCCTATCCTAATTAATTGATAGAACATTACATACATCTCCCATTTGACGGGTTCTGATAAAGAGGAGCAAGGAAAGGAAGAAATAGCCCTAACAAGTTGTCACACCCTAAATCCATACTTTACGACTTACATTGCATGAGTAGAACTGAGCATGACCTTGCTCGTAAGCAAATCCCAAAACACATTTAAGAGACAATAAAAATCTCCAATTCACATTAAATATCATTAGAGTTCAGCAGAAATTAATAAATATCTAAACAACCCAAATCCAAAATTAAACCAATAATGTAATTGAACCACCCAATTCATAATCAAATTCAATTACATGTTTCATAAAAATAAAAGTACTAAGAGTAAAAAAAAATTGGTTCATAACGGACAATTACTCTTTCACTTCCTTTCATTTCTCCTCTGTTGATTATTTTCTACAAAAATATAAGGGGTGAGTCTTAAAGAAACCCAGTAAGTGAGGCTAATACACCTCATATGGTAATTCGCATATTATTCTTTATTTAAATAATATATATACACCAAATAGATATTTAATATTATTATTAATAAATATGCAAGTTTTTCCTAGGTTTGGTTCATATTATATTTACATATATACTTTAATATTGACAGTATTTCACATAAGAGATCACGCATTCTAACATAAGAACAACAATTAAAAATGATTAACAACAAATAAATAAACTTTAATCTAAAGAGTTAGAAATACTTACCTGTGATTTTTATAAAAGATATATCTTGCAAAAATAATTGACAGAAAATAAATAAAGTAAATACCAAGTAATATCATCCTTACATCCCAGTAGACATCTAGGTCATGCTAGGTACTGAATTAGCAGTGTTTGCTAACAGTACAATTACCTCAATATCCTCTTCCAATGGGCGTTTCTCACTAGGTACTGAACAAGTATATACTAGTAGTAATCTCACTCCTAATAGAACGTCCCTGATAGACTACTTAACTAATGTGTGGCACAACTAGAAGTACCACCGTATAGGTCTGTCTGTCAGACTTTATATTGGGTATTGGACTAGTAAACCTTTGCCACTAGCAGTACTATCACATATCAATCATAATCACACACTGGGTACTAAACTAGCGTGGCTAGAAGTACAATCACATCAAATCCTAGCGGCCTTCTTACACACCGGGTACTGGACTAGCAAAGGCTAGCGGTACAAACTCATTATCCCAGACATCTCATAATGTTGGGTAGTGAGCTAGCAACTCGTGCCAGCAATACGAACATCACATCTCCCAACAACACTTGGTGCTAAGTATTAGACTAGTATCAAGATACTAGTAGTACTCATATCCATATAATCATGTTTCATTTAAAACTACCGCCGACTCAGCATGTCATACTTTGATTTAAATTCAATAATTATTAAACATTGCACCAACTCATATAGTGTCAAATATATAAACAATAATAGGGTGTATGTGTAAAACCCCGTCCCGGATTATACCTTAATTATTAAGCTTAATTACCTAAAGTGTGATTATTAGACTAATTAAGTATTTGTGTTATGAAGATGAGGTAAATATGGATTATAGTTGTGGATTTAGGGAAATCAAGTTGAACTTTATTGAAGTTATTAAGGGAAGCTAAGTTAGTGCTATGTCTTAATTACAATTAGCTAAAGGATCCTCCAATTATATTCTAATTGATTGGAAATCAAATTCTGAAAAATTAGAGTTAATTGTACCTAAAGTACCTTCAAAGTATACCCAGGTACCCTCTCGATTAACACTAGAAGTACACCTATACATTACTCAAGGTACCCTCCGAAATACCACTAAAGTACCTCTAGTATTACCCAAGGTACCCTCATTGTATACCCAAAGTATATCCATGTACTACTCAAGGTACCACCCAAGTATACTTAGAGTACACCAAAGTATTACCCAAGGTACCACCTAAATATGCCTAGGGTACACCCATGTATTACCCAAAGTACCCCCATGTATTACTCAAAGTACATCCAAGTGTTACCCAAAGTACCACTCAAGTACACCTAAGGTATCCCCTGTGTTTGCCTAAAGTACCCCTCGGATTTACTTAAAGTACCCTATGTGTTTGCCCAAGGTACTCCTTGTATTACCTAAATGTACCCCTTTATTTTACCTAAGGTACCCCACTTGAATACCTAAAGTGCCCTACTGTTTTGCCGAAGGTACCCCATTTGAATACCTAAAGTATCCCACTATTTTGCCTAAGGTACCCTATTTGAATACCTAAAGTACCCCCTAATTATATCTAAGGTACCCTCTTATATTGCCTAAGGTACCTCACATTTATACCTAAAGTACCCCACTGTTTTGCTTAAGGTACCTCATTTGAATACCTAAAGTATCCCATAATTATCCCTAAGGTACCCTCTTATATTGCCCAAGGTACCTCACTTACATTGCCTAAGATACCCCACTGTTTCACCTAAGGTATCCTACTTTAATTGCCTAAGGTACCTCTGTGTTTGCCTAAGGTACCCCCCTGGTGTTTGCTTAAGGTACCCCTGTGTTTACTTAAGGTATCCCCTTGTAATTGCCTAAGGTACCCCTGTGTTTACCTAAGGCATCCCCTTGTGTTTGCCTAAGATACCTCTGTGTTTGCCTAAGGTATCCCCTTGTGCTTGCCTAAGGTACCCCTGTGTTTATCTAAGGTATCCTCTTGTGTTTTGCCTAAGGTACCCCACATGTATACCTAAAGTACCCCTTATATTACCTAAGGCATCTCACTCATATTGGCTAAGGTACCCCACTATTTTGCCCAAGGTACCCCATTAGAATACCTAAAGTATCCCCTAATTATACCTAAGGTACCTCACTTGTATTGCCTAAGGTGTCCCTTTATTTTAACTAAGGTACCCTACTGTCTTACTTGAAGTACCCCCTTGTTTAGCTAAGGTACATTCCCTTATACAGCTAAGGTATCCCCTTTATATAACTAAACTACCTCTAACATACTTAGGGTACATCCCTTATATTACCTAGGATACACCCCTTGTATTTCCTAGAGGTACTCCTCTCATATAAGTAAGGTACCCCCACTATTTTATCTAGGGTACACACCCTATATAGCCAAAGTACCCCTTTGTCTAACTAAAGTAACCCCTATATAAGTAAGGTAACCCTCCATTGTTTTCCCTAAGGTATAGCCCCTTATATAGCTAAGGTACCTCCTCATCTAACTAAGGTACACCATTTCTATAGCTAAATATCCCTCCTCAATATAACTAAGGTACACCCCCTAAGCTTATCTAAAGTTTACCCTTTAGAATGACTAAGGTAAATCCCTTAAAACACTAAGGTACCTTTCAATAACACTAAGGTACTCCCACTTTACACCAGGGTATCTCATCTTGTATAACTAAGGTACCCCCAAGCATTCCTAGAGTAAGCCTTTGAAATAACTAAGGAAAAAACCCCTTAAAACACTTGGGTACCCTTCAAATAACAGTAAGGTACCATCTACTTATCAATAAAGTACACCTATACTTAACACTAAGGTACCCCTAAGGGTTTTAGTTGAATAAAAGCCTTGTTTAGGGGCAGATTTGAAAGTCCCAAAACTTGGGCATATAAGAGGCTGCCCTAATTTCAATTCTAAGTATTTTTAGAACACTCCCTCTTATCTTGGATGTACAGAACAAGAGAAAAAGTGTGGGAGCTTGCTTGAAGCTTCAAGAGGAAAGAAGAAGAATGAGAGAAGAGCTTGAAGGGAAGGTTGCTTCTCCATTAACAAGTAAGTAGCAAACCCTTAAAACTAAAATGAATTTATTGGATTTTCGTATCTCTTTCTCCTAGGGTTTTGATAAACTGGAAAATCACTTACATGTACGGTTTTGCTTCTAAAATTCGTAGGGTTTGGTTTATCTAACTATCTTGTTTAGTTTTCTATCGATTTGCCATGGATTTGTAACCTCTATTGATTATATTTCTGGTTAGGGTTTGAGATGGGTATATTGAATGATACTTTATATGTTGGATTTATGTTCATGGTGATTTGGGATGGATTTCTGTGTTGGGAGGTGTTCTTGAACATGATTGGATGTTATAGAATCATCCCATTTGGTAATAGAAAGGTTGGGTGTGGTTTGTATGGGTTTGGTGTTGGAAAATATGCAAAATTTTGTAAGAACCCGAGCTGGCGATTAATCCTAGAAATGGGCGATTAATCCTGAGCAATAACACCCAAAAACAGTCACGGTAAAAGCTAATCGTGAGTCAGGATTAATCTCCAAGGCTAATCACGACTAGGGGTGGCAATCGGTCGAATATGGTACGGATCTGCTAAGATCCGAATCCGATCCGAAAAAAATTTACCGATATCCGAATTCGATACAATATCCGATGGATCTTTAATACTTAAATCCGAATTCGAAATTCAATGAATATCCAAAATCCGAATTCGATCCGATATCCGAATTCAAAACCGAAATTCGAATTCGATCAGAAATCCAAATTCGAGCCTGTTTGAACCTGAAACTTTAAAAACAATTTTAACAATTAAAGTAAATTTAACTATAAATTTTAACACAAATCCAAGTGTCTAATGATCAAATGATGATTTAACCCTTTTAACTTATGGTTGAACCATGGTCTGGGCTAAGTTTATATATATTATAAGTAAGTTTTCGGTTCGGATCTTTTTTCGGATTGGATACATGTATATCCGAATCCGAATCCGAAAATATTCGAATCCGAAATTTGAGATCCGTATCTGAACCGTGGATCTAAATCCTATACCCGAATTCGGTAATTTCGGATTGGATTCGGATATATATCCGACCCATTTCTAGCCCTAATCACGACCTTAACGTGCGAACGTTGACCTTACCATGCGTGCGTTGAACCTTGTTTTCACCTTAATGCCCGAACCCTAATCTTCAACGCCCGAACGCTGGGGCTAATTGCCCCTGGGCGATTAATCCATGACCTAATCGTGGACCCTGTTTTTTACAGTTCTTCATCCTTTTCTCCTCAACCCTTTCCCAAACAACATAAGGCTCTCGTATAGCACCCTTATTACATGAAAGACATTTAAGTAAATGTCATGTGTATTTATTCATCCATTTACTTAAGTCTTCACATATAAATAAGGTTTTACCTCTCATTTGGAACCAATAAAAATACTCCCAAGGCCCAATTCCCAACCAATAAAAAGTCAACTTTTCAATTTGTGTCTAAATTTCCAGTTTTCCCGATTTTCAAAAATGGCTACTTTTTGAGTTTGATAACCAAATGAGTGATTCGGAAGCCCAGGAAATTCTAGATGATTTGTATACCTTCCAATAGACTACAACCAGAATTTAAGCCCCAAACTCCTTGTAGATTTGTCTAGAAAAATTCTACACTGAAAAGTCAACGTTTTTATCCAGACTTAGAATATTTTTTAAGTCCGAAACTTTTTGTCTCGAAATCTGTTGATTTTTTGTATGGTGACTCATATGGGATTCCTAAGATCATCCCACCTATCAAAAATGCGTTTTGAGGATTTTATGACTTTCATTTTGATTGGCTTGGATTTATGAAAGCGATGTCGAAAAACTCTCATATGATTTGTCAAGGCCTTGGGCCTATGGTTTATTGGCAGTGGATGGGGAATTCCACTTGGTCTCGATTGATATGATAGTAGATGGGGAATTCTATTTGGCAATCAACAGTGGACGTGTAGTCCCACTTGACTCTCGGTATTTAATTGTGGACGAGTAGTTCCACATGACACTTGGCATTCAATAGTGGACGAGTAGTCCCTGTAACGCCCTGGATCCAAGTTACATAGAGAAAACCGTAACTTATCTCCGAAGGTTAATATATAACCCAGGATAGCAATATCAGAGTGAAGGAAAACATGAATAAAACAATAACTGGATAATCAGAGTGCACTATAACCCAAGCTCCAATATAAAATACCATAACCGAGGTTAACTCACATGAACAAGCATACACCCGCTGGTACCGTCCTTACCAGAAACTGAAAACAAAACAAAACGTAATGAGATACGAATATCCCAGTAAGCAGCACATGCATGCTCAAAACATTTATATTAGTTCTAAAACATGCTTCAATAGTAAAACATGCATTCGAAGCGATAACCAACCTTTAAGAGTAATCCGAGTAATCCAAATACAACATATATACTGATCAAGAGCAATATCAACAGTCAATGCATAACAGCGATTCATAAGTGTAATAAAAAAAAACAAGTCCACGGTGGACTCATGAAATAAGATTGCCCTTAACTAGGTAATGCCGAAGTTCACTATGCCACCTCCCGTCTTAGGTGCGAAGCCGAGTACACGATCATCGTCTTATTGCGGGAGAACTCATCCAATACAGTGATGAGTTGGCATGTACTAATCCAGTCACAGTCCGAGTACACGATAAAATGAGGGATAGCCGCAGCCAGCCGAGTACACGATCAAGCCTCACCGAGTACACGGTGGAAACGCGTGCGTGAACAACTCATTACGACTAGCAAAGAAAACAATCTATTCCACTACTTAGCTCTTAACTTGACAAATGTGGATCCACACCGAGCTATGCCATCTAGACTCAAAACCAACAATCAAAATAATCAAACCAGTTCCAATAGTACCAACCAACCATCATCACCCTCCAAGATATATGGAGAAAAGAAATCCTCAATCCAAGGTACATGGAGAGGTTCCAAACCCATTCCGAGATACACGGAAGTAAAATAACATATTCTCATCAAAAAACACTAAAACTATCCTTCGAGTATATGGATATTCCAAATAATTAGATTTATCCCAAAATAATTTGTTCTTAAGTTCCTTATGCAAATATTTCATAAAATCTCCTTTTTAGTCAAAAGTTTGTAAAAACTGTTAAGTCTCGGTTAAACCGGCATTCACATGTGAAAAATCAGGATTTACATCTTCTACTGAAATTTGACAAACAAATCTGGTTTTATGCCTAAACAGTAGCTTTTCGATAGACATTTTATACTCAAACACTCATTTTCTACTTTAATCCTCAATGCCTTCCTCTAACCCTTTGTATTCTTTAATAACTCCTTTTTGTTCACTTACTTCAGCCACACAAGACTCACTCGGGTCCTATTTGGTTGTCTCTAAATAACCTTTTAAAAGATTTCCCAAGTTTAGTTTTACAAGGTAAAAATGTATGTGCTGGAGATGTGGACAGCACCTAGGAATTTCCAAACACCGCTCTAGACAAGACCCAGATTTCAGTTCTTAATACCTTAGTATACCCCAATTCCAGCACCTACAATTTCTCCAAGATACTTCAATCACCTATATTTAGGTTCCCTAAGAGATAATCCCTTAATTGAAATTGATAATAACCACACAACTAAAATAGAAGGGTTGGCACCAACACTTGAGGAGATAGGCGCCAATCAGCACCCAACCAGATTTTGCCAATGACATGAATTTAAAATTCAGGTCTGAATCTCTATTTTCTAGTCTTTCTTCTCATAACAATAACCTTTCCTTTAACCACAAATCAAAACCTCTAATAATTCCCAAGGTGAGTTTCTAACAGTACTCAATTAGTTGGAAGCAAACTGGTATTGAGCTGAACAATTTCAGAACTCAAAAAGAACCACTCATCTGATTTCTAATGCCTTTTTCTGATTTCCTTACTTGACACCGGAAGGCTCCCTATACCAGTATTTTCTACTTACCCAAACCCTTTAATAACCTCTCATTACATCTTCAAATGAACCCCTACAATAGTATTTAAATCAACACAATAGAGCTGCTGGTGAGCTGGGCGCCAACCACAGCAGCACCTGGTGTTCCTATAGTCCTTTTTGTTCTCAGAGTTTATGGCTTCACATGAGCTACCAACACAGCTCTTCAAAACCTACAATGCCTTCATACAAACACCTATTTAACTAACATATGCTCTACTTTAAAACTTTTAATATAACAAGTATTCAAAATGAATTAACATACAAAGATGTTCTCTACTAAGTTAACACCAATCCATGCTAGAATAGATTTCAGATTTAGCATTCAATTTTAATAACTCAAACCTCAATTATATTATGCAAAATAAGACTAAACAATGCTACTACATTGAATGCTCATGCATTTTCTTAAATCTGAACCCAGCTACAGCAACCTTGTTTTTCTTTATTGACTGCCCTCAAATCCAAGTTCACATTTATAGATATCCCTTTCCTTTGAAAGTTCAGCAACACACTTTAATAAGTTCCTAAGAGGTTCCCAAAATAAATTTACCAACACTTGACAACATAGGACTACACTTAGACCAAAAATACAGCCCTATAGAGTTGAAGGTGGCTGGGCACCACTCAGCCAGGATCAGCAACCTTGGCGCCAGAAATCCATTTCTTTTTCCATGCTTTGCACAATCAAAGGTTTCCCTAAAACTGAGCTAATTCCACTCCTATTTTACCTCCAACTAAATGTTAAACCTCCACCTCATATCGGTGACACATGCTGAGTTTTAATTTGGTCTCTCATACTATAACACAAACAGTGGACACTCATGATTCTTCACTTCAGAATTCTACAATACCAGCAAGTCTTTAATTCCCAATGGATTTAAATTCACTCAAAAACCTGTCCTACATTTCCCCCATACCATACCATTTGGTTATGGAGATAGTAACTTGCTTCCAATTCTGGTTTTGCACCACATTCACAACCTAAGTACCATACGCCCATGCCTAACCAAAACAGGGACTGCAATGCATCTAAGTCCATTTCAGAAGATTTACTCAATTAAAATCAATCTGAACCACACCATTTCGTGCTCATTCTATTCCATTCACAACAGAAAAAAAAAACATTCTAATTACTACCTGCCGCCCATGCTAACACACCTACAGAAAATATGTTTATGCCATGACCAGATCTGTAACACCAATCTGAATATGCATGTGGTTTAATTATACCTTAAACCAGATCTGGAAAATGAATGAAACTCCAGATATTAGATTACCTTGAAATTAGAGATTAGATTGAGGTGCTGATTCATGAAACAAAACAGATCTAGGCGCACACATTTTATTTAAGTTTATTGAGAATCCACTCCAATCGATTTGGTGCTACTCACCAATTTATTCATGAGAAGAATAGATGATAGGAATAGATATACATTGATGCTATTCATGAAATCCATTTACTTATACTACCTACAGAAAAAAAAATCCGAAAACCATGAGTGAAATGCCACTTACCTGAGATATGAATTTCTCAATTTGAACCTTCTCCAATTTGCATACACCATTCCCAATTTCAACACACCTGGCCGCCCCTTCCTCTAGCTTGATGAATTCAGATCTGAACACAATAATCAGATCTGCTCCAATTGACTCTTGCAGATCTAACTCAAGTGCTGCTGGTATCTTTTGCTCCACTTCTCTTGAACGAAAATCAACCACCACCACTGCTCCACTTGAGCAGAATTAAATCCCCAGATCTGGCCCTCCTTCTCCTTGCTAAGACTTCCCAGCTTTAGCTCGTTTCCAGCAAGAAAGAAAAACCCAGCGGCTGTTTCCACTTCTGTATATAGTTGCCGCCCAAGCCATCTTTTAATTCATGATCATGTGCTATGCTCTCCACCATATTCCTCCTACATCAGCAACCAATTTATTTCATGTATATTTTTTTTTTCCACATCAGCAACCCACTTAACTCTCCTATTAACACAACCAAATATTTTTTTACCTTGCTAAAATACATAGTCTCCAAGCTGGCCCACCCGGATTAAAATTAAGGCCATATGGTCACCCTTGTCTGCAAAACCACTAATTAGATTTTATTTAAGATATTAAACTAATATAATTTTTATTTGCATAAAAATTAGGGATTTTACATCCTTCCCCCCTAAAAAAAATTTCGGCCTCGAAATTTCAACTTATAAAGCACTAGGCAAATCTTAATATATCTTCGAGCTCTCCTCCATTCTTTTCCCAATAGCATTAACTTATGTTCATTTGAAACCACTTCTTCTTGTATATCATCTTGTAAATCTTTACACCATCTTGCAGACTGATCCTGCCCCAGACCTCAATATCTCATCCTTGCATTCCAAATCTGTAGCAGTCTCATCTCTTCTCTTCACTAACTCTTTGATGTGCATCCATCTGAATCTGAAAAATTATTTTTCCCAAATACATTAACTCAAATCAAGCTCCACATTACCCACACTATAATCAATGCACCACCATGAGTGCTGAACCCTATTAATAAGTTTAGAATGGTTTAGCTCATTTTTAAGATCACACAACAGAATTTCTCCTGTAAGAACTTACCTTATGTCCTTACTTCTAAAATAAAACATATTCCTTCCTTCGAAGACTTCCTATTCACTTGAATGAAGACCCCAAATTTCTCCTATAACCTGTACCTTTGCAATACCAAAGCACTAAGAATTTCTTATACCTCATCTAATACATTCTAAAACCCTTTTCAGGTTTAACCATGTCATTTATAATCTTATTTCAGCATCTATTTACTTTCTTTTATATTAAGACACATCCATAAAATTTCTGAAATAAATAGCACTCATTCACTCTATTTCTTCTTAATTAACTCAACCAAAATTTTAATAACACAAATGTAATTCCAGATTATGAATGAAATAATAATTTCTCTTCATCTTTTCAGTTCCAGCACACCTCAAATCAGCAATTAAATCAACAACATCCTTCTGATTTTTTACTAGAATCAAATTTTTGCTACTACACATGCTTAGACATTAATGACCAACCAAAAACAGAGGAAAATCTGGTTATATGCTCATACAATTCCACCCCACACTTATTCCTTTAGGGGTAAGATCTCCAAAATTTCATTAATAACTTCATGATTACCCACAGCCGGTACCAACACCAAAGGCATATCACTAATTATAGAAATCCTCATTACCAAAAGCACAATCAAAATTGAAGCTATAAACAGTTGTAATTTCAATTCCTAAAATAATTCTCACATTTATCACCAATTAAAATTTCACTACCCTCCATATTAGGATCGATAGCAAGCTACAATCTGAAAAATTTCTCTATAAATCTCTCATCTATCACCACTGAAATTTCATTGCTTTCTTTGCTAGAATCAATCGCAAAACTAGAATCCGAAGGAAATTCTCTATAATTTCTCATTATATTTTCTTTGCGATAATAGGCACATCGAATTCTTATGATTGGTATACCTCTCTTTATTTCTCAAGGCTATTTCCTCCAAATATTATAAATCTGAACATATTTGTCAACACTAAATTCCAGTAGGGGAAATTTTTCTAATGATAGATATTTCCTTCTTTATCTTTTAGATCCACTATGTTTCCGCTGCTTCTTCACTAATTTACTGAATTACCAATGAATCCTCAATAATCCTCATAAATCCAATCACTTATAATTTCTTACTCTCAATATTTATACACACTACAAAAATAAAATAGCTCAGAAGAAAATATCATGACTTGCTGCCACCCACCCTTTCATATATGTGCACCTATATGAAGAATAGGGAAGAAATCATGTAGATCCCCTTCTAGCTTAAATTAAGCAATATAGCACAAAACAATTTCTAGTTTATATATAAATATTACATTACATACCCCATTTGTATAAAGCTTAATACCCAAGTATATGTTCAGCATTGGCCGCTGCCTTACACTACTCAAGTACAGCTATATACATCCGGCTCATCATCCAATTAAGTATACAATAGCTCGCATGCTTAATCAACCATCACCAATTGCATGCTTCAAATATGATCAACAATAATTGAGATTTATCTCACACCTCCAAAATTTCCATTTTACTATCTATCAATAAATCCACTCCTCAAGATCTTATATTTCCTTCGGAAAAAACTTCAATAACCTTCCTCTAATCATACAAAATTAATATTAATATTCCACATCACAAATAACAATCCATTCCATCATATGTAGATGCAGTGTAAGGGAACAAATAACGTACCTTTAACAATAATAATTATTTCTATAGCTGTAGAATGAACACTCTCAACCTAAATTTCCTATTTAGAGGTGCTATCTAGCGAGCACACAACCCCCAAATCCATCCTAGGGCTTCCTATTTCTATATCATGTTTCCTTTCAAAACTCTGATATGCTCTGATACCATCTGTAACGCCCTGGATCCAAGTTACATAGAGAAAACCGTAACTTATCTCCGAAGGTTAATATATAACCCAGGATAGCAATATCAGAGTGAAGGAAAACATGAATAAAACAATAACTGGATAATCAGAGTGCACTATAACCCAAGCTCCAATATAAAATACCATAACCGAGGTTAACTCACATGAACAAGCATACACCCGCTGGTACCGTCCTTACCAGAAACTGAAAACAAAACAAAACGTAATGAGATACGAATATCCCAGTAAGCAGCACATGCATGCTCAAAACATTTATATTAGTTCTAAAACATGCTTCAATAGTAAAACATGCATTCGAAGCGATAACCAACCTTTAAGAGTAATCCGAGTAATCCAAATACAACATATATACTGATCAAGAGCAATATCAACAGTCAATGCATAACAGCGATTCATAAGTGTAATAAAAAAAAACAAGTCCACGGTGGACTCATGAAATAAGATTGCCCTTAACTAGGTAATGCCGAAGTTCACTATGCCACCTCCCGTCTTAGGTGCGAAGCCGAGTACACGATCATCGTCTTATTGCGGGAGAACTCATCCAATACAGTGATGAGTTGGCATGTACTAATCCAGTCACAGTCCGAGTACACGATAAAATGAGGGATAGCCGCAGCCAGCCGAGTACACGATCAAGCCTCACCGAGTACACGGTGGAAACGCGTGCGTGAACAACTCATTACGACTAGCAAAGAAAACAATCTATTCCACTACTTAGCTCTTAACTTGACAAATGTGGATCCACACCGAGCTATGCCATCTAGACTCAAAACCAACAATCAAAATAATCAAACCAGTTCCAATAGTACCAACCAACCATCATCACCCTCCAAGATATATGGAGAAAAGAAATCCTCAATCCAAGGTACATGGAGAGGTTCCAAACCCATTCCGAGATACACGGAAGTAAAATAACATATTCTCATCAAAAAACACTAAAACTATCCTTCGAGTATATGGATATTCCAAATAATTAGATTTATCCCAAAATAATTTGTTCTTAAGTTCCTTATGCAAATATTTCATAAAATCTCCTTTTTAGTCAAAAGTTTGTAAAAACTGTTAAGTCTCGGTTAAACCGGCATTCACATGTGAAAAATCAGGATTTACATCTTCTACTGAAATTTGACAAACAAATCTGGTTTTATGCCTAAACAGTAGCTTTTCGATAGACATTTTATACTCAAACACTCATTTTCTACTTTAATCCTCAATGCCTTCCTCTAACCCTTTGTATTCTTTAATAACTCCTTTTTGTTCACTTACTTCAGCCACACAAGACTCACTCGGGTCCTATTTGGTTGTCTCTAAATAACCTTTTAAAAGATTTCCCAAGTTTAGTTTTACAAGGTAAAAATGTATGTGCTGGAGATGTGGACAGCACCTAGGAATTTCCAAACACCGCTCTAGACAAGACCCAGATTTCAGTTCTTAATACCTTAGTATACCCCAATTCCAGCACCTACAATTTCTCCAAGATACTTCAATCACCTATATTTAGGTTCCCTAAGAGATAATCCCTTAATTGAAATTGATAATAACCACACAACTAAAATAGAAGGGTTGGCACCAACACTTGAGGAGATAGGCGCCAATCAGCACCCAACCAGATTTTGCCAATGACATGAATTTAAAATTCAGGTCTGAATCTCTATTTTCTAGTCTTTCTTCTCATAACAATAACCTTTCCTTTAACCACAAATCAAAACCTCTAATAATTCCCAAGGTGAGTTTCTAACAGTACTCAATTAGTTGGAAGCAAACTGGTATTGAGCTGAACAATTTCAGAACTCAAAAAGAACCACTCATCTGATTTCTAATGCCTTTTTCTGATTTCCTTACTTGACACCGGAAGGCTCCCTATACCAGTATTTTCTACTTACCCAAACCCTTTAATAACCTCTCATTACATCTTCAAATGAACCCCTACAATAGTATTTAAATCAACACAATAGAGCTGCTGGTGAGCTGGGCGCCAACCACAGCAGCACCTGGTGTTCCTATAGTCCTTTTTGTTCTCAGAGTTTATGGCTTCACATGAGCTACCAACACAGCTCTTCAAAACCTACAATGCCTTCATACAAACACCTATTTAACTAACATATGCTCTACTTTAAAACTTTTAATATAACAAGTATTCAAAATGAATTAACATACAAAGATGTTCTCTACTAAGTTAACACCAATCCATGCTAGAATAGATTTCAGATTTAGCATTCAATTTTAATAACTCAAACCTCAATTATATTATGCAAAATAAGACTAAACAATGCTACTACATTGAATGCTCATGCATTTTCTTAAATCTGAACCCAGCTACAGCAACCTTGTTTTTCTTTATTGACTGCCCTCAAATCCAAGTTCACATTTATAGATATCCCTTTCCTTTGAAAGTTCAGCAACACACTTTAATAAGTTCCTAAGAGGTTCCCAAAATAAATTTACCAACACTTGACAACATAGGACTACACTTAGACCAAAAATACAGCCCTATAGAGTTGAAGGTGGCTGGGCACCACTCAGCCAGGATCAGCAACCTTGGCGCCAGAAATCCATTTCTTTTTCCATGCTTTGCACAATCAAAGGTTTCCCTAAAACTGAGCTAATTCCACTCCTATTTTACCTCCAACTAAATGTTAAACCTCCACCTCATATCGGTGACACATGCTGAGTTTTAATTTGGTCTCTCATACTATAACACAAACAGTGGACACTCATGATTCTTCACTTCAGAATTCTACAATACCAGCAAGTCTTTAATTCCCAATGGATTTAAATTCACTCAAAAACCTGTCCTACATTTCCCCCATACCATACCATTTGGTTATGGAGATAGTAACTTGCTTCCAATTCTGGTTTTGCACCACATTCACAACCTAAGTACCATACGCCCATGCCTAACCAAAACAGGGACTGCAATGCATCTAAGTCCATTTCAGAAGATTTACTCAATTAAAATCAATCTGAACCACACCATTTCGTGCTCATTCTATTCCATTCACAACAGAAAAAAAAACATTCTAATTATTACCTGCCGCCCATGCTAACACACCTACAGAAAATATGTTTATGCCATGACCAGATCTGTAACACCAATCTGAATATGCATGTGGTTTAATTATACCTTAAACCAGATCTGGAAAATGAATGAAACTCCAGATATTAGATTACCTTGAAATTAGAGATTAGATTGAGGTGCTGATTCATGAAACAAAACAGATCTAGGCGCACACATTTTATTTAAGTTTATTGAGAATCCACTCCAATCGATTTGGTGCTACTCACCAATTTATTCATGAGAAGAATAGATGATAGGAATAGATATACATTGATGCTATTCATGAAATCCATTTACTTATACTACCTACAGAAAAAAAAATCCGAAAACCATGAGTGAAATGCCACTTACCTGAGATATGAATTTCTCAATTTGAACCTTCTCCAATTTGCATACACCATTCCCAATTTCAACACACCTGGCCGCCCCTTCCTCTAGCTTGATGAATTCAGATCTGAACACAATAATCAGATCTGCTCCAATTGACTCTTGCAGATCTAACTCAAGTGCTGCTGGTATCTTTTGCTCCACTTCTCTTGAACGAAAATCAACCACCACCACTGCTCCACTTGAGCAGAATTAAATCCCCAGATCTGGCCCTCCTTCTCCTTGCTAAGACTTCCCAGCTTTAGCTCGTTTCCAGCAAGAAAGAAAAACCCAGCGGCTGTTTCCACTTCTGTATATAGTTGCCGCCCAAGCCATCTTTTAATTCATGATCATGTGCTATGCTCTCCACCATATTCCTCCTACATCAGCAACCAATTTATTTCATGTATATTTTTTTTTTCCACATCAGCAACCCACTTAACTCTCCTATTAACACAACCAAATATTTTTTTACCTTGCTAAAATACATAGTCTCCAAGCTGGCCCACCCGGATTAAAATTAAGGCCATATGGTCACCCTTGTCTGCAAAACCACTAATTAGATTTTATTTAAGATATTAAACTAATATAATTTTTATTTGCATAAAAATTAGGGATTTTACAATCCCACTTGACACTTGGTTGTGCATTGCGTACTATATCTTGGGTGGTGGAATGTGACATTGGTTCTAGTAACTGCTGAGCAAGGTTTGTTTTACATCATCAGTTCTACTAGGTTTGTTAGCAAATTTTTATGTGTTATATTATTGAGATGCTATGACTTGAGAATATTAATTGCCTAAACTGTTTTTACTCATGATGTTATATGTATTGCATCAACTGCTTCCATTCATGCATGTTTGCTACTTGCTGGGACTTAAGTCTCACGCGTTTTGTTTTACCGGATTTGTTTTCAGATCCGTTTGGTGAGCCATGTACTGGGGCAGCTATTGAGGGTGAGCTTGAGCGCAGGCTGACAACTTTTACTATCCGTCGTAGGGGTTCTCTTTATGTTATTGTATTTAGTTCCTAGAAACTATCAAGGGGAATGTAGTTATTCTTTTTGGGATTTGTAAACTTGGAAGTTATCTTTAGATTATCATTTTTGTGTATAAATGCTCATGTGAAAGACAGTGATGGAGAAATCTTAGTTACCTTTTTGTATACCTAAATGTTGTATTTTGAAGTTATTACACAAATGCCCTTTTATTATATGGAAAATTTTAAATTCCATGCTTCTTTATCTTATGTACTCTGATGATTACACTGTAATTGACCACGTTAATTATGCGTATCAGGTTCTTTTGGGCCCATAAGTAGGTCTTGGGTACGGGTTGGTGCCGTGATAGGGCAGACCCGGATCTGGGGTGCTACAGTATGCACTCATTGTTATACTATGATACATGAAACAACCCCATCTCCTTCTCTCTCTTCCACCTCACCTAAAAGACAAAATAGACAACCCCATCTCCTCCTTTCTCTCTCTTTCTCACCTTTCCCCCTTACGTTCTCTCTCTTTTATCTTATCTAAAAGAAAGATAAAAAAAAATAGACAACCCCATCTCCTCCTTTCTCTCTCTTTCTCACCTTTCCCGCTTACGTTCACTCTTTTCTATTTCATCTAAAAGAAAGATAAAAAAAAAAAATAGACAACCCCATCTCCTCCTTTCTCTCTCGTTCTCACCTTTCCCCCTTACGTGCTCTCTCTTCTATCTCATCTAAAAGAAAGATAAAAAAAATAGACAACCCCATCTCCTCCTTTCTCTCTTTCTCACTCCTCATAAAAGACCAAAAAAAATAGCAAACCCATTCTTTCTCTCTCCCACTCATTCGTTCTCACTCCTCACAAAAGACAAAAAGCAACCTTTTAATTCTCTTTTCTTTTTCCTTGTCGCTCTCTCTCATAGGATTTAAGCACACCATCATCATGATACGATGAAATGCCTTGATCATGTGATGAATAGAACCATACCACAAGAGAATCATGATGCCATGACTCACTGCCACACATATAAATCTAATTATAGTACAATATCTATTTTAGAAAACTAAAAACCCAAGAATTTAAACATATTCATAGAGATCAAACCTTGCACACCTCATAATCAAATTTGAACATTCCTATAAAGTAAGGCATAATTCATAAGTAAGAGCAAGAAATCCAAGCACCGAAAACGAGTAAATCATTATCACATCAAACAAACATTATAAGATAACGTATGCAATAAATCATGGATAATCGTGCTCTCTATCATCTTCACATATATAGATTTCTTCAATAGGGAAGAAAATATAAAAAGGGTATAAATCGTGTGCTTCTTTTTACAAGTTCATTATCAAATTAACAATGTATCCGAAATTTCACACATCAGTCAACAAACATGGATTTATAAATTAAATATTAAGGAGAACAATGTGCAGAATCATATGAGAAGAATTAATCTCACTTACCTAAATGAAGCCTTCGGATTACATCCATCCCCTCCTTTGTCTTTTTCCTTCTTTTTCTTAATCCCAAGAACAATAAATCAATGAGGTAAGGATATAAGAAAACGATGTGAGGAAAAAAGAAGTAAGTGAGATGAAGGAGAACTAAAGAGAGGGTTAGATGTGAGAGAGGGTAGGAGGGGCGGCTAAGAGAAAAGAAATGATAAAAAATATATATTTATATAAAAGAGGAAGGGAGTGATGTGCTATGAAGAGTTAAGGTTTAAGGAGGAGTTAGGATTCAGTGTATATGCGGGTAGGAAATTGAGAGTTTATCACCAATCAAATGTCTAAATAGTGTTGTTTGACTTGGTCAAAACTCTCAAAATAGATTTGAAAAGTTTTAGAAATTCTTGTGTCTTGTCCTTTGTCAAGTTTGTTATCGTGAGTCTGAAGTTTTCGATTAAAGTTATATTTTATTTATAATATACTTGCAAATTGTCATAGCTTGTCGAACCCTAATCGGATCTAGCGATGTGTTTGGTGGGTGGATAAGGGGATAATTATTACCCTTGACAATTAAAACACTTTTATGCCAATTGTAATAAATTAATTATTCAAAAAATAATTGTTTGGTGAACAGGTACAATGAACTTCTTGCAAGGACAAAATCATATGAAATTTCTTAGAAGTTCAATATAATAGTGTAAAAGCTGCACTAATAATTACAAAAGGAAAAACTAGTTTTAAGTGGTACATTTTAGGAAAAATTATGAAAAAGGTTGGCCTGTATTTATAAAAACAATCCGTAAAAAATCTAAAGGGTCATTTTTAAAAAATAATTAAAATTCAAAGTCACTTTTCAAGAAAAAAAATTAAAAATTGTTGTCACTTTATTGTAACTAAAAGAAAGTATATATTCAAGTATGTTGCACTAATGTCCCATGTAGGATGTGTTCGTATCCTGCATAGGAAAGCTCCTACCCCACATACAATGTCTTTGTGTCCCAAGTAAGTTACATTTGTATCTCATTTAAATACTGATTCTGTAGTTTAATTATTTTTAAAAAGCGATCCCTTTTTGGAAATAAGTTTTTTAATAGACTATTTTTACGAACACAGGCTAAAAGTGACCTTTTCATAATTTAGCCTACTTTTTACCGGTAATTCCGATTTAGGGCCCCAAGCCGAGCGGTAGCCCACCTTCCTTCAACACGTGATGGTGATATTTCCTGGCAGTAGCCGCCCCCCGGGGCACGATAGAACTGCCAAAGTGCACGCTTTGTCGGCTCTATCTCCTTATTTCCGTCGGATATTTCACATCTCACGACACGCAGTAAACAGAGCGGGAGAGAGCGAAAATGAGTAGCGCCGGCAAGCAGAAGAATGGCGATGAAGGAGAGAACCGGCAAGGGTTTTCCTCCGACAAGCCCCAAGCTCCACGACCTAAGAAGGTTGTCAGTTACGCCGACGCTACGCCCAAGAGAGGGAATAAGGTGAAGGGGGCGATCATCGCGGAATTTAGCGAAGCTATTCGCTTCGGTTTTTTTCCAGGTCTTACTGATGTTGCTGATGATGCTCCGTAGCTCTCTGCATATATGGTCCAGCTATCTTCCGTACTCTTCTTTTTCATCTTCTTCTTTTTCTTTCTCGCGCGTTGAGATGTGGATAAAGGGGTTAAGTTGGAGGTAGCTAGCTAGCTAGGTACAGTCTTCGTGTATCCCTCGGTCTTCTCTTTGCATTGTGTCAATCCCATGAATCTAGCTTGTGTAAAATTTCATATGTTATCCTAGCAGGCGGATCTTATGTTGTTTTGTTCTGTAAAAGTCTTCACTTTCTCTCTATCTAAATGTTTTAGCAGATGCAGGTTTCTTTCTCTTTTGTTCTTGGAAACAATTAGGGTTTGAATGCCTGGTTTATGCTTGTTTTTATTCCATTATTTTTTCTAAATTTCAAGCCCTACTTATTGTTATTGATAATCACTCTGGAATCTGGATGATCGATTGACTCCATGTCTCGATATAAGCACTCATCCAAATGGTAATAAGTTGTTTGTTCAGAAAAAGAAAGGGATAAGTTGTTTTTTTTGGTAAAGAAAAGGGATAAGCTGTTTGTCCATATAAGCACTCATCCAAATGGTAACTACGAATTATAAGTTCCAAAAAAAAAAACTACGAGTTTTAAGGAGAGTTCTACGAAAGATAAAATAAATGATTAAATAACCAATGCATACGTAACATCTTACGGCAGCATGTGACGTACTCTAAAAATGCTTGAAAGGCCTTAGTTGCTGGGCGCGGTGACTTAAAGACGAGGGGGATGGCTAGCGTTGGAGAGCCCAAGTTGAGTTGTTGGAACTTGGAAGGGAGTTGATAAGAGTGATACACGTAAGCAGGCTAGCCCAGCAGACAAAGATGGGCTTATGGATCGAAAGGAATGTGCAGCTGCCGAATGTCCAGACGATAAGATGGGTTCCTGCTAGTAAGTCTGCTACTACAGCGGAACTGATGAGCAATAGGGAAAAAGCTGATCCAGCGTCAAAGGAAGATCAGCTAACTGAAGATGCAGACCGTGATCAGAAAGAAGATGATTTCGACGGTGAGGATGCTCTTGATGAAGAAGAATCAGAGTTCCAGGACTTTGATGAGCAAGATCAGGAGGATGACTTCAAGTTTCAAGTGCAATGCTAGGAGGAGGAAGAGAAGTTGATAACATTAGCGGCGGAGTTCCAGAAACAACAGGCAGAGGACGACAATCTAAAGGTGCAATCCAACAGCATATTGAATCAACCCCTCTCTCCTTCCTTCACTCGTGGTAAATCGTAAATCTCCTAAACGGAAGGCCATTGAAATTAGTGGGGATGAAGGAAATAATGAGATCAGTTTGATGGGTACTGATATGAGGATTGATTCAAAAAATCTGCTTATTGCTCATGAGGATTTTGGAGTGGAACATTAGAGGGGCTACATGCCCTGAGGCACTCCGGTTTACACAAATTAAATAATTATTGTAAACCGGATGTAATAGCAATATTAGAAACTAAACAACAGAAAGCTTTTGGGGACAAATGGTGTAGGGCTTTAAATTTTGATAAAGTAGTAAATGTGAACTCATTAGATTGAGATGGAAGAACATGTGTACTATGAAAAGAAGATAATTGCCTCTTGGATGTTATTTTCTGCACTCACCAATTAATTCATTTTTCAGTTTATGACAAACGAAAATGTGTTAATTGGTTGCTTACCGTAGTATATGTGTTCCCATATAGCATGCAAAAGGATCTTGCATGGACACAGCTAGAGGAAATAAGGAGAGACTTAAATAAGGAATGGTTAGTGATAGGAGATTTTAATGCCATGTTGAGCCTCGACGATAAGCTGGGAGGGAGGAGAATGGGATTGTCTCAAACTAAAAAGTTTAGAGATTGTGCAGACAAATGCGGATTGATGGACTTGGGATTTTGTTAGGAATATTTTGTATTGGCTTTATTCCATGTCAAAAAGGTTGTATTTATAGTGGTCAAAGTATTTGGGTTAGGTTATAAGTGTTGCGGTTCAAACGGGGTTAAAGTTGGAGTCAAATTGATGAAGTTACGACCAACGTTTGATGAGCGTTTGCTGGCCGTTCGAACGATTATGTTCTGCAGAGAAACCTGAGAGTAGCGTTCGCCTCACGTTCGCTGGCTGTTCGAACGATCATGTTCTGCAGAGAAACCCAAGAGCAACGTTCGCCTCACGTTCGCTGACCGTTCGACCGTTTGTGTTCCACAAAGAAACCCGAGACTAGCGTTCGACCAACGTTCGCTGGTCGTTCGAACGATCATGTTCTGTAGATAAACCCAAGAGCAGCATTCCTCTCACGTTCTTTGGCCGTTTGAACGAGAAGAGGAAAAGTGAGTTTTTTTAATGAACGTTCGAGTCGCGTTCGTTGAGCGTTTGAAAGTTCATTAAGAAACTTCAGTTTTAGAATTCCGATCTTTTCTGATTTATTTCCTTTTCCGTTTCTACCTTCTCCTAATCTATATAAGGAGTGTTTAGACGATTGTTAGGGTTACCCAAGACAATTTCAAAATCCTAAAATCGTGTGAGAGAGTAAAAGTTCCTTCTTCTTTTCCTTCTCCTTCTTTGAGCCATCAAAACCATCTTTCATCTTTCTTCTCTACCTTGGAGTTCCGGGTTGGAGAGTTTGCTCGTGGGAGTTCCTGCGATTGCTGAGCGAGTTTGTTTGGCACTTCACTAAGAAGATATTCAGAGTTCTAGATCGTTGCAAGGTTGCAAATCTGAAAAGTTCTTCAGATACTTACATTGTGAGTCAGAGTCTGTATTGGGTCGTCTGAACCACTGTCTGTAAGTCTTCTTCTTATAGTGATTTTCAAAGGTGGCACCTTATCGTCTGGAGGGTTTTTCTCTTTGAGAGTTCTCTTAGAGTTTTCCATTCGTCACCAAAATTGCTTTTGTTGTCTCTTACCTTATTTGCAATTTTGTGTGATTGATTGTTAATTGCTCAAGACTTGTGCATGCCTATTAATTAAGAACTTGTTTTTAATTAGTAGAAATTTTATTCCGCAATCATTTTCACCTATTGACCCCCCTCTAGGTGTTATAGAGTCTAAACTGTGTTTTTCAGATTTAAAGATAATTCTTATACTTGGACTAATAAACGTAGAGGGTTTGTGTTAATTTTTGAAAGACTAGATAGGATGCTTGCCTCTCTTGAGTGGAAGAGTTTATATTGTGATGCTGTAGTATACCATTTACCTTTTTAAAATTCTAATCATGCTCCTGTATTGTTAAAAGAATTTGATAATAATAAGATTAGAAAACCTTTTATATTTGAGATTATGTGGAGTTTGGATTCGGATTTAATTAATGTAGTTAAAGAAGAATGGGATTATGAACCAATAGGATAGGATCATTTAGTTTTAAATTTATGAAAAAATTCCAGAAGTTTAAAATAGTTAAAAGAAGGGAACAAAAAGCACTTTAAAAATTCTGTTCCTCATAAAAGACCAAAAAAAATAGCAAACCCATTCTTTCTCTCTTCCTCTCATTCGTTCTCACTCCTCACAAAGGACAAAACAGCAACCTTTTAATTCTCTTTTCTTTTTCCTTGTCTCTCTTGTGCGCATGTCACCGCACGCGAGGTGCACGTGAGAGTGCGTGCCTCGGGAATTTAGGAGTCGCCATTGCCTGATGGGGTGCAGGCAGACACCTGGGATTCCTAGATTTTCATATTGGTCTGCCGTTTGAGATTCCGACTAAGTTCTCGGTTATGGTCCGAGGAAGTTCGAAAACACCCCGTCGGTCTGACAGGTCCCTTGGACTTTCCTGGTTCGAGTCAACTCAGTCTCATCCTAATCCTAGCCCAGCATGTATCAGATTAAGTCTGGTAGGGACCTTTGCAGGTGTAAGTCCCTTTTATTCATTTTTATCTTTTTAACCATTTAATTGAAGTGGGTTGGATTTGGGCCCCGTTGGAAGGCCTATTGGTTTCCAAGTTGGGCTTAAGCCAAGCCCATGGCCCATTAGGGTTATTGGGTAACCCTTATTTTGGTTATTTATTTTGGGGTAAGTTGATGTGAGTTTCAAAGAGAACTCACAGTGGTACAAATTCTCTTATTTGGCTTCAATAACTTATTTTTATCATGCCTTAACCCAATTAGTGAACTTCTTATAGATATACTCGTATGGTCATGTATAGGAATGATGACATAAAACACTTAAAACCAATAAATGGAATGAGCCTACTAGATAACCGAAACATGTTTTAGAAATAGAGTTAAAATACTAAAGATAATCCAAAAGTGTGTGCTAGCGAGCAAAGTAAAGACGAAATCCTATACATGTGTTTATAATGGGAAAGAGCCAATTAAAACAAATCTACAGCATTACAAATGAATATGTGCATGTGAAGTTCCTTCACTAAAGGAGAAATTCTAAGTAAAAAAAATCTTATTTTGTACAAATGAAAATATACTTTATATAAAAGTATATCTACTTGTGAATTGAAAACAAAAAAGTTTAATACAAATATCTAAAGAAAGAAAGCAAAATAAATTTTTGAATACACTTCTAAAATGCCCTGAATAAGTGTGTGTAGTGCTCTTTCTTTTTTTTATAAAAAAAAGTAAATGAAAATGAGATAAAATTGTTCATGTGCGTATGTGATAACTTTACTATCTATATGCATGATTATAAAAGGAGAATGATAAATATACCTAGAAATGAGTAAGTGAAGGAGATGAGGGAGAGGATATTAAGGGGTACAAAAGTTCTTTGAGGAGGACAAACCCCTCCTTAATAAATCGACATAAGGTGATGAAATCAAGAACATCTCCACCTTTCTATTTACTTTTACCTCACACTCTCCTCCCATCTTATTGTGTAGGGAGTTCCCCTTTACCATGGGAACTCCCATATCATGCCAAAGAGAGACAAAGGTGGTTAGAAGGTCAACAAGAAATAAAACCAAGAGTTAACAAAGAAATATACTTCTAAAAATTTTTGTATGTGGGGTAAAGTATATCAAATACACTTACACTTATATTACTTCCTCTTATGAACTGATGGAGGTCTTCAAATGGAAATGGACAGCACCTAAGAGTGCTTCTTTCGGTTCCAAAAATGATGTCTTGTTGGTCTCCAAGAGGTTAAAAGAAGTAGGGAGGTTGAAAAGGGAATGGTTAAGAGGGTAATATGGGAATAAAAAGGGTCTTAAGGTGAAAACAATGGACAAGGGGGTTGCTGGTTTCGGACAAAGTAAGTGGGGATGAAAGGGGAGAAGAAAATGGAGGGGGAGTGGAAGAGAATTCTCCTTGGAATGGGAAGGAGAACCCCCTAGTATAAAAAGTGACCAAATTTTAATTTTAATTTATCTTATTCACTTTTTACCAAATACAAATTGAATGATACGTGGGTTGTTTTACAACCAAGTTATTTCAAGGCATTCTCCATATGGGAGAATGCGTTGTCACCTTTCAATTTATTTTATTTTATTTTTTTATTTATTTTAATTACTTGATTTTTATGTTTTTATTATTCTTTTATTCTTTGATCTTTTTTGTTTAGACACACACGTGTCTTCAATTTTCTTTTATTTTTTATTTAATTTAATTAATATATTTTTAAGATATAATATTATTTTATTGTTAGATTTTTTTATTTTTTGTCCTTTCTTCATTCTTTTGCTACATGTGCAGATTTTCTGAGATTTTTGACTGCTCATAACTTCTTCATCTGATATCCGATTTCAGCAAAATTAGTGTCATTGGAATCAGGTTGAGATGCTCCATCCACTAAGCTAAGATTTAGCAGTAAATTTGGGTTTTTTTTAGCAGAAGTGCAAAGTCGCGTCTTGGAGCTAGTTTTGCTCATATCTCTCTATCCGGGACTCCGATTCCAGCAAACTCAGTTGCGTTGGAATCGTGTCAATGTGCTCTTTCTGCTGATATCCAATTGAGCAGCTAATTTAGAGTTTTTACAGAAAGCCGATTTTTGCTATTTCTAGATTTAACCAGCCTATAATGTTTTTATTCGGACTCCGATTTGAGCAAACTCAGTTGCGTTAGAATCGTATCGAAGTCCTCTTTCCAATGGTATGAAGTTTGGTTGCCAATTTGCACCCGATCAAAAAGTCAACTTTTTGACCTCTTGGATTTTGACTTTTTCAATTAGGATTTTATTCTTCATTTTTCGTGGTGCAAAAATGAGGTGCTGACATCTCTCTCACATACGATTTAAGCACACCATCATCATGATAAGATGAGATGCCTTGATCATGTGATGAATAGAACCATACCACAAGAGAAATTATGATGCCATGACTCACTGCCACACATATAAATCTAATTATAGTACAATATCTACTTCAGAAAACTAACAACCCAAGAATTTAAACATATTCATGGAGATCAAACCTTGCACACCTCATAATCAAATTTGAACATTCCTATAAAGTAAGGCATAATTCATAAGTAAGAGCAAGAAATCCAAGCACCGAAAACGAGTAAATCATTATCACATCAAACAAACATTATAAGATAATGTATGCAATAAATCATGGATAATCGTGCTCTCTATCATCTTCACATATATAGGTCTCTTAAATAGGGAAGAAAATATAAAAAGGATATAAATCGTGTGCTTCTTTTCACGAGTTCATTATCAAATCAACAATGTATCCGAAATTTCACACATCAGCCTACAAACATAGATTTATAGATTAAATATTAAGAAGAACAATGCATAGAATCATATGGGAAGAATTAATCCCACTTACCTATATGAAGCCTTCGGATTACATCCATCCCCTCCTTTGTCTTTTTCCTTCTTTTTCTTAATCCCAAGAACAATAAATCAAGGAGGTAAGAATAGAAGAAAGTAATGTGAGAGGAAAAAGGAAGTAAGTGAGATGAAGGAGAATTAAGGAGGGGGTTAGACGTGAGAGTGGGTAGGAGGGGCAGCTAAGAGAAAAGAAATTCTTGTGTTTTGTCCTTTGTCAAGTTTGTTATTATGAGTCTAAAGTTTTCAATTAAAGTTATATTTTATTTATAATATATGTGCAAATCATCATATCTTCTCAAACCCTAATCGGATCTAGCTATGTGTTTGGTATAGGTGGATAATGGGATAATTATTATCCTTTACAATTGAAACACTTATATGCCAATTGTAATAAGTTAATTATTCAAAAAATAATTTTTTGGTGAACAGGTAGGCACCCTGGTGTAGGTAGACACCAGGGTGCTTATACAGGTCTAATTGAGTGGTCTGCGGTTTTTTAGAGATCCTGATTAAGTTCTCGGTTACGGTCCGGGGAAGTCCGAAAACACTCAGGCTCGCCCCATCGATTGAAAGGTCCCTCGGGTCTCCCTGGTTCGAGTCAACTATACTCACCTTGTCCTAATCCAGTATGTATCAGATTAAGTCTGGTAGGGACACTTGTAGGTGTAAGTTCTTTTTATTCATTTTTATCTTTTTAACCATTTTAAGTGAAGTGGATCAGATATGGGCCCCGTTGGAAGGCCCATTGGTTGCTAAGTTGGACTTTAAGTCAAGCCCATGGACCATTAGGGTTATTGGGTAACCCTTATTGGATTGGTCATTTAATTTTGAAGTTAAGTAAACATGCAATTTAATTGAGTGGGTTTAAGTTTTTAAGACCCATTGGGCTTGGACTTGGCCCATGGGTTTTTAATCAAGTGACCCATGACCCATTTATGAAACGGATCCTGGTGTGGGTCAGTCTGGATGTGGGCCCCATTGGAAGGCCCACTAAAGCTTTGATGGGTCCAGATGGATCCAAGTCCAAAATGGGCTTGGAATAATCCAAAAGCTCGATGGGTTTAGCTTGTATCAAAACGGGGTCCACAAAAGAAATGGATTTTTTAAATATTAAAAGGGGCAAACCTCACTTTTCTTGCGGTTTGGGTTTGACCTGGAATTCGAGAATGCCGAAAACTCCGGCACGACTGTGTTCGCCGGTCTTCCAGGGAGGCTCGCCAACTTCTGCAGGCTCCAGAACGCCTTTACAGTGGTTCAAAACCCTGATTGGACTACAAATAAGCTCATTCCATGGTGCTTTTTCCAACAGCAAATGCTTCTTGCCTTTGATCGCCATTTGGAGACTTAAAACAAAGACTCTGAGAGTCCTCGTGTCATGAATGTGACTCCCCTTTTTCTCATTTTTAGAGAGGAAACACAAAATCTAACAAGACTTGGGTCAAGACTTGATCACACAAATTATCCATACATGTTTAACTAAACAAAAGAAAACACTTGGATCAAATAACACAGTGACAATCATGCATGAAAACTCAAATGAATTGATGACTATTATACATGAGAACAAACAAGACTTATTTTGATTTAAAATAAAGATTCAAGAAACTTTATGAACCGAAAGTGTTTGAAATAATCTAGAAAACATATTAACATTCTTAATGAATGTAGACACCCCAAATTGCACTGCAAAATGAGAAAATAATGAAAAACGCCTAATTGGGATTTAAAATAGGCCAAGAATGCATGAAATTCGATAATTTGAGCATTGCCCATATTGTATCTACGGGTTGAGCGCGCCCGAATTTTGTATACGGGCACGCAGCGCCCGTAATGCATATACGAACACCACTGGACCGTAAATCATTTATGGGCGCATTAGATTTGTGCGAATTTTATCCTTTCTCGATTTCTAAGCTTTATCTTCAGTCCAATATATATTTAGATGAGTGAATTATCTCTTTTATTCGTTCGAAATCTCTTTGTTGGCCATGGATGGGCATTATCCTTGTGTTTAGCTCAATCTGAAACTCTATCTTGCCAAACCTTGGACCAACCATGCCCCTGAGTTTGCCTATAAATAGAGGGCCTCTCTTCAAGCAAGGGGCCACGAAAATTTGAAGTCCAAGGAGCTCCAAGAGAAGAGAGGAATCCCAGCTGCTCTGCTTGCTCAATCCAGGTAAGTCTCTTTTCCCTTTTATTTTCTGTCTTCAATTCTAGAAGTAATAGGATCTTCTCCATTGCTGTAGAATAAGGCCATCTTTTATTCTGTATTCCTAAACTTGTCTCTAAGTACCTCAGGAATCCTCTCTAGCCGTAAAACGTGAAGAGAGAGCTAGGGGAAAAGAGAACAGGTGGATCCCTAGAATAGAACCCCATATCTATTTTTCTCCTTTTTTCTAGAATAAGGCCTTTGATTGTGTTTGTGTCACCAAACCTATCTCCAAGTACCTCAAGAATCCTCTCTAGCCTTAAAACATGAAGAGGGAGCTAGGGGAAAAGAAAACAGGTGGATCCGTACGGTAGACCCCCATGTGCTCAAATCTGTGAGATGTGGTTGTTTTGAATATTCTGATCATGTTTTAATGGTTTTTATGTTGAATATGAATGAATCATATGAATCCATGATATTTATAGCATGAAATCCTCTTTTTCTCCTAAAATTGAGATTTTTCACATCTTTGCACCTACAACACTGTTTTCGTGATTTTTGTGATATTAGGTTAAGATCCTGGATTTATCGTGATCAATATGGTAGATCTGGATTCAGAAGCCTGAAAGTAAATTCTAGGGTTTCATAATGTGGTTTTTGAATCATTTTTCATGTTTGAGAGAAGACCCCTACGGTCTAAGTTCTCCCCTTTTGATGTTCTTCATCAACGTGGGTATTTTTGGTTTTGATTTTTTGATTTAATGTGAAATTTGGGCTTTATCTATGTCCTGGACTGTTCAAGTTCAATTCTGCAATATTTTATAAAAATCATATTTTTTCTAGATTTCTAGAATTTAACTTGAAGCCAGATTTTTGAAATTTTTACTTTAGATTGGTTTTATTTGATTTCATCTCAATTTTGTTTTAATCATGAAACCCTAAGAATGGTATGATCATATTTGAAAGTTCTGGATCAATCAGGTTATTCGTATGAAAAAAACCATACATTTTTGTCTTTTTTGTGATTTTTCATGATTTTTATAGCAAGCCTTTTTCCTTTATTTTAACATGAACAATACCTGGTAACCACCTTGTGTGGATGAATAGGGGTGCCTAACACCTTCCCCTGTTCATAACCTAATCCCCTTACCCATCTCTGGTTGTTTTTTTAGAGGGTTATTTTTACCCTAAATTTGCCTTTTTGTGCTTATTTGATATTTTGGTGTCCATTCACACCTAAACAGAATGGTGGCGACTCTGTGTTTTTAACCAATCCCGCGTGATGATTAGGAAGTCATTGAATTGATTTTTTCCCATATCTCACAATGAAGACGAAATCCCACATTAACATTTAAAATAGATAGGAATTAGTCTGAAACTAACCTTTTATATTAAACTTCTACTTATATAAAGTAAAAGAATGTGGACAAATGGGACTCAATCTTTACAACAAAGAAAATATTTGTGTGGATGGCATATGAAGGTAAGAAAAATGCTTACTTGAAGTGATTCATATCGTCATGCATATGATATAGAATGTTAACCCACTTGTCCTAATGGAAGGGAAAGAGGGAAGGTAAATAAAAGGGTAAATTAGATACAACAAATGAGAGGACAAACCCCTCTCTCAAATAAAGGATAAATTGACAAAAGAAAGATAATAAAAAACGATCCATGTGAGACCTTCCACATCAAGTAAGAAGTCTCTTCCTCCCATTATTTCGTACAAGGAGTCCCCCTTACCATGGGGACTCCAATGATCATGCAAAAAGGGAACCAAATGGTTAGAGATAATCAATAAAATATGAACATGAACTTATTGCAAGAAACAAGCTGACAAGTGTTTTATTTGATTGTATATTGAACAAAAAAGATACCACAACCTTTACCTTTAAATTACCCTTGTTCTTAGATGTATGAGAGTCCCTAAATCGATGTAGACAATAGTTGAAGAGCTCCCTTTAACCTCAAAAAGGACTTCCCTTTTGCTCACAAAGGATTAAAAGAGAAAAGGAAAAATGAAAGGGATGGTTGGAAGGGTATAATGGGGATCAAAGAGTGGTTAGAAGGTGAGAGAGGTGGGAGGGTTCACTGGTCTTGAGAGGTAGTGTGGTGACGAAGGGAGGAGAGACTTGTGAAAAAAAATTGGAGAGAAAAATGTAATGGCCGACCTCCTCTCAAAATGGGCTAATGAAGTCTATTTATATTCCATGACCAAAACACAATTACTTTTGCACTCTATGACCAAATGATCAACATTTTCAAAATGTGCCTTATTTTTTAAAAGAACCAATGATGGTTTTTGAGCATTCTTCTCCGCTAAGGCCTCGTTTGGCTTTCATTTTAGGAATTCATTCCAAGCCTTGGAATGAATTCTGATACCAAAATGAGTGTTTGGTAAGGCATGCAAGAACTCATTCTATAAGAATGAAAATCAGAAAACCCCTGATTTTCATAAACGGCTTCAACCCCGTTTTTGGATTTGAGAATGGGTTTTAAGTTTTATGCGGTGGCAAACTTGTAATTATTGGTAACTTTAAGCAAAGGCATAAAATGTAAATATGACTATTGAGCCTTCCCACCTTCAATAAAAGGGTTTCCAATCATTGAAGAAGAGGAAACTATTCCTCTTCTTCTTCGTTGCATGCTCAATGTGGGTTAAAGTCTCAATAGGGGGAGAACAACAGACACATAGTTAAGTCTTCGTCTTCGTTGTGTTTGTCATAGCCCTCAGGAATTCATTGAAAGGGGGAGAACAACAGACACATACCTCTCCATCTCTCCCCCCATCTCTCTCTCTCTCTGGTCCCTATATCCTGCGAAGGCGCGACAGGAAAGTGTCGTCGGTCGTACCAAGGAAATCTACGAGCACCTGAAGGTACTCTCTCTCTCTCTCGCCATTGCCACTATCTGTTTTCGCTCATTTCAATTGCAGTTTTGTCAGACTTCATGATCTCTCTCTTTCTCTCTCGCTTTGTGGCTTTTCCCCCCTCTCTTTCCTTCTCTCATTTTATTGGTACTTGTTCATCTCAAAGCTACCAACAAAGTATCTATGATTCAAATCGAAGACGCAATTTTCAATGAAATCTGGTTGATTTTTTATGGGCATGGTCTATAATCCCTAATTCTTCGTATTGCTTTTTTCTGCTTCGATATAGAAGAATGTAGGGTGTGCTCGAGGTCCTAACTTAGAACCCAACACTATGTATTTCAAATGATTCTTTCTTTTTAACCTTCCCATGTTGTCGGTGAGTGATATTTCAGCACAAACAGCTGTTCTTGAACTGATTAAATTTTTATTTTTGCTTTAATTCTATAAATATAACGAGTCTTGGGAGAAAGATCCTTGTATTGAAATGCTTTAATAGAATGATTAAGCTGAACGACTATAAATTTTTATAATGATTCTTTCTTTTTCTGAAATTTCTTCCCTCAGTATGTAATTCTGTAGTCAAGCTACTTAGCATTACTTTATAAATTTGTAGACTACTTGTGCACAATGGGGATGTTAATCATCTAGGTAAGTCTACTGTGCTCATTCTGCTACTTCGGTTCTATGGTGCTCGTTTTGTTCTACTTATTTGGTATCTCTATCGCTGCCGAGCGTTTTCCAATGATAGTAATTTTGCAACAGCCTCCATCTGCATAATTCTTTAGAGATTCTTTTCTCTGATTCATGGTTTCTCCTATTCAAGCATGTTTTGTTTTTTCTTTCCTTGATTGTTAGTTAGAACATTATCTTCTTGATTTATCTTTGTTTTGTTCTCTATCTCTCTCTCTCTCTCCCCCCCCCCCCCCCAATTGCCAAATCTAAAGCTGTGAATGTGGTTCTCATTATGCATCCATTTCGTTTTTGTCAATTATGACTACTCATTTGTATGGGCCTTTTTTGTTACCAAATTCTTTCAGAACTGCCACATTGATGCATCGGTTAGACACCCTTTTGGAATAGCCATATCATTTTACAATGGGGTTTGAGGAAGTTTGTTACGTTTATTTTTTCAAAGAAAATTGCATTTGCTTACCCTCTCCCTTGAGAAGCATGCTCAATGTCTGAGGGCTATGACAAACACAAATAGCAAAGGCTGGCTTACCAGCAGATGGCATGTCTTGTCTTTCCTTGGTGTCAAATGGACCCTCCAAGACTCTTGCCTTGTGATTGTTTCTTTTATTGTTTTTACATTTCTGTAGCCATTGATAGAACGCACTCATAATAAAATTGGCAGATGATGAACACAATCTTATCCGACACACCGAATTATAATGTGGACTACAAACTCCGCTTATCCTCTGATGCCATGTATTAAATCTGGTATCGAGATTAAACTTCTTGGAAGGTATTACCCAGATAAATTGATGGGTTTTGAGTTCATCGACTCAGATTTTATTACTCAATTTTTGGGGTAATTTTGCCTTCCTGAACAGATTTGAAATCCTATTGTCATGTTTCTTTTTCTGTGAGAATTAAAGACAGACTTGGTGTTGCATACTAGTGACCATTGAGTGGCGGCTGTAGACACCTGATTTTTGCACCCCTAAAATGGCAAAAAATGAAAAGTCAAACTTTTAGTCAAACCCTGAGGGGGTCAAAAAATTGACTTTTGATTCAAGATAATTTGGCCATCAAACTTTACATCATTGAAAAGAGCATTTCGACACGGTTCTAACGCAACTGAGTTTGCTGGAATCGGAGTCCAGGTGAGAAAAATATGGCCCGGTCAAACTTCCAGAAAACAAAAAGTTGACTTTTTGCTCGGCCCCAATCCAACTGCCAAAATTGATCTCAATAGATAACTGGTTCCGAGATGATTCCAACGACATTAAGTTTGCTCAAATCGGACACCAGATGAAGAAGTTATGGGCAGTTGAAATTTCAAGAAAACTGCCCGTTTGGCAAAAACAGCAGAATAAAGCAAAATAAATGAACAAATAAATAAAATAATCATATATTAATGTTTTAATAAAATAATTTTAGATATTTCGAATATTTTAATAATATAGTTATAAAGAATCTCGGATTTTATAATAAAATAATAATAAAATCGAATAAAATCGTTATTAAAAATCAAATTTCATAAACTGTTTGAAATCCGGCATTTAAAAAACGTGCGAAACCGCACTTGAAGAACGGTTTAGTCTGAACCGCACTTCAGATACGGTTCGATCTTCTAGGAGGTGGACGCGTGTCCTGTACGGCGACAGCTGGCAGATTCGCGCCGATTTGCACGTGTTGAATGCCAACCGCACTTAAAGTACGGTTTTTGTTTTTTTAGTGCAATTTTGTCACAACCGCACTTTAAGTACGGTTGTGACCAAACCGCACTTAAAGTACGGTTCCGGCACTTTTTTGCCTATAAATAGAGGGCCAGCCCCCCCATTTGAAACAAGCTGGTCCCTCGGTCCCCACACCCTCTCCCTGTCCTCTGCTTATCCGAAACTCTGTCTAGATGCTGTATCACCCAATCCCAAACATTGGAATGCCCAAAATACCCTTGCCTTGTTCTAAACTTGCCTAAAACCCTCTCCCTTCACCCATTTGACTGAAGAACCCAGCAGAACCCTGTTCAAATCACCTTATGAAAACCAACGGGACGCGGAAGCGCTGCCAAATTTGCTTGGAAGAACCACAACTTATCAAGACTAACAAGTAGTCTTATTGTAAGTATTTCTTTCTTTTTTACAATGAGATTATCCTCAATTCCTTTTAAGTTTTTATGCATTTTGCTCTAACCATCTTAGTAGTTGTTTAAAGCTACAAGGATCTCAATTCAGGGTGATGGTTCCATGAACAAAAAAAAAAAAGAAAAAAGAGGAAGAATGTGTCTCAAAGGAAGAAAAGACACCTTGACTAACTTTTAAGTTTATTGGATTAACCAATTTTCATGAGAAAATTTTGCCCTCTTAAGATCAGCCACATCCCTGTAAGTTCCCTTTTTCCTCTTGAATGATGGCTGTGGTTGTTTGAGCAAATAAAAAAAAAAGAAGAAGAAGGGAAGCCTATGACCTCTCTAAAGTACAAAAAGAAGGGGAAAGATGGCTTTTCAAGCCAAATGGAGAAAATGGAGAACCACGGAGGTGCTGGAAACCTGACGGAGGTTGCTGGAGATCCCAGAAAAGTCACCAAAGTGATCCAGATCGAAATCGGCGCAAACAAGTGAAACTGAGCAGCAACCGCACATACAGAACGGTTCTGGCCAAACCGCACTGAGAGTGCGGTTAGATTAGAAAAATAACTTAAAAATTAATTCATTTGGACCGGTTGAACCTGATTCGACCCAAACTGGCTTGAACCAGCCTTTTAGACAATTTGGGCTATTTTGAGCCCAATAAAAGACTGTGGGCCTAGATGGGCCCACCAAGACCACCCTGGGCCCACTTGTGGGGTCCATCTCAGACCGGCCCAAACCCGGCCCGTTCTCAATAAAACGGGCCCAAGGCCAATTGACTCAGGCTAATGGGCCCATTCCAAGCCCACCAAGTCCAAACTAAAATTGTAAATACATAAAACTTAATAAAATAACCAAACGGGTTACCCAATAACCCAATTGGGCCTAAGGCCCAACCATGGCAGCCCACGGGTCTTCCAACGGGACCCGGGTCCGACCCACTTCATATAAATAAGAAAGATAAAATCAAAATAAAAGGGACCCACACCTCCAGAGGGCCCCGCCAGACCTAACAAGGCAGCATGCTGGTCTAGGAAAAGGGTGAAATTGACTCAAGAACCAGGGAGACCCGAGGGACCCGTCAGACCGATGGGGCGGACCAGGGTGTCTTTAGGACTTCCCCGAACCGTAACCGAGGACTTATCTAGAACTCTAATAAGCCGCAGACCAGACCTAGACCCGGTTAGGGCAAAACCGTGTCTGCCTGCACTCTTAGGCAGTGGCGACTCCGAAAGTCCCGAGGCACGCACGAAAGGTGCGCCCGGTGTGCGATCTAGGCTGCCAGGTTTTAGGTGCGCACAGCTTGGCGACTCTGCTGGGGATCGAACCCAGAATCTCTGGTTATCAAATGAGTCAACTTAGGAGGATATAGGCTAATTTAGGAAGTACTTTTTGTCCAACCTTAGTAAGGTATGGAACTCATGTAATTACATGATATTGGGGGATCCTGTCAAACGGACATGATAATCGCCTAAGGTAAGTGGTTTTTAACAGGGACCAATGTGACCCGCCCACTTACCTGGGGATCCACCCAGACCTTGTATTACATGCTGTTCTGCACTTTTACTATAAATGTGACATTAAGGAACCCTTTGTTGGCCCTTATCCGAGAATCACCTGAATAGACACAGCACTTGACTCCACTGCACATACAAACACCTCACTAGACCGTGAATGAATTTTTTTAACTGCATGGGGTGACATGGATGAGGGAGTCTGCATGAATGATCCGAATTGAATGCTGTCTGCACCATGTAAATTCTCTTCTTAACCAAAACCTAGATCTCTCTAGCAGCCACCCTTCTTCAATCGAGAAACTTACTTTTGGGATGGTATTAGCCCTACGCTCCCGTGGTTCGCCGGGGAAAGCAGGGTAAACCCATCTCCCCAGGTTTCTGGATTCGTCAAGCGCCATTGGTTTCTTGCCATGGTACGCGAAGGGTCTAGTACTTGGCTCAGACCCTTGAAGGCAGGTGCCTTGGGCTGGGTATCCTTCCCCACCTATTACTTCTGATAAACCCTGATATGAGCATGGACATGAATGAACAAATAGGGGTAAAATTAATCTGGGGCATTAACCCCCGCCTGTGTCGGTCTTAACCCTAATCTAAGGAAATTAACTCGATTTAATCCGTGCATTCAAGTCGGTCTTGGTTCAGTCGAAAGCCGGCCAGATCAGATAGAAATGGGTCAGAACAGAGGCAGAAAAACCTAGAGATAGGATTTCAGCCCACCTGTTGAATGACAAATTTGTACCCTCCTTTTGGGTTCTCAACAACCCTAAAGGTGATTCTCTTTCCAGATTTATTTTTGTAAATTTCGCCCTCAAAGGCAAGTTGTAAATATTGTATTCAGTCCAACACTAGGGGCAGATGAAAGAGCAGATGAAAGAACAGATGAAAGAAAAGGCCGGCTAAGACCTGAATGTGTTTTCCAAACATTTAAAGGACATAACCCTTAAGACCCCATAACTTGAGTGCTTGGATTTGATTCTTGATTGCATAAACTGCTTAGGCATTGATTTAATTTTTGCATATCTTGTTGCATGCCTTAGACTAATTTAGAGTTTTTGGTGGAAAACCCTAGATTGACTTGGAATTTAAATCGGATAGACGGCATGGCATCTTCATCCTCGACTGAGAGAGTTCGCTTCCCTAGGATAGAGAAGTGTGCCTTTGATACCCCTTGGATCCGTTCTTGGACACGGCAATTGCAAGGAGATGAGCAAATTAAATGGGAACAGAAATACCATATGGGACAAACTCTGTCCCTGTTAAATGTGCCCATTAATTGGGACATGATTCAGGCAGTCCTACCTTTCTGGGATCCCCAACTTTCACTCTTTAGGTTAGGAACTAATGAGTTGACGCCCACAATTGAGGAATTTGAACTATTCCTCCGATTTCGTGACCATGGAGAACCAGCTAGGCCAAGTCTCAAAGATAGCTACAAGAATGAAGCTTGTACTTTCTTTGGCCTACCCAGAGGAGAATTCCAGACTTTAGGAGGTGACCAAGCATTCACGCGGGTCTCTAAAACCTTCCTTGCTGAAAAGATAAGGGACAAAAAGCAGAAAAGACCCCGTGTTTGGTGGGACACCTTCACCCTCGTGGTTCTATCACAACTCTTCTTTCCTACTGGGGGAGACACCATCAATTTGGCCCTCATGGAAATTGTGGACCAACTCCAAGTGAAATTCCGGATTGCACCATTAATCCTTGCTCAGCTATATCATGCCTTGACCATGACTAAGAACGGAACTAGGAGGTTTCAAGGATGCGCTCCTCTCCTATACATCTGGCTTCAAGATCACCTGATGGTTGCTGAACCTATCAGCCCATGTTATGGGTATGTCCGTGACAATGTCACCCTGATGGCCCGAAGAGAGATTAGACCAGACTTACCCTCCAGAGAGGATTGGTTTGACCACTTTCTCCAGTTGAAAGGAGAAACTGATATAAGATGGGGAGGCACATTTGACCAAACATATACTCCCGTCATAGCTTTCAGGAAAAGACATTGCCTAGCCTTGATAGGCTTGACCCATGCCATGCCATACTATCCGGTTCGAATTCTGAGACAGTTTGGGAAGTGTCAGGGAATACCAATCAAGGATGAGGCGGAAGGATTAACTGGCCCACTTACATGGGAATTGAAGAAAAAATTGGTGAAGGAATGGCAACACGTGCACATACTCCAAGAGGACATTTTCACTGCATCCGACGTTCATAATTACGAACAATGGATTGCTCGAGAAACTGGCCTAGACAGCCCACCTCCTCTCCATATCGTCACCTCTGACGATATCCCAGCTCCGCCCCCTGACACATACAGGGATAGGGTGGCCGAACTGCGGGAATCTCATTCTCGGATCCACCGTGCATACGTGGATTCCGAGCGTAAAAACAAGCAGGCCAATGAGGCCCTTCAGCAGCAGCTTGACACCATGCGCAGACGCACAAAAGAGGACCGACGTCTGCGGAATAAACTTCTGCGTGCCTTGAAAAGGCGAGACGTGTCCTCTCATTATGATGATGACCAACCTAGCTAGACTCTGGGTTTGTTTATTTTTTTAATCATGTAATTGCTTATTTTGAATTTTGGCATTATACTTCTTTTTCCATGAAGAATTTTGTGCTAGGTTTAATAAAGTCAATTAAGACATCCTCAAAATCCTTTTTCAAACAATCTAGCCCCAATCCTTCAACTTCAAAACTTTCAGGCGATCTGAATAAAGAACTTGCCAAATCCTTTAACCCAAGGGTTCTGAATAAAGAACACCCAATTCTTACCAACTTCCCCATATTCAGAAACTATCAATTTCAAATTTGAGTCTTAAATCTTTAAGGGTTCTGAATAAAGAACACCCAATTCAAAATTTTCAGGCGATCTAAGTAAAGAACTCGCCAAATTGTTTAAATCTTTAAAAGCAAAGGGTTCTGAATAAAGAACACCCAATTCAAAATGTTTAGGCGATCTAAGTAAAGAACTCGCCAAATTGTTTAAATCTTTAAAAGCAAAGGGTTCTAAATAAAGAACACCCCATTTTCTTTACCAACTTTGAAACTTTCAGGCAATTTGAATAAAGAACTTGTCAAAGGAATTTTTAAACCCATAGGGGTTCTGAGTAAAGAACACCCCATCCTTATCAACTCTCAAGCTTTCAAGTTTAAGTCTCAAAACCCCAGGGTTCTGAATAAAGAACACCCAATCCCTTGAGCTCAGATCACACCCGTCTGATTTAAAAGATCACACGGTCAGCCTATGGGGCACTGATGCCACTGGTAATTAAACCAGAAAATTGGCAGAGGATCGTCCTGGCATAGCATACCCCGTTGTGTGGCACCAAGGTCAAGCAATTAAGCTAACTACTAAGGTACGCTCGGGTATCCCTAGCCGAACTCTTAGGGCACTGAAGCCACTGGTAATTAAACCAGAAATTGGCTGAGGATCGTCCTGGCATAGCCTTCCCCGTTGTGAGGCGTCAAAGTCAATGGTGATTAAACCAACGACTAGCTAAGACACGCCCGGGAACTACTAGCCGAAGTCAGGTGCTAAAACCATCAGAGATTAAACTGAAAATTGGTTAAGGTACACCTGGATGTTGCTGTTTAGCTCATCCCCTGCGGAGACTTAACATGGTCCAACCTCGTGATACTGAGCTCAAATCAACCTTTTAAATTTAGGGTTCCCTTTCCCAGCCGTTTGGCTAAAATAGACCAATCTAAACCGGGTTCTCTCTCCCGACCATTTGGTTAAAACAGATCAGATTAGGGTTCCCTTTCCCAGCCGTTTGGCTAAAATAGACCAGGCTAAACCGGGTTCTCTCTCCCAACCAGTTGGTTAAAACGGATCAGTTTAGGGTTCCCTTTCCCAGCCGTTTGGCTAAAATAGACCAGGCTAAACTAGGTTCTCTCTCCCAACCAGTTGGTTAAAACAGATCAGTTTAGGGTTCCCTTTCCCAGCCGTTTGGCTAAAATAGACCAGTCTAAACCGGGTTCTCTTTCCCAACCAGTTGGTTAAAATAGATCAGGTTCTAGATTCTCAATCATTTTCAAAATAACTCAAATAAATCAATCTTTAAATTCATTTGGGTTCTCTTTCCCAACTATCTTAAGATAGTTAAAATAGATCTGTAATCATTTAAATTGATAATTTGACTGCATAAACCATGTAAAAATTGCACTAATTAATGGTTGTTTCAAGCAGGTACCAAAATTGCTTTTCGAAGCCCGTACCTGTTAAGATCCAGGAAAAGACTTGAAATGGAACAGTCCAGGGAACAGACAACGTCAGGACAGGACCAGGCAGAGTCCAGTCAAACACAGACAGTGGCTGATTTACAACAGAGGATTGATAGCATGGGTACCATCATTCAGGAACTAATGGCAGAATTAAGAGAACTAAGAATGGCTCCCCCTGCTGCACCAGTGACTCTGCAACAACCGATTGCTCCACCACAGGCAGAAGCTCCACCACCATACCCGGTATATCTAGTTCCATTAGTACCACCACCCCCTCCACAGGCAGTACCACTCCCTCAGACCATTACACCTGTCCAGCTGGGGCAAGAAGAAGAGGATTGGTACAGGACTCAGCAGGTCCAGTTTGATGAAAAGATGGCAGCTACTAAGTCAGAGGTAGATGCTTTACGTGAAGAATTGAAAAGCCTACGACCCAGTGCGATCCCCATAGAGGCTACTTTAGACAGCCTCTGCTTCTTCTCCGATGTTCAACTTCCCCCAAAATTCAAGTGCCCTGACTTGCATCAGTTTGACGGCACCGGGTGCCCGTTAAACCACCTAAGGTCATACTCTGGAGATATGTGTCAGTATGCTAAAGATGAAAAAATTATGATACAATTCTTTCAGAGGTCGCTGACAGGAGCAGCATACAATTGGTTTCTGGGTTTGGACAAAACCAAGATTAAGACCTGGAATGATTTGGCGGCAGCGTTCATCCAGCAATACCGTTTGAACAGTTAGATAGTTCAGACCAGGGCAGAATTACAGAGGCTCTCCAAAAAGAATCAAGAGTCAGTGCGAGAATATGCCAAGAGGTGGAAAGAATTGGCGACCCTAGTCCAACCCCCACTACTTGAACAGGAGATGACCTCCTTGTTCATCGCATCACTTGGACAGCGATTCTTTTCCCTTCTACTGGGGCAGAGCACTTCTAACTTCAATGACTTGATTCTGACGGCAGATAGAATTGAAGATGCAGTCAGGGCTGGAAAGATAGATGGCAGTGGCCAGGGCCCTACACAGAGAAGAGCAGCAGCAGGACAGAGTGGCAGAAATCAGGGGCAAGAGCCCAGAAGGCAGGAAGCCCAGGTTGTTAATTATGTACAGCCAACACAGCCCTATCACATTACCCAGAAGAATGAAAGTCAGGGTCAACCTTTAAGAAGGACGAGAGAAGAGGCAGAGGCAAGAATAAAGAGGGTGTTTACCCTGCTGCCTTACGCACCTGCAGAATTGTTGGCCACCCTGCTGAAGAAGGGGTATCTTCAAATCAAGCCTCCCAACCCCAGAATGATCAACTCACGAAGTTATAATACAGCAGAAAGATGCGAGTATCACTCTGGAGCTCCCGGACATTCCACAAATCGATGCTGGGATTTAAGGCATGACATACAGGATCTAATAGACAGTAAAAAGATCTCTGTAGATCCCCCAGCACCAGCAGCACCTACTCCTCCTACTGGTACAACCACCAACCCCCTCCCAGACCATAATAAGGCTTCTGGCAGCGGAACAGTACATCAGGTCATCAGTGACCAGGGCAATGAAGTACAGTTTGACCCCTCTTTGTTGATTGGGCGACCGGGGCAAATTGTCAGGATATACCCCCAAGAAGAGATAGTAAAGCAGCAAGTATGCGTCATCGACGGAGATGATGACGAAGAAACCTTCTTGGGGTTCCCTCTGGTGCATTTCAACTTTCCTGAACCAGAGCCTTTCTATCCTCCACCTGTCTCAAACTCACCCCCATTAAACATCTTCGACATGATGAACCCATTCAATGAGCCTGTGGACTTCCTACTGGAACCACCTACCCTTAACTTACACCAACTTCACCTTGACCCAACCTACTCCGCTGTGCCTCCACCTTACCAATTCCTACCCATGTACCATGATTCTACCATCACTTCCACAGAAAGAGAAGTCGATCGAATCACCCGTTCTGGTCGATACATAAACCCTAACCCTCCACCTGCACCAGAGGGAGAGACTAGTGAAGAAAGAACAAGGAAAGAAAAAGGGAAGGATGTGGCCGCTGAATTGCCACAGACCCATAAGAAGAAAGGGAAGGCCCCAGAAGAAGAGATTGAAAGACTCCACTATAGTGCCTTCACTCCGGAGTATGATCTAGTGCAGCAGTTGAATAAGACACCAGCTCAGATATCCATTATGCGTCTCTTATTGGATTCAGACAAACATAAGGACGTACTTGTGAAAATACTGGGCGATACTCATGTGCCTGACGACATCAGCCCTGAGCAGCTGGAGACAGTAATGTCTATAATTGCTACGCCAGAAGCAATCTCCTTTTCCTCAACAGACTTGCCACCTGAAGGTTATAATCACACGGAACCTCTGTTTATCACTTTAAGGTGCTCCGATTTAATAGTGAGACGAGTCATGATCGATAACGGGTCAGCTCTGAATATCTGCCCAGTCAGGACCTTCCACAGTCTGCAGCTGAACGCTGATTTGATCAAACCTAGCTCCAATAATGTCCGTGGATTTGACAATGCTAAGAAGGATTCCCTTGGGGAAGTTACTTTGGAAGTTACAATTGCTGAAAGGGCCTTCTTCATCACCTTTGAGTTGATGGACATTAATGCCTCCTTTAATCTGCTGATTGGAAGACCTTGGTTACATCAAGCAGGGGCAGTCCCGTCCACCTTACATCGAATGATCCGATTCATTTCGGGAAATCAATTGATCACGGTGCACGCAGAAAATCACAGAGAATTTGAACAAGGAAGGGTACCTGTGGTTGATTATGAGCTGCCTTCTTCCCTGAACTTTCAAGCCATTGAAATGGTGCAAGTAAACAGCATTCCTACTCCTCTGCAATCAGACCTGTCCCGTAGAAGGAAAAGGAAGAGCATGTTCGGTGCTGCTGAATGCGCCGACTGGGGCCTCCGAGTAGGAGAAGGTTTGGGTAAATATAAGCAAGGCATCAAGTCTGCAATCCAGCCGTGTGACAAGTCTGTGGGCTTTGGATTAGGGTTTGTTCCTAAACCTGAAGACTATGCCAGGTTATTTGGCATGAAAGCTGAACGGAAGAAAGCAAGAGCAGAAGGAAGGGACCCAAACTGGCCCATCTGTGTACAGGGCCAATTATATCATCACTTTACCAATATGGAGAGGGAAGCTGCACAAGCCATTCAGAACATAGTCCCCCAGGGATGGGGCGATTCAATGATCCAGTTGAGCAAGCGGAAGCTAATTATCTGCAAAGGTTATGGGATGAACCTCCCTTGCCCCAGGAGACAGTTACAGAAGAGAACTCAGAGGCTCTCAGTGGGATGATGGAAGAACTGTCTGCTTTGTTCTCTTGGCAGTCAGTTGACACTGAAAAACCAGCCATCCCAGAAGAAGCATTTGCCTACCCATCAGATGATGTTGAGGCACCACCAGCTGAGGCTGAAGAAGAAGAACCAGCTCACTACATCTACATGATGGAAAGCCAAGACAGTTCAGGAGAACCCACTCCAAGGCAAAGGTCTCCCCCACCTCCCATCTGCATTATACACCCAAGTACCAAGGATGGTTTGGGTCAGATGTTCCACAACATGCCCCAAGTACTGGGACTGCCCACTGAGCTGGCTTATCATGAAACTTATGGTAACTGGGCCCCTGACGAACATTCTTCCAGCAGGAGGGATGAATCATCAGTGAAATCTGTAACCAAGGCCTTGCCTAAGGTGGAACCACCCAACGAAGTCACTATCCGGGTACCAGGGACTGTCATCCGCCGTGGGGTATGGATCAGTGTATCATCAGAGGATTCGAGTCAGAATCAACCAAAGAAGGGTACAGTTGATGACCCCATCTGCATCTCTTCTGACAGCAGCATCAGCATGATACAGACTAGAAAGGTGAATGCGGTGACCGCTGTAACCAAGGACAAGCACGCATTGCAGAACTGGAGTTCGACGCCACTTGCCACTCGCAAAGCCGAACTACCACAGGGAGTTTCTTCCACCTCTGAAATTCCCCCTGTAGATATTGCTGCACTTTTTAATAAATGCGTGAAGTTTTTTGATTATTTTTCTGCTTCTGTGAATAATTCTGCAAATAAGCAAACCCAAAATCGCAACCTTAGTATCAATCTCGACGCACACCCGAAAAATTCGGAGCACGAGATAGATAATCAGGCTACCAAAATCAAACAAAAACAAAAAAGTCAAAAAGAACAAAAAGAAATCCAAAGTGTCGAGCATGAATCAGATAGCGACACTTACTCATCACAACCCGATGATTCAGAAATTATCCCCAGTAAACTTGAGGATAGTGATGAATCATGGGAGACCCCACCTGAAATCCAATTTGCCTTGGACAGACATGAAAAAGGTCTCCAGGTTAATATTGAGGAAACTGAACCCATCAACATAGGTGACACAGCACAACCAAGGATTCTTCAAGTTGGTAAAAAGCTGTCTCAATTACAGAAAACACAGATAACTGATTTTCTAAAATCCTACAATGATGTGTTTGCATGGTCATATGAGGATATGCCTGGGTTAGACACAGATTTAGTTGTGCATCGGTTACCTATAAAGTCTGAGGCCACACCAGTGAAGCAAAAACTCAGACGGGAATGGGCCCTGAAGATCAAAGAAGAGGTCACCAAGCAGTTAAAAGCTGGGTTCTTGAAAGTTACAGATTACCCAGAGTGGTTAGCAAATATCGTGCCAGTCCCCAAGAAAGATGGAAGGGTCAGGATGTGTGTTGATTACAGGGATCTGAATAAGGCAAGCCCGAAAGATGACTTCCCGTTGCCTCATATTGATATACTGGTTGATAATACTGCAACTCACTCCATGTTCTCTTTTATGGATGGATTCTCCGGATATAATCAAATACGAATGGCATCTGAAGACATAGAGAAAACTTCCTTCATCACACATTGGGGCACATACTGCTACAAAGTGATGCCGTTCGGATTGAAGAATGCAGGCGCCACATACCAGCGGGCCATGACTTTGTTATTCCACGATCTGATGCACAAGGAAATGGAAGTATACGTGGATGATATGATTGCAAAGTCAAAAGAAGAAGAAAGTCATTTGGTGAACCTTGGAAAGGTGTTTGACAGGCTCAGGGAATGCAAGCTCAGGCTGAACCCGAATAAGTGTGTATTCGGCGTTACCTCAGGGAAGCTACTTGGATTCATCGTTGGGAAACGAGGAATTGAGGTTGATCCTGTCAAAGTAAAGGCAATTCTGGAGATGCCTCCCCCATCTACAGAGAAGGAAGTGAGAGGTTTCCTTGGCAGATTACAGTACATTAGTCGGTTCATAGCACAGATGACTCCCGTGTGCGAACCGATATTTAAGTTGCTAAAGAAGGATAACCCAGTGATCTGGAATGAGGATTGCCAAGAAGCGTTTGACAAAATCAAGGCCTATCTAATGAGTCCGCCAACTTTGGTTCCCCTTGTACCAGGACGACCTTTAATCATGTACCTGTCAGTCACAGAAACGGCAGCCGGATGTGTCCTAGGGCAGCACGATGATACAGGAAAAAAGGAACAAGCAATTTATTATCTGAGCAAGAAGTTTATCAATTATGAAGTAAGATATACATTGCTTGAGAAGACCTGTGGCGCATTGGTATGGGCAGCTCAGAAGCTCCGGCATTATCTGCTCAGTCATACTGTCTTTTTGATTTCGGATACAGATCCCTTGAAGTACATTTTTGAAAAGCCAATCTCCACTGGAAGGATAGCAAAGTGGCAGGTTATTTTATCTCAGTATGACATTGTCTACACCACGAGAAAGGCAATAAAGGGACAGGCAGTAGCAGATCACTTGGCAGAACACCCCGTGCCCGACTATCAACCACTTCTCACCGGGTTGCCAGATGATGAAATTATGTGTGCCAAGTCAGTAAAAAAGGAAACCCGATGGCAAATGTTCTTTGATGGAGCCGTCAACATCAATGGGAAAGGGATCGGAGCAGTAATCATTTCCCCAGAAGGAATCCATCATCCAATAGCAGCAAAACTCTTGTTCGATTACACTAACAACGTGGCAGAATACGAAGCATGTGTGTTAGGCTTGCGAGCCGCAATTGAAATGAATATTCAAGAGTTGAAAGTCTATGGTGATTCCTGTCTAATCATCTACCAAGTAATGGGGGATTGGCGAACTAAGGACCCAAAATTGGTGCCATATCAAGAACTGATTAAGGAATTGGAAGGACAGTTTAAAAGCGTGACATTTGATTATATGCCACGAGACAGGAATCAGTTTGCAGATGCCCTGGCAACACTGGCATCTATGGCAACCATTACTGATGACACTTGGGTACAACCGTTGGAGATAGAAGTGCGGCGTTCTCCGATCTATTGCTTTCGTGTTGAGAAGAGCACATCAAAAGGGGAACCCTGGTATGCAGATATAATGAGGTACCTGAGAAACAGGATTTTGCCAGAGAATGCCACAGCATCTGAGAGGCGCACGATCCAGAAATTGGCAGGACAGTTCTTCCTCAGTGGGGGCAAGTTATACAAGAAGTCCTATAATGATTCACTGCTGCTCTGTGTAACAGAAGAAGAGGCACAACAACTGGTTGATGAAGTCCATGGGGGACAATGTGGAGCGCATATGAGCGGACACATGCTAGCCAGAAAAATTTTGAGAATTGGTTATTACTGGTTGACTATGGAACATGATTGCCACATCCATGTAAGGAAATGCCGGTTATGCCAGATTTATGCGGATAACATTCATGCACCGCCTAACGTTCTGTACTCAATGACTTCTCCTTGGCCCTTCGCCATCTGGGGAATTGATATGATTGGAGAAATCCATCCGAAGGAATCAAATGGGCATCGATTCATCTTGGTTGCAATAGACTATTTTACCAAGTGGGTAGAGGCTGTGTCCTTTGCAGATGTCAAAGGGTCCCATGTACTGAAATTCATCAGAAACAATATTGTCTGTCGCTACGGTGTACCTGAGGCACTTATCACAGACAATGCCAAGAATTTGAATAACAAGGACATGGACAGGATGTGCGAAGATCTGAAAATCAGACATTTGAATTTTACAGCATATCGGCCTAAGATGAATGGAGCAGTAGAGGCTGCCAACAAAAATCTGAAGAAGATATTAGAAAAGATGGTAGTCACCTATAGAGATTGGCATGAGAAGCTGCCATATGCTTTGCATGCATACCGGACCTCAATCAGGGCATCAACCGGGGCAACTCCTTTCTCTCTGGTATACGGAATGGAGGCAGTTCTTCCTGTGGAAGTGCAGATCCCTTCGCTCAGAATCCTGAAGGAAGCAGAAATTGATGACATTGAGTGGGAAGAATCAAGGTTTGACCAGTTGCAGTTGCTTGATGAAAAAAGAATCAAAGCTCTGTGCCATGGACAACTCTATCAGCAAAGAATAGCACGAGCTTACAACAAGAAAATGATACCACGACACTTCAAGGTGGGAAACATTGTTATGAAAAAGATATTCCCTCACCAAGAAGATAATAGAGGGAAATTCAAGCCAAACTATGAAGGACCTTTCATAATACACAAAGTTCTGTCCAGAGGAGCACTAATCCTACAAGAGATGGACGGAACTATTTTCCCTGAGCCAATAAATGCAGATGCAGTCAAACTGTATTACCCTTGAGATCATTCCAATTACGAAAATGAAGAGAGGCCATCCTTCATACTCCCCCAAACCTATAAATCCTCCCAAATACCCAAAAAGTTCTCCCCTAGTTAAACACTTTTGAGCCTCAAAATTTCTTTTTTAACCTAGTACAGGTATTCCTCACATCAAAATGGGCGTTCCTGGCCCTAACTCAAAAAAAAAAAAAAAAAGAGCAATTGCGAAGAAAATCAAGAAAAAGAAGAAAAGAGCAATTGCGAAGAAAATCAAGAAAAAGAAGAAAAGAGAAGAGTTGTGAAAAACAAGCACAAAGTAAGATGGGGAAAATATGAACCCTACACCAAAGAAATAAGCCAGGATGTAAGCCCCAATAATAAAAGGAGCACTGTACAGACCTATAAAATCACAGCCTTCTCGGGCCACTTATCTTTCTTTCAAAACCCCGGCCTAGCCTACATTTCGTCCTATCTTGAAGACCTCTTGGATCCTAAAGTGAATGATCTTGAGCAAAACAGTCAAATCTGCGTTTTTTGGTAATGACGGCATTGGACCAGACATGGTGAAAACCCAAAAAGGGCGCTGTGTGCAGAAAGGGTTAGTAGTGGTTCAAAAAAAAAAAAAAAAAAACTGGTCATACCTTGATTAGAAGCAAAGGGGGCTACTGAAAAAACAGAGACAGAATGGACAATGCACTGAATAGGAAAAACCAAATGATCTAAAGGTCCCAGATTGGCAGACTGTGTTTGGGTCAACGCTTCACAAAAGCCTATGATGACAAGGCTAAAAATACCAAGCACTCTAAGCTGTGTCTGGCTTAAGGATTGACTTTTGTGATAATTGCAGGCACAAACACACACTACCACATCTGTGTTTTTCCGTAATTATTCTGCTTAACTACTCTTGAGATTTCCCCAACTGTGCTGCTAACCTGTGAAGAAAGGTTTATTACCTTGATCAACAACCATTTTTGATTGTGATGAGTAAAAGGCTTAGAATAAACCGAGTCTGCATATCCCTAGCAGATCGAGCACTGATATTTTGCTCTTTGTATAGGTTCAAGGAAGGAAGGAATAAGATGCAAGATGAACATGAGAAGGATACTTTGATCCTTCATTCCCCAGCAGAGGCTTCATCCCCAGCGGAGCTCAGAAGAAAAAAGATCGTCGAGATCCTCAGAACAGGACTTCAAAAGCAGAGGAAGACCTCACAATAATCCCCAGAGAATCATCTTGACAGATCATACTCCCACCAAACCCCAGTGGAGTAACTCTTGAGTGGAAAAAGAAGCTCTAATGCCTCAAACAAGGAAAAAGTCAAGCAAGAAAAAGCAACAAGCTTTTTAAGAAAAGCAAAGCAATAATGGGCCGATTCGCCCCCTCTTGTAAATTTTGATTTCCCACTTTTGTAAGTAGTCTAGGCTAGAGTAGGCATGTGGTCTCCGAAATGATGGGCAGCAGCGCGAAAGCCTCCTCCCGTTCTCCCACCTTCACTCCCAGTCCCCAACCTTAGCCTAACAGTCTCTTAAAAAAAAAAAAAAACCCCCCAAGTTTAAAGAAACAAGAAAGTCAAAACTGAAGTCATTAAAAGCTTTAATGGAACAAACAAGAAGACAAGAACATTGTTAAGTGCCTTGCATCAACGCCGAAACAGGCTGATGAGCTCAAAACCAATCTTATCTCATTTTTCAAAAAGAAACTGCCCTATTCAAACCCGAAAGAGGGTATAGGGATTCCAAAACCAGGAAGTGATACCAGACATCTGACACTTCCCTTTCACTAAAAACAAATTCAATGATTGAGCTCGTCGACCATGTCGACAGAAATGCAAGGTGCAAAAATAAGGTTCTTTTTCTTCTTTGCCGTTCATCCCCCAAGGTGACTCCAGCAAAGAGGGGCAGCTGTAGACACCTGATTTTTGCACCCCTAAAATGGCAAAAAATGAAAAGTCAAACTTTTAGTCAAACCCTGAGGGGGTCAAAAAATTGACTTTTGATTCAAGATAATTTGGCCATCAAACTTTACATCATTGAAAAGAGCATTTCGACATGGTTCTAACGCAACTGAGTTTGCTGGAATCGGAGTCCAGGTGAGAAAAATATGGCCCGGTCAAACTTCCAGAAAACAAAAAGTTGACTTTTTGCTCGGCCCCAATCCAACTGCCAAAATTGATCTCAATAGATAACTGGTTCCGAGATGATTCCAACGACATGAAGTTTGCTCAAATCGGACACCAGATGAAGAAGTTATGGGCAGTTGAAATTTCAAGAAAACTGCCCGTTTGGCAAAAACAGCAGAATAAAGCAAAATAAATGAACAAATAAATAAAATAATCATATATTAATGTTTTAATAAAATAATTTTAGATATTTCGAATATTTTAATAATATAGTTATAAAGAATCTCGGATTTTATAATAAAATAATAATAAAATCGAATAAAATCGTTATTAAAAATCAAATTTCATAAACTGTTTGAAATCCGGCATTTAAAAAACGTGCGAAACCGCACTTGAAGAACGGTTTAGTCTGAACCGCACTTCAGATACGGTTCGATCTTCTAGGAGGTGGACGCGTGTCCTGTACGGCGACAGCTGGCAGATTCGCGCCGATTTGCACGTGTTGAATGCCAACCGCACTTAAAGTACGGTTTTTGTTTTTTTAGTGCAATTTTGTCACAACCGCACTTTAAGTACGGTTGTGACCAAACCGCACTTAAAGTACAGTTCCGGCACTTTTTTGCCTATAAATAGAGGGCCAGCCCCCCCATTTGAAACAAGCTGGTCCCTCGGTCCCCACACCCTCTCCCTGTCCTCTGCTTATCCGAAACTCTGTCTAGATGCTGTATCACCCAATCCCAAACATTGGAATGCCCAAAATACCCTTGCCTTGTTCTAAACTTGCCTAAAACCCTCTCCCTTCACCCATTTGACTGAAGAACCCAGCAGAACCCTGTTCAAATCACCTTGTGAAAACCAACGGGACGCGGAAGCGCTGCCAAATTTGCTTGGAAGAACCACAACTTATCAAGACTAACAAGTAGTCTTATTGTAAGTATTTCTTTCTTTTTTACAATGAGATTATCCTCAATTCCTTTTAAGTTTTTATGCATTTTGCTCTAACCATCTTAGTAGTTGTTTAAAGCTACAAGGATCTCAATTCAGGGTGATGGTTCCATGAACAAAAAAAAAAGAAAAAAGAGGAAGAATGTGTCTCAAAGGAAGAAAATACACCTTGACTAACTTTTAAGTTTATTGGATTAACCAATTTTCATGAGAAAATTTTGCCCTCTTAAGATCAGCCACATCCCTGTAAGTTCCCTTTTTCCTCTTGAATGATGGCTGTGGTTGTTTGAGCAAATAAAAAAAAAAAGAAGAAGAAGGGAAGCCTATGACCTCTCTAAAGTACAAAAAGAAGGGGAAAGATGGCTTTTCAAGCCAAATGGAGAAAATGGAGAACCACGGAGGTGCTGGAAACCTGACGGAGGTTGCTGGAGATCCCAGAAAAGTCACCAAAGTGATCCAGATCGAAATCGGCGCAAACAAGTGAAACTGAGCAGCAACCGCACATACAGAACGGTTCTAGCCAAACCGCACTGAGAGTGCGGTTAGATTAGAAAAATAACTTAAAAATTAATTCATTTGGACCGGTTGAACCTGATTCGACCCAAACCGGCTTAAACCAGCCTTTTAGACAATTTGGGCTATTTTGAGCCCAATAAAAGACTGTGGGCCTAGATGGGCCCACCAAGACCACCCTGGGCCCACTTGTGGGGTCAATCTCAGATCGGCCCAAACCCGGCCCGTTCTCAATAAAACGGGCCCAAGGCCAATTGACTCAGGCTAATGGGCCCATTCCAAGCCCACCAAGTCCAAACTAAAATTGTAAATACATAAAACTTAATAAAATAACCAAACGGGTTACCCAATAACCCAATTGGGCCTAAGGTCCAACCATGGCAGCCCACGGGTCTTCCAACGGGACCCGGGTCCGACCCACTTCATATAAATAAGAAAGATAAAATCAAAATAAAAGGGACCCACACCTCCAGAGGGCCCCGCCAGACCTAACAAGGCAGCATGCTGGTCTAGGAAAAGGGTGAAATTGACTCAAGAACCAGGGAGACCCGAGGGACCCGTCAGACCAATGGGGCGGACCGGGGTGTCTTTAGGACTTCCCCGAACCATAACCGAGGACTTATCTAGAACTCTAATAAGCCGCAGACCAGACCTAGACCCGGTTAGGGCAAAACCGTGTCTGCCTGCACTCTCAGGCAGTGGCGACTCCGAAAGTCCCGAGGCACGCACGAAAGGTGCGCCCGGTGTGCGATCTAGGCTGCCAGGTTTTAGGTGCGCACAGCGGCAACAATTAGGCATGAATCAAAATTAAGGTATTTACAGTATTGAACTTTTCTATAGATGACCAAGAGTGATGTTTGTCCAGAACAACACTCGAGATAGAGAAAAATTTTGATGTAGGTAACTCACGTGTGGAAGCTCATTTGGAGAGTCCCACTTCTCCGCATGTATTATTAACTATGTTACACGGACTTGGGTTTGAGTATTGGATGCGGGAGTGTGTGTGTAGACTTAGATCCACCTAACTCTAAACACTTAGGACATGGGGGCTCGATTGAGAAGTGACCAAGTGGCTTAAAGTGCTCACTTATACCAACGTCTCAATTTTTACAGCACTTTAGAATATGATCTTGAGTAGCTTGTTGCTAGTCACTGGTCTAATTCCATTTCCCAGTCCCACGAAAAGTGTTCAGCTGTGTAGATTGATAGCATTATTGATCACAAACATCTTTTCAAAGGTGGCAGGAGCTTGAGACTTTAATAATTGACTAGGCGAAGTTCAGTCATGAAGGCAGTTCAATTTTCTTACCTTGTTGATATGCCTTGAGGAAGCTCCCAACAAACGTTTAAATATGGGTTTAGAACATGCATGTGGTACCTACCATATTGATCATTAATTTCTCCATCTCATGAGTTAAATTTTGTAATGTTCATCATCAAAAATAATAACTGGCTAACTAGATTCCTCCAACACAAAACCTGGACCATGTAATAGAAGCTAGATTATTTCCAATAGGTCAGTTATATTCAAGTAATTACTAAAGACTCCATGTAATTACTCTAACTTAGCATCTCTTGTTATTACTTTTATGTTTCAGTGATTCATGGAAACTCAACAAGCAACAAAGGCTAAAAATAAAGCCTTTTGGTCGGATGATTTGAAAAAGATTTTTATCGACCTTGCATTAGAGCAGATGCTTGATGGCAATAGGCCGGGCTCAAGTTTCAACAAGTCTGGGTGGGCAACAATAAATAAGGAATTCAATTTGAAGACCCACCTACAATATGATAGAGCCCAATTGAAAAATCTTTATAGTTCACTGAGAAGAGCTTGGAGTGCATGGAAGAAGTTAATGGACAACAGTGGAATGGGTTGGGATGACGAGCTTGGAACATTTTCTGCATCGACTGAAAAGTGGAATGATTATATAAAGGTACATTAGTTTTAAATAGAGAAATTATTTTTATTATTGTGACACATCATAACAAAATATTACTAATAGGCAAACCCAGATGCAGCTCAATTTCGCAAGAAGCTGTTGTTATTTTACAATGAATTGTGCATTATATTTGGTGGTACCATGGCTACTGGGGAGGCAAGTTGGGCCCCTTCCCAAGATAGCTTACCAAATGATAATGGCGATGACGTTGTCCAAATTGATTCACCAGTTCCATGCACTCCAGATGCATCTCCAGCATCACAATTGGAGAATCAAGATAATGATATTGGAATTCAAGATGAGAGAAGTGGGAGTGGTCGACGTAAAAGACCACTTGAAGCACCTTCTGCAGCTAGACGACATAGAAAAGATTCAAGGTCGTCTGAGTTAACTCAAGCTATTTCTGGCCTAGTGAACCTCGCTCAAGCAAAAATGGAAAGAAATGAGACAAAAGTTGACAAGTTCTCCATTGGTGCTTGTATTGAGTATTTGATGAAAATGAGTGACATACCACCGGGAAGTGAGATGTTTATGGATGCAGTTGATGCATTTCAGAATCCTGCTACAAGGGAGACCTTCATAGAGCTAAATCCAGAGATGCGTATCATATGGTTGAAGAGGATATTGTCACGAATGACTTCAATTTAGTATGAAGTTGCACTTTTTGGAAACTACAAAGAAAATTTTTTGGAACTTTATATGTGATTAGAAAGATTTTTTTTTTCCTTTTGTTATACATGATCTTTTGGGTATAGAAATTATACCTAACTTTTTGTAATAGTTATACATGATCTTTTGTATTTAATGAACAATGATCATAAAAAACATGATCTTTTTGAATTACACACGACTTTTGTTCTTTAGGTATATGTTATTTATTTTGTATTTATATTTATGCTTGTAGATGACTTTATGTAACAGTTATAATGGACTCAGATGATGAAGAGGTGTTGTTATACTTGGCTAGTGCAGCAGCAATACAAAATTACATGGATTTGTTTCTTTGTAAAGAACCATGTCATGTTTCTCTTCTTACAGGACATGCTTATGTGCAAGAAGTATTAACTAGTCATCCTGTAAGATGCTATGATTCGTTCCGAATGGATAAACATGTGTTTAGAAACTTATGTTGTGCTCTTCGTGAGCGTGAATTATTAAAAGACACACGAAGAGTAACTGTGGAAGAGCAATTAGCTATTTTTCTTCTAACTATTGGACATAATGAAAGAAATAGAATCATGCAAGAAAGGTTTCAACATTCAGGTGAAACAATAAGCCATCACTTTAATAAGGTGCTATTAGCTTTTGTCAAGTTTGCACAAGAAATTATAGCGCCCGCATCATTTGCTCATACTCCAATAGAAATTCGCGGGAATCCAAAGCATTATCCATGGTTCAAGGTATATACTAAATAGAAATTTTGTTTAAATAGTTAGCATTGAATTTTCTATTTTAATTTTATATTTTTTTATCTTGTGAAGGATTGTATTGGTGCAATTGATGGCACTTTAGTTGATGCTGTGGTTTCTACTGAGAAGCAAATTCCTTATCGAGATAGGAAGTCAAATATTTCCCAAAATGTGATGGCTGCATGTGGCTTTGATATGCGATTCACCTTTGTTTATGCTGGTTGGGAGGGATCAGCTAATGATTCAAGAATTCTTTTGGAGGCTATACATAAACCACATTTGAACTTTCCAAAAGCCCCTGAAGGTAAATAAATTTTATAGTTATATATAACTTTTTTTTAAATATCCAAGTTATTGAAATATGTTATTATTTTATTAGGAAAGTATTATGTTGTTGATGCTGGATATCCAAACATGCCAGGTTTTCTTGCACCATATCGAGGAGTGCGCTATCATCTACCAGACTATAGACGTGGTAGCTCACCAAGTGGAGTGAAAGAGTTATTTAATCATGCTCATTCATCATTGAGGAATGTAATCGAGCGATGCTTTGGTGTGTTGAAGGCACGCTTTCCTATTCTTAAGAGAATGCCTCCATACTCATTTCCAACACAAAGAAATATTGTAGTTGCTACATGTACTGTGCATAACTACATTAGACAAGAAACATTGAGAGATGAGTTATTTAGTCAATATGAAGAAGAAGATTTAATTATTGAAGAAGAGCACATTGATGATGAACCAGATCCAGATGGAGTAATACAAGAACAAGGAATAAGGAGGATGGATGCATTTAGACAATCAATTGCTGAAGCTATAGCGCATGCTTGCAATAGTGAATGCCCTTGAGAGTATTATTTGTATTAATGTAATGAACTTTGCTATAAATTATGGATGTGATAGGACTTTGTGACTTTACTGATAGTTGCTATCATTATGTGTTTTAAATTAATAGACATAATCAGCAAACCCATCCTTTATTTTGTTTTTGTTTTTCATTTCTTAGGTGTTTCAAGTTTTATCTTTCAAGGATCAACCAATTTCTTATAATTATTCATGGAAAAAGAAAAAAAAAGGGAAAAACAAATTTCATGGAACTCATTTTATTACTTGTTAACCAAACAGTTTTCTAGGTGAAAATTCATTCTGCTACGTACTAACCAAACGCAATTAGAAAGGCTTCAAAATTAATTCACAAAATGAGTTTTAAGAACTCATTCTCGATCGGAATGAGTTCCTAATCCGGAATGAAAGCCAAACGAGGCCTAAGCAATTGAGTTTATCCCATGTGCTCATTGATTTTTGATTTTCTTTTTGAATTATTTTAATTGTTAGATATTTAATCTATATTAATATTTTATTGAGATTTTTTGTTTGCTATACGCATGTGCTCTTTTAGTTTTCCTTTTGTTTTTTATTTAATTTAATTAGTAGATATTTAAAAAATATTAATATTTTATTATTAGATTTTTATTTTTTGTCTTTTCTTCAATTTTGCCACATGTGCAGATTATTCGAAATTTTAACTGCTCATATCTTCCTCATCTGGTATCCGATTTTAACAAAATTAGTGGCGTTGGAATCAGGTTGGGATCCTCTATCCACTGTGCCAGAGTTTAGTAGCAAATTCGGATTTTTAGCAAAAGTGCAAAGTTGCGTCCCGAAGCCAGTTTTGCTCATATCTCCTTATCCGGGACCCCGATTCCAGCAAAATTGGTTGCATTGGAATCGTATTGAGATGCTCTTTCTGCTAATATAAAATTAAGCCACTAATTCAGAGTTTTGCAGAAAAGCCGATGTCTGCTATTTCCAGATTTGACCAGCCCATAATTTCTTTATCCGAACTCCGATTTGAGCAAACTCAGTGTCGTTAGACTCGTATCGGAATCCTCTATCTATTAGTATGAAGTTTGGCGGTCAATTTGCACCCGATCAAAAAGTCAACTTTTTGACCCCTTCACGTTTGACTTTTTCAATTAGGGTTTTATTCTTTCATTTTTCGGGGTGCAAAAATGAGGTGTTGACATATACACCAAATAGATATTTAATATTATTATTAATAAATATGCAAGTTTTTCCTAGGTTTGGTTCATATCATATTTACATATATACTTTAATATTAACAGTATTTCACATAAGAGGTCATGCATTCTAACAAAAGAACAACAATTAAAAATTATTAACAACAAATAAATAAACTTTAATCTGAAGAGTTAGAAATACTTACCTGTGATTTTTATAAAAGATATATCTTGCAAAAATAATTGACAGAAAATATTAACCGAAAATAAATAAAGCAAATACCAAGCAATATCATCCTTACATCCCAGTAGACATCTAGGTCATGCTGGGTATTGAATTAGCAGTGTTTGCTAACAGTACAATCATCTCAATATCCTCTTCCAGTGGGTGTCCCTCACTAGGTACTGAAAAAGTATATACTAGTAGTAATCTCACTCCTAATTGTAGACACCCCAAAATTGCACGATTTTTGATAAATCTTTAAGGAGAGAAATATTTTATTGGAATTTCCAATTCTTTGCATTGGGTTGGAGATACTTAACCCATTTGAATTCAAAACGGAAAAGGAAAATGCCCGAATTCAATCTTTTGTGCAAAGTCAAGCTTTTTCCGGTTGAATTTTGTTGACTTTTGACCCCAGAAAATGAAATATTTTTTAAAGCCAGATTTCAAGATAATTTTTCCCGGTAATCAGGTTTTTAGCCATGTTATTGCATAAAAGAATTTTTTGAGATTTTAAATCTTGACGAATACCTTGGTTTTAACATATTGAACCTTTTTTCCAGACCTGAAAAATCAGAATTTTGCCTAGAACTGGAAAGTTGACTTTTTATTCACTTGGAATTTGGGTCTGGAACTATTTTTAATGGATTCAAATGGGGGGGGGGGGGGGGGGGTGTTTGCTTATTTACATGTAATATCTTAAGTAAATGGAGATTAAAAAATACGAGGACATTTACTTAAACGATATTACATGTAAATAAGTATTGCCTGTGTTAAAATTTGGAAAAAAGGCTTTTTTCCCTGTATCCGGCAACTCAGGCCGGATACAAGTGCTTCTCTTTGTATCCGGTGGAAAGTGCCGGATACAAAGGAACTTTAGTGTATCCGGCATTATATACCGGATACATTAAAGCTCTAGTGTATCCGGCCTGATATGCCGGATACATTAGTTTTGCTCAAAATTAGGGTTTTCCGAGAGAAATCACTTTTTACCATCATGTCCCTCATTAAATGAGGGGAAATCTCAGAAATAACCTTAGGGTTAAGATTGGGGGGTTCTAGACATTAAGTTGTTTCTACCAATGACCTTAGCCTTTGCCTATAAATAGGAGACTCCTCCTTAAGCAAAGGAACCAACTCTTGTTTTGAATTCTCGCAAAGAAGAACTCCAAGAGAAGAAGGAAATCGCTGCGGGAGTGCTTCCAGAATCCAGGTAAGCCTCAAACTTTTCTTTTATTTTCTGTCTTTACATTCCTAGATCTAGATCTCTTCTTCTACCTTTCTGTAGTGTAAAGCCTTCTTTGTGTGTGGAAATCCTTCCCCGGCTCAAAGTATCTCAAGACTCCCCTAGCCGTAAAACGTGAAGGCAGATCTAGGAGAAACGAGACTGGGGATTGACCCTAGTGCTAGAACCCATGTAGTATAAGGCTTTTGAATGATTGAAAACCGTTCTATAATCAAAGTACCCTTGATTATCTCGAAGAACCGTGTTTAACGGGGAGAGAGAACAGAGGGAAACGATAATGGAACGGAACCCTAGGCGATGCTAGAACCTATCTTGTTGAATCTATATGCATGATCTGTTGTTGTATTAATCTTGCTTGGTTTTTCACTCTTGCACACATATTATACTTTTTTGGTGAATAGGCTCACATTTGGGGATTTATTACATTCATTGTGATAAATCTCCAATAAATGGCCTCAATCAAATTCTGGAGTGTTTTAAATGTTTTTCAAAGGTTTTGGATTCATCTCACAAGAATCTCACACACTTTATAAATTTTCGGATTTGATTTTCTTCAAAAGTGGCCTAACTGGACAGCACTTGTACCCTGACTTCGGACGCTCATAACTTCATCGTCCGGATGAATTTTGGAGTGATTCCAGAACCATGGGAAAGGTGAGGCTGTCTAGTTTATGTCCACCAAATTTCATAAACTTCCATCAAACGGATTTTTGACACCTCTCTGTCAAAGTTAAGTGGACAGTTCAGGTTCAAATACAGAACTTGTCACTTCGACGGACCGCCATGTGTTCGTTTTAAGTCCGATTTGAGTGAATTTTGTTTTTGAGTACTCCTTTATGAGTCTATTTTCAAATCCAGTTGGTTTCATAATTTTTGGATTCCATTTGAATTATTGGTAGCCGATTTACTCAGAACTGTGCATTTGTACTTTTCTGGGTAAATCTGTGATCTTCGGGGCCTGTTCGGAAGACCACCCAAGGCACATCTGAAGGGATTTTTGTATGAGGCTAGTTTCTTTCGAAAGATGGCCATACAGACTTCAATCACACCAAATTTCGTGGATTTTTATGGAGTGGATTTTTCTAGACAAATTTCCAAAGTTGCCCACTCATCACTTTTAAAAATCCCCAGCAGCAACTTCAAAGGAGCATAACTCCTAGGATTTTTATCGGAATGGATTGAAATTTTGCATGAAACTCTTATTTACCCTATGTAGACACCTGATTTTTGCACCCCTAAAATGGCAAAAAATGAAAAGTCAAACTTTTAGTCAAACCCTGAGGGGGTCAAAAAATTGACTTTTTAATTCAAGATGATTTGGCCATCAAACTTTACATCATTGAAAAGAGCATTTCGACACAGTTCTAACGCAACTGAGTTTGCTGGAATCGGAGTCCAGGTGAGAAAAATATGGCCCGGTCAAACTTCCAGAAAGCAAAAAGTTGACTTTTTGCTCGGCCCCAATCCAACTGCCAAAATTGATCTCAATAGATAACTGGTTCCGAGCTGATTCCAACGACACTAAGTTTGTTGAAATCGGACACCGGACGAAGAAGTTATGAGCAGTTGAAGTTTCAGAAAAACTGCCCATGTGGCAAAAAGGCAGCAAAAATGGACTAAACCAATAAAATAAATAAGATAAAAGTGTTTAATAATATTTTAATAAAGAGAATCTCGTTTTCTAATAAAATAATCGGAAAAATCGGATAAAAATCCTGCAATAAGCCAAATTGAATAAAGTTTTGAAATCCACACATTTTTAAAACGTGCGGGACCGTATTTACATTACGGGCAAGGCATGCCCGTATTTAAAATACGGGCACGCTTCTAGAAGGAGGACACGCGTCGCCGTACGGCGGAACACGCGTCCCGTACGGCCGAATCTGCGATAATTGCAAATATTCGTTTTTCGCCCGTATTTGAATTACGGGCAAGGCACGCCCGTACTTGAAGTACGGGCAAGGCACGCCCGTAATTCAAGTACGGGCACGGGATTTTTGCCTATAAATAGAGAGGCCACCCCCCTTCATTTGAACAAGCCTCTCCCCTCTGGCCTACCCCCTCTCCCTCCTGGTGTACTCCACGGCCGAATGCTGCCCAACCACCATCTTTCCAAAAACTAAACCTATGTTATACCCAAAATACCCCTATGCTTTAAGATTGCCCAAAACCATGCCCAAATTCATTCCAATTTTGCCTTGAACCTATCCCCCTTGACCAAACTCTTCCACTTCCATCTCAGCAAATCTTGGAGGACGCGGAAGCGCTGCCCAATTCACCGGAGAAATCATCATTAACTCAAAACCACATTGTAAGTATGTTGGATTTTATAAAAATCTTCATTTCTTTTTTTACTTCTAAGTTTCTTTTAAACACCTTCTAATGTTACTAACCTGATTGCTGTTTTGAGTACCATGAGGATATGGTAATATGAAATGGATCTTTGCAAAAAGGAAAGGAAGAAAGTGTCTAAATGACACTTTCACTTACATACTTAATGACCCACTTTTGTTCTTTAAAATGACCTGAAGATACATGCATCTTAGCAATATCTCCTCTCCTCTTGTGAATGAGGATTTTTGATTGATTGAACAAATAAAAAAGAAAGGAGGAAAAGCACAAGACCCAAGGAACATGAGAAGAAAAGAAAATTGGCTTTATAAGCCAAATGAAAGAAATGTGGAACCCGGAATGAAGGAAGAAGCTCGGTGAAGTTGCCAGAATACCTGAGAAAGCCGCCGGAGTGATCCCAAGAAGAATCGGCCGCAAAAGCACAGAACTGATTGCGCCCGTAAACTCAGGCCGGTCCAGCCTGGACCGTAGCTGATTCACGGGCGAAGGGGACCGGAATCAATTCACGGTCAGGCTGGACCGTGGAGCAAACACGGGCGAAATGTAAAATGATGTAAAGTTGTCATTTCTTGGTTCGGTTGGACCTGATCCGGTCTAAACCGGCTTGAAACATCCCCTTAAACCACTTTGGGCTTTCTTAAGCCCATTTTTGACTTTGGGCCCATACGGGCCCACCAAGATTCCCTTGGGCCCACTTGAGGGCCCATATTTAGACCAGCCCATACCAGGCCCGTTTTCAATAAAACGGGTCCAGGCCACTAGACTTTGGCTAATGGGCCCATTCCAAGCCCATTAAGCCCAAACTAAAGTTGTAAATATATAAAACTTAATAAAATAACCAAATGGGTTACCCAATAACCCAATTGGGCCTAAGGCCCAACCATGGCAACCCACGGGTCTTCCAACGGGACCCGGGTACCGACCCACTTCACTTAAATAAATAAAAAGATAAAATCAAATAAAAAGGGACCCACACCTTCAAAGGGCCCCGCCAGACCTAACAAGTCAGCATGCTGGTCTAGAAAGGGTGAATTTGACTCAGAAACCAGGGAGACCCGAGGGACCCGTCAAACCGACGGGGCGGACCGGGGTGTCTTTAGGACTTCCCCGGATCGTAACCGAGGACTTAGCTAGATCTCTAAAAAGCCGCAGACCAGACTTAGACCCGATTAGGGCAAAACCGTGTCTGCCTGCACTCTCAGGCAGTGGCGACTCTGAAAATCCCGAGGTACGCGCCAAAGGCACGCCCGGTGTGCGATCTAGGCCAGGTTTAGGTGCGCACAGCTTGGCGACTCTGCTGGGGATCCCTCAACCCAGTCAGACCCTGGTTATCAAATGAGTCAATTTAGGAGGATATAGACTAATTTAGGAAGTACTTTTTGTCCAACTTTAGTGGTTTATGGAACTTATGTAATTACATGATATTGGGGGATCCTGTCAAACGGACATGATAATCGCCTAAGGAAAGTGGTTTTTAACAGGGACCAATGTGACCCGCCCACTTACCTGGGGATCCACCCAAACATTGTATTACATACTGTTCTGTATTCTCACTATAAAAGCGACATTAAGGAACCCTTAATCAGCCTACTATCCGAGAATCACCCGATTAGACACAGCACTTGGCTCCATTGCACATACAAGCACTTCACTACACCGTGAATGAATTTTTTAACTGCATAGGGTGACATGCACGAGGTAGTCTGCATGAATAATCTGAACTGAATGCTGTCTACAACATGTGAATGCTCTTCTTAACCAAAACCTAGATCTCTCTAGCAGCCACCCTTCTTCAATCGAGAAACTTACTTTTGGGATGGTATTAGCCCTACGCTCCCGTGGCTTCCCGGGGAAAGCAGGGTAAACCCATCTCCCCAGGTCTATGGATTCTTCAAGCGCCATTGGTTTCTTGCCATGGTACGCGAAGGGTCTAGTACTTGGCTCAGACCCTTGAAGGCAGGTGCCTTGGGCTGGGTATCCTTCCCCACCTATTACTTCTGATAAACCTTGATATGAGCATGGACATGAATGAACAAATAGGGGTAAAAGTAATCTGGGGCCTTAACCCCCGCCTGTGTCGGTTTTAACCCTAATATAAGGAAATTAACTCGATTTAATCCGTGCATTCAAGTCGGTCTGGGTTCAGTCGAAAGTCGGCCAGATCAGACAGAAATGGGTCAGAACAGGGGCAGAAAAACCCTAGAGATAGGATTTCAGCCCACCTGCCGAATGGCAAATTTGTACCCTCCTTTTGGGTTCTCAACAACCCTAAAGGTGATTCTCTTTCCAGATTTATTTTTGTAAATTTCGCCTTCAAAGGCAAGTTGTAAATATTGTTTTCAGTCCGTCACTGGGGGCAGATGAAAGAACAGATGAAAGAGCAGATGAAAGAACAGATGAAAGAAAAGGCCGGCTAAGGCCTGAACATTTAAAGGACATAACCCTTAAAACCTATAACTTGAGTGCTTGGATTTGATTTCTGTGATTGATAATTGCATGAATTGTTTAGGCATTGATTTAATTTTTGCATATCTTGTTGCATGCCTTAGACTAATTTAGAGTTTTTGATGGAAAACCCTAAATTGACTTGGAATTTCAATCGGATAGTCGGCATGGCATCTTCATCCTCGACTGAGAGAATTCACTTCCCTAGGATAGAGAAGTGTGCCTTTGATACCCCTTGGATCCGTTCTTGGACAAGGCAATTGCAAGGAGATGAGCAAATTCAGTGGGAACAGAAATACCACATGGGACAAACTCTGTCCCTGTTAAATGTGCCCATTAATTGGGACATGATTCAGGCGGCCCTACCTTTCTGGGATCCCCAACTTTCACTCTTTAGGTTGGGAACTAATGAGTTGACTCCCACAATTGAGGAATTCGAACTATTCCTCCGATTTCGTGACCATGGAGAACCAGCTAGGCCAAGTCTCAAAGATAGCTACAAGAATGAAGCTTGTACTTTCTTTGGCCTACCAAGAGGAGAATTCCAGACCTTAGGAGGTGACCAAGCATTCACGCGGGTCTCTAAAACCTTCCTTGCTGAAAAGATAAGGGACAAAAAGCAGGAAAGACCCCGTGTTTGGTGGGACACCTTCACCCTCGTGGTTCTGTCACAACTCTTCTTTCCTACTGGGGGAGACACCATTAATTTGGCCCTCATGGAAATTGTGGACCAACTCCAAGTGAAATTCCGGATTGCACCATTAATCCTTGCTCAGCTATATCATGCCTTGACCATGACCAAGAATGGAACTAGGAGGTTTCAAGGATGCGCTCCTCTCCTACACATTTGGCTTCAAGATCACCTGATGGTTGCTGAACCTATCAGCCCACGTTATGGGTACGTCCGTGACAATGTCACATTGATGGCCCGAAGAGAGATTAGACCAGACTTACCCTCCAGAGAGGACTGGTTTGACCACTTTCTCCAACTGAAAGGAGAAACGGACATAAGATGGGGAGGCACATTTGACCAAACATATACCCCCGTCATAGCTTTCAGGAAAAGACATTGCCTAGCCTTGATAGGCTTAACCCATGCCATGCCATACTATCCGGTTCGAATTTTGAGACAGTTTGGGAAGTCTCAGGGAATACCGATCAAGGATGAGGCGGAAGGATTAACTGGCCCACTTACATGGGAATTGAAGAAAAAATTGGTGAAGGAATGGCAACACGTGCACATACTCCAAGAGGACATTTTCATTGCATCCGATGTTCGTAATTACGAACAATGGATTGCTCGAGAAACTGGCCTAGACAGCCCACCTCCTCTCCATATCGTCACCTCTGACGATATCCCAGTTCCGCCCCCTGACACATACAGGGATAGGGTGGCCGAACTGCGGGAATCTCATTCTCGGATCCACCGTGCATACGTGGATTCCGAGCGTAAAAACAAACAGGCCAATGAGGCCCTTCAACAGCAGCTTGACACCATGCGCAGACGCGCAAAAGAGGACCGGCGTCTGCGGAATAAACTTCTGCGTGCCTTGAAAAGGCGAGACGTGTCCTCTCATTTTGATGATGACCAACCTAGCTAGACTCTGGGTTTGTTTGTTTTGTTCATGTAATTGCTTGTTCTGAATTTTGGCATTGTACTTCTTTTTCCATTTTGTGCTAGATTTAATAAAGTCAATTAAGACATCCCCCAATTCCTTTTTCAATTTGGACCCAATCCATCAACTTCAAAACTTTCAGGCGATCTGAATAAAGAACTCGCCAAATCCTTTAACCCAAGGGTTCTGAATAAAGAACACCCAATGCTTACCAACTTCCCCATATTCAGAAACTATCAATTTCAAATTCGAGTCTTAAATCTTTAAGGGTTCTGAATAAAGAACACCCAATTCAAAATTTTCAGGCGATCTAAGTAAAGAACTCGCCAAATCGTTTAAACTTTTAAAAGCAAAGGGTTCCAAAAAAGAACACCCCATTTTCTCTACCAACTTTAAAACTTTCAGGCAATCTGAGTAAAGAACTTGCCAAAGGAATTTTTAAACCCATAGGGGTTCTGAGTAAAAAACACCCCATCCTTATCAACTCTCAAGCTTTCAAGTTTCAAGCTTAAACCTTAAAACCCCAGGGTTCTGAATAAAGAACACCCTCTCCCTTGAGCTCAGATCACACCCGTCTGATTTAAAAAGATCACACGGTCAGCCTATGGGGCACTGAAGCCACTGGTGTTTAAACCAGAAAATTGGCGGAGGATCGTCCTGGCATAGCATACCCCGTTGTGTGGCACCAAGGTCAAGCAACTAAGCTAACGACTAAGGTACGCTCGGGTATCCCTAGCCGAACTCTTAGGGCACTGAAGCCACTGGTGTTTAAACCAGAAAATTGGCAGAGGATCGTCCTGGTATAGCCTTCCCCGTTGTGAGGCGTCAAAGTCAATGGTGATTAAACCAACGACTAGCTAAGACACGCCCGGGAACTACTAGCCGAAGTTAGGTGCTAAAACCATCAGAGATTAAACTGAAAATTGGTTAAGGTACACCTGGATGTTGCTGTTTAGCTCATCCCCTGCGGAGACTTTACATAGTCCAACCTTGTGATACTGAGCTCAAACCAACCTCTTAAACCGGGTTCTCTTTCCCAACCATTTGGTTAAAACAAATCAGCTCCGGGTTCTCTTTCCCAGCCGTTTGGCTAAAATAGACCAGTCTAAACCGGGTTCTCTCTCCCAACCAGTTGGTTAAAACAGATCAGTTTAGGGTTCCCTTTCCCAGCCATTTGGCTAAAATAGACCAATCTAAACCGGGTTCTCTCTCCCAACCAATTGGTTAAAATAGATCAAGTTCTAGATTCCCAATCATTCTCAAAATAACTCAAATAAATCAATCCTTAAATTCATTTGGGTTCTCTTTCCCAACTATCTTAGGATAGTTAAAATAGATCTGTAATCATTTAAATTGATAATGTGACTGCATAAACCATATAAAAATTGCACTAATTAATTGTTGTTTCAAGCAGGTACCAAAATTGCTTTCCGAAGCCCGTACCTCTTAAGATCCAGGAAGAGACTTGAAATGGAACAATCAAGGGAACAGACCTCGCCAGGGCAGGACCAGGCAGAGTCCAGCCAGGCACAGACAGTGACTGATCTGCAACAGAGGATTGATAGCATGGGTACCATCATTCAGGAGCTAATGACAGAATTAAGAGAACTCAGAATGGCTCCCCCTGCTGCACCAGTGACTCTGCAACAACCGATTGCTCCACCACAGGCGGATGCTCCACCACCATACCCTGCGTACCCAGCTCCGTTGGTACCACCTCCACCTCCGCAAGCCGTCCCTCTTCCACAGATTATTGCACCTGCCCAACTGGGGCAAGAAGAGGAAGATTGGTATAGAACACAGCAGGCCCAGTTTGATGAAAAGATGGCAGCCACTAAGTCAGAAGTAGATGCTTTGCGTGAAGAGCTGAAAAGCCTACGACCCAGTGCGGTCCCCATGGAGGCTACTTTAGACAGTCTTTGCTTCTTCTCTGATGTCCAACTTCCACCAAAATTCAAGTGCCCTGACTTGCATCAGTTTGATGGCACCGGGTGCCCATTAAACCACCTCAGGTCATACTCTGGAGATATGTGTCAATATGCCAAAGATGAAAAAATAATGATACAGTTCTTTCAGAGATCGCTGACAGGAGCAGCATATACTTGGTTTTTGGGTCTGGACAAAACCAAGATTAAGACCTGGAATGATTTGGCCGCAGCATTCATTCAGCAGTACCGTTTGAACAGTCAAATTATGCAAACTAGGGCAGAACTGCAGAGGCTGACAAAGAAGAATCAGGAATCTGTACGGGAATATGCCAAACGTTGGAAAGAATTGGCCACACTAGTTCAACCCCCACTACTGGAACAGGAGATGACCTCCTTGTTCATTGCATCACTTGGACAGCCATTCTTTTCCTTGCTACTAGGGCAAAGTACTTCCAATTTCAATGACTTGATTCTGACAGCAGACAGGATTGAAGATGCTGTAAGAGCTGGAAAGATAGATGGTAGTGGTCAGGGCCCTACACAGAGAAGGGTTGCGACAGGACAGAGTAACAGAAATCAGGGGCAAGAGCCCAGAAGGCAGGAGACCCAGGCTGTTAATTATGTACAGCCAACGCAGCCTTACCACATTTCTCAGAGGCCTGAAGGCCAGGGGCAACCCATGAGAAGAACTAGAGAAGAGGCGGAGGCAAGGATGAAGAGGGTGTTTACCCCGTTGCCTTACGCACCAGCAGAATTGTTGGCCACCCTGCTGAAGAAGGGGTACTTACAGATTAAGCCTCCAAATCCTCGAATGGTAAATTCACGAAGCTATAATACAGCAGAAAGGTGTGAATACCATTCTGGAGCTCCCGGGCATTCCACTAATCGATGCTGGGACTTGAGGCATGATATACAGGATCTGATAGACAGTAAGAAGATCTCTGTAGAACCCCCAGCACCAGCAGCACCTACTCCACCTACTGGCACAACTACCAATCCTCTCCCAGACCACTCTAAGGCTTCTGGCAGCGGAACAGTACATCAGATCATTAATGATCAAGGCAATGAACTACAGGTTGACCCGTCCTTATTGATCGGACGACCGGGGCAAGTTGTTAGGATTCATCTCCATGAAGGGGCAATCTATCAACAGATACATGTCATCAATGAAGAGGAGGAGGAAGAAACCTTCATGGGATTCCCTCTGGTGCACTTCAACTTTCCTGAACCAGAACCTTTCTATCCTCCACCCGTCCCAAACTCACCCCCATTGAACATTTTTGACATGATGAACCCGTTCAATGAACCTGTGGACTTCCTACTGGAACCACCCACCCTCAACTTACACCACCTTCACCTTGACCCAACCTACTCCGCTGTGCCTCCACCTTACCAATTCCTACCTATGTACCATGATTCCACCATCACTTCCACTGAAAGAGAAATCGATCGGATCACCCGTTCCGGTCGATATATCAACCCTAACCCTCCACCTGCACCAGAGGGAGAAACTAGTGAAGAAAGAACAAGGAAAGAAAAAGGGAAGGATGTGGCTGCTGAATTGCCACAGACCCACAAGAAAAAAGGAAAGGCCCCAGAAGAAGAGATTGAAAAACTCCACTATAGTGCCTTCACTCCGGAGTATGATCTAGTGCAGCAGTTGAATAAGACACCAGCCCAGATATCCATTATGCGTCTCTTATTGGATTCAGACAAACATAAGGACGTGCTTATGAGAATACTGGGTGATACTCATGTGCCTGACGACATCAGTCCTGAGCAGCTGGAGACAGTAATGTCTATAATTGCTACGCCAGAAGCAATCTCCTTTTCCTCAGCAGACTTGCCCCCTGAAGGATACAATCATACAGAACCTCTGTTTATCACAGTAAGGTGCTTCGACTTGATGGTAAGACGGGTCATGATCGATAACGGGTCAGCTCTGAACATCTGCCCAGTCACGACCTTCCACAGTCTGCAGCTGAACGCTGAGTTGATCAAACCCAGCTCCAACAATGTCCGCGGGTTTGACAATGCCAAGAAGGATTCCCTTGGGGAAGTTACTCTGGAAATTACAATTGCTGAAAGGGCCTTCTTCATCACCTTTGAATTGATGGATATCAATGCCTCCTTTAATTTGCTGATTGGAAGACCTTGGTTACACCAAGCAGGGGCAGTCCCGTCCACCTTACATCGAATGATCCGATTTATTTCGGGAAATCAATTGATTACGGTGCATGCAGAAAATCACAGAGAATTTGAGCAAGGAGGGGTACCTGTGATTGATTATGAACTGCCTACTTCCCTGAACTTCCAAGCCATTGAAATGGTGCAGATAAACAGCATTCCTACTCCTCTGCAATCAGACTTGTCCCGCAGAAGGAAAAGGAAGAGTATGTTCGGTGCTGCTGAATGTGCCGACTGGGGCCTCCGAGTAGGAGAAGGTTTAGGCAAATACAAGCAAGGCATCAAGTCTGCAATCCAGCCATGTGACAAATCTGTGGGCTTTGGACTGGGGTTTGTTCCTGAACCTGAAGACTATGCCAGGCTGTTTGGTAGGAAAGCTGAACGAAAGAGGGCACGAGCAGAAGGAAGAGACCCACACTGGCCCATCTGTGTACAGGGCCAGTTATATCATCACTTTGCTAATATGGAGAGAGAAGCTGCACAAGCCATTCAGAACATAGTCCCCCAGGGATGGGGCGCTGAGTTCAATGATCCAGTTGAGCAAGCGGAAGCTAATTATCTGCAAAGGTTATGGGATGAACCTCCCTTGCCCCAGGAGACAGTTACAGAAGAGAACTCAGAAGCTCTCAGTGGGATGATGGAAGAACTGTCTGCTTTGTTCTCTTGGCAATCAGTTGACACTGAAAAACCAGCTATCCCAGAAGAAGCATTCGCCTACCCACCAGATAATATCGAGGCGCCGCCAACTGAGGATGAAGAAGAAGAACCGGCTCAGTACATCTACATGATGGAAAGCCAGAATAGTTCAGGAGAACCCACTCCAAGGCAAAGGTCTCCCCCACCTTCCATTTGCATTGTACACCCAAGTACCAGGGATGGTCTAGGTCAGATGTTCCAGAATATGCCCCAAGTACTGGGACTGCCCACTGAGCTGGCTTACCATGAAACTTATGGTAACTGGGCCCCTGACGAACATTCTTCCAGCAAGAGGGATGAGTCATCCGGAAAATCTGTAACCAAAGCATTGCCTAAGGTGGAACCACCCAACGAAGTCACTGTTCGGGTACCAGGGACCATCATCCGCCGCGGGGTATGGATCAGTGTATCATCAGAGGATTCAAGCCAGAATCAACCAAAGAAGGGCACAGCTGATGACCCCATCTGCATCTCCTCTGACAGCAGCATCAGCATGATACAGAATGGAAAGGTGAATGCAGTGACCACTGTAATCAAGAACGAGCACGCATTACAGAACTGGAGTTCGACGCCACTTGCCACTCGCAAAGCCGAACTACCACAGGGAGTTTCTTCCACTTCTGAAATTCCCCCTGTAGATATTGCTGCACTTTTCAATAAATGCGTGAAGTCTTTTGATTATTTTTCTGCTTCTGTAAATAATTCTGCAAATAAGCAAACCCAAAATCGCAGCCTTAGTATCAATCTCGACACACACCCGAAAAATTCGGAGCACGAGATAGATAATCAGGCTGCCAAAATCAAACAAAAACAAAAAGATCAAAAAGAACAAAAAGAAATTCAAAGTGTCGAGCATGAATCAAATAGCGACACTTACTCATCACAACCCAATGATTCAGAAATTATCCCCAGTGATTCTTTTGAACCTGAGGATAATGATGAATCATGGGAGACCCCACCTGAAATCCAATTTGCCTTGGACAGACATGAAAAAGGTCTCCAGGCTAACATTGAGGAAACTGAACCTATCAACATAGGTGACACAGCACAACTGAGGATTCTCCAAGTTGGTAAAAAGCTGTCTCAATTACAGAAAACACAGATAACTGATTTTCTAAAATCCTACACTGATGTGTTTGCATGGTCATATGAGGATATGCCTGGGTTAGACACGGATTTAGTTGTGCACCGGTTACCTATAAAGTCTGAGGCCACACCAGTGAAGCAAAAACTCAGACGCATGAAACCAGAATGGGCCCTGAAGATCAAAGAGGAAGTCACCAAGCAGTTAAAAGCTGGGTTCTTGAAAGTTACAGATTACCCAGAATGGTTAGCAAACATCGTGCCAGTCTCCAAGAAAGATGGAAGGGTCAGGATATGTGTCGATTACAGGGATCTGAACAAGGCAAGCCCGAAAGATGACTTCCCGCTGCCACACATTGATATACTGGTTGATAATACTGCAACTCATTCCATGTTCTCCTTTATGGATGGATTCTCTGGGTACAACCAGATAAAAATGGCACCTGAAGACATGGAGAAGACTTCCTTTATTACACACTGGGGCACATACTGCTACAAGGTGATGCCATTCGGATTGAAGAATGCAGGCGCCACATACCAGCGAGCAATGACTTTGCTATTCCACGATCTGATGCACAAAGAAATGGAAGTATACGTGGATGACATGATTGCAAAGTCAAAAGAAGAGGAAAATCATTTGGTGAACCTTGGAAAGGTGTTTGACAGGCTCAAGGAATGCAAGCTCAGGCTGAACCCGAATAAGTGTGTATTCGGAGTTACTTCAGGGAAGTTACTTGGATTCATCGTTAGGAAACGAGGAATTAAGGTTGATCCTGTCAAAGTGAAGGCCATATTAGGGATGCCTCCTCCATCCACAGGGAAAGAAGTGAGAGGTTTCCTTGGCAGATTACAGTACATCAGTCGGTTCATAGCACAGATGACTCCCGTGTGCGAACCAATATTCAAATTGCTAAAGAAGGATAACCCAGTGATCTGGAACGAAGATTGCCAAGAAGCGTTTGAAAAAATCAAGGCCTATCTAATGAGCCCGCCAACTTTGGTTCCCCCTGTACCCGGACGACCTTTAATCATGTACTTATCAGTTACGGAAACAGCTGCTGGATGTGTCCTAGGGCAGCACGATGATACAGGAAAAAAGGAGCAAGCAATTTATTATCTGAGCAAGAAATTTACCAATTATGAAATAAGATACACATTGCTTGAGAAGACCTGTAGCGCATTGGTATGGGCAGCTCAAAAACTCCGGCATTATCTTCTCAGTCATACTGTCCTTTTGATCTCAGATACAGATCCCCTGAAGTACATTTTTGAAAAGCCAATCTCCACTGGAAGGATAGCCAAGTGGCAGGTTATCTTATCTCAGTATGACATTGTCTACACCACGAGAAAGGCAATAAAGGGACAGGCAGTAGCGGATCACTTGGCAGAACACCCCGTGCCCGACTATCAACCACTTCTCACCGGGTTGCCAGATGATGAAATTATGTGTGCCGAATCAGTAGAAAAGGAAACCGGATGGCAAATGTTCTTCGATGGGGCCGTCAACATCAATGGGAAAGGGATTGGAGCAGTAATCATTTCCCCAGAAGGAGTCCATCATCCAATAGCAGCCAAACTCTTGTTCGATTGCACTAACAACATGGCAGAATACGAAGCATGTGTGTTAGGCTTGCGAGCCGCAATTGAAATGAATATCCAAGAGTTAAAAGTTTATGGTGATTCCTGTCTAATCATCTACCAAGTGATGGGAGATTGGCGGACTAAGGATCCTAAGTTGGTGCCATATCAGGAACTGATTAAGGAATTGGAAGGACAGTTCAAAAACGTGACATTTGATTATATGCCACGAGATAGGAATCAGTTTGCAGATGCTCTGGCAACACTGGCATCTATGGCAACCATCACTGGCGATACTTGGGTACAACCATTGGAGATAGAGGTGCGGCATTCTCCTGTCTACTGTTTTAATGTTGAGAAGAGCACACCACAAGGGGAACCCTGGTATGCAGACATAATGAGGTACCTGAGAAACAGGACTTTGCCAGAAAATGCCACAGCATCTGAAAGGCGCACGATTCAGAAACTGGCAGGACAGTTCTTCCTCAGTGGAGATAAATTATACAAAAAGTCCTACAATGATTCATTGCTGCTATGTGTAACAGAAGAAGAGGCACAACAGCTGATTGATGAAGTTCATGGGGGACAATGTGGCGCACATATGAGCGGGCACATGCTAGCCAGAAAAATCTTGAGAATGGGTTATTACTGGTCGACTATGGAACATGATTGCCACATCCACGTAAGGAAGTGCCAGTTATGCCAAGTTTATACTGACAATATTCATACACCGTCTAATACTTTGTACTCAATGACTTCTCCTTGGCCCTTCGCCATTTGGGGAATTGATATGATTGGAGAAATCCATCCAAAGGCATCGAATGGGCACCGATTCATCTTGGTTGCAATAGATTATTTTACCAAGTGGGTAGAGGCCGTGTCCTTTACAGAGGTCAAAGGGTCCCATGTACTGAAATTCATCAGAAATAATATTGTTTGTCGCTACGGTGTGCCTGAAGCACTTATCACAGACAATGCCAAGAATTTGAATAACAAGGACATGGACAAAATGTGTGAAGATTTGAAGATCAGACATCTGAATTCTACGGCATATAGGCCCAAGATGAATGGAGCAGTAGAGGCTGCCAACAAAAATCTGAAGAGGATATTGGAAAAGATGGTAGTCACCTACAGAGACTGGCATGAGAAGTTGCCATATGCTTTGCATGCATACCGAACCTCAATCAGGGTCTCAACCGGAGCAACTCCTTTCTCTCTTGTATATGGAATGGAGGCAGTCCTTCCCATGGAAGTGCAGATCCCTTCACTCAGAATCCTGAAAGAAGCAGAAGTTGATGACATTGAATGGGAAGAATCAAGGTTTGACCAGTTGCAGTTGCTTGATGAGAAAAGGATTAAGGCTTTGTGCCACGGACAGCTCTACCAGCAAAGAATAGCACGAGCTTACAACAAGAAAATAATACCACGACACTTCAAGGTGGGCAACATTGTTATGAAGAAGATATTCCCCCACCAAGAAGACAATAGAGGGAAATTCAAACTAAACTATGAAGGACCATTCATAGTACACAAAGTTCTATCCAGAGGAGCACTAATCCTACAAGAGATGGACGGAACTATTTTTCCTGAGCCAATAAATGCAGATGCAGTCAAACTGTATTACCCTTGAGATCATTCCAATTGGGAAATGAAGAGAGGCCATCTTTGACTCTCCCCAAAACCTGTAAATCCTTTCAAGCACCCCAAAAAGTTCTCCCCTAGTTAGACACTTTTGAGCCTGAAAATTTCTTTTCAAACCAAGTACAGGTATTCCTTCGTATCAAAATGGGCATTCCTGGCCCTAAAAAAAAAAAAAAAAGCAATTGCGAAGAAAATCAAGAAAAAGAAGAAAAGAAAGGAGTTGTGAAAAGCAAGTACAAAGTAAGATGTGGAAAATATGAACCCCACACCAAAGAAATAAGCCAGGATATAAGCCCCAACAATAAAAAAGGCACTGTACAGACCCATAAAATCACAGCCTTCTTGTGCCACTTATCTTTCTTTCAAAACCCCGGCCTAGCCTACATTTCGTCCTATCTTGAAGACCTCTCGGATCCCAAAGTGAATGATCTTGAGCAAAACAGTCAAATCTGCATTTTCTGGCAGTAACGGAATTGAATTCTCCCTAAAAGGACCAGACATGGTGAAAACCCAAAAAGGGCGCTATGTGCAAAAAGGGTCAGTCGTGGTCAAAAAAAAAAAAAAAAAAAAAAAAAAAAAAAAAAACTGGTCTTACCTTAATTAGAAGGGAGCTACAGTAAAAACAGGAACAGGTTGGACAGTACACTGAGTGAGGACAGCCAAGAGACCTAAAGGGCCCAGATTGGCAGACTGTGTTTGAGTCAGCGCTCCAAGGCCTATGATGACAAGGCTAAAAATACCAAGCACTCTAATCTATGTCTGGCTTAAGGATTGACTTTTGTGATAATTGCAGGCACAAACACACACTGCCACATCTGTGTTTTTCCGTAATTATTCTGCTTAACTACTCTTGGAATTTCCCCCAGCTGTGTTGCTAACCCGTGAAGAAGGGTTCATTGCCTTGATCAATAGCCATGTTGATTATGATAAATTAAAGGCTTAGAATAAACCAACCCCGCATATCTGACATTTTGTTCCTTGTACAGGTTCAAAGAAGGGAGAAAGATGCAAGACGAACATGAGAGGGATACTTTGATCCTTCATTCCCCAACAGAGACTTCTTCCCTTTCATCCCCAGCGGAGTTCGAAAAAAAGAAGATCGTCAAGATTCTGAGACCCTCCAACAAAACTTCAAAATCAAAGAGGGACATCACAATAATCCCCAGAGAGTCATCTAGACAGATCATGCTCCCACCAGACCCCCAGTGGAGTAACTCTCGAATGGAAAAGAAGCTCTAATGCCTCGACAAGAGAAAAAACCTGGCAAGGAGAAGCAACAAGGAAGAGCGATAATGGGCCAATTCGCCCCTTCTTGTAAATTTTGATTCTCACTTTTGTAAATAGTATAGGCTAGAATAGGTATGTGATCTCCGAGATGATGAACGGCAGCGCAAAAGCTTCCTCCCGTCCTCCCACATGCACTCCCAAACCCATACCCTGGCCTCTCTTTAAAAAAAAAAAAAAAAAAAAAAACCGAAGTCACTAAAAGCTTTAATGGAACAAACGAGAGGACAAGAACATTGTTAAGTGCCTTGCATCAACGCCGAAACAGGCTGATGAGCTCAAAACCAATCTTATCTCATTTTTCAAAAAAGAAACTGCCCTATTCAAACCCGAAAGAGGGTATAGGGATTCCAAAGTCAGGAAGTGATACCAGACATCTGACACTTCCCTTTCATTAAAAACAAATTCAGTGATTGAGCTCGTCGACCATGTCGACAGAAATGCAAGGTGCAAAAATAAGGTTCTTTTTCTTCTTTGCCGTTCATCCCCTAAGGTGACTCCAGCAAAGAGGGGCAGCTGTAGACACCTGATTTTTGCACCCCTAAAATGGCAAAAAATGAAAAGTCAAACTTTTAGTCAAACCCTGAGGGGGTCAAAAAATTGACTTTTTAATTCAAGATGATTTGGCCATCAAACTTTACATCATTGAAAAGAGCATTTCGACACAGTTCTAACGCAACTGAGTTTGCTGGAATCGGAGTCCAGGTGAGAAAAATATGGCCCGGTCAAACTTCCAGAAAGCAAAAAGTTGACTTTTTGCTCGGCCCCAATCCAACTGCCAAAATTGATCTCAATAGATAACTGGTTCCGAGCTGATTCCAACGACACTAAGTTTGTTGAAATCGGACACCGGACGAAGAAGTTATGAGCAGTTGAAGTTTCAGAAAAACTGCCCATGTGGCAAAAAGGCAGCAAAAATGGACTAAACCAATAAAATAAATAAGATAAAAGTGTTTAATAATATTTTAATAAAGAGAATCTCGTTTTCTAATAAAATAATCGGAAAAATCGGATAAAAATCCTGCAATAAGCCAAATTGAATAAAGTTTTGAAATCCACACATTTTTAAAACGTGCGGGACCGTATTTACATTACGGGCAAGGCATGCCCGTATTTAAAATACGGGCACGCTTCTAGAAGGAGGACACGCGTCGCCGTACGGCGGAACACGCGTCCCGTACGGCCGAATCTGCGATAATTGCAAATATTCGTTTTCGCCCGTATTTGAATTACGGGCAAGGCACGCCCGTACTTGAAGTACGGGCAAGGCACGCCCGTAATTCAAGTACGGGCACGGGATTTTTGCCTATAAATAGAGAGGCCACCCCCCTTCATTTGAACAAGCCTCTCCCCTCTGGCCTACCCCCTCTCCCTCCTGGTGTACTCCACGGCCGAATGCTGCCCAACCACCATCTTTCCAAAAACTAAACCTATGTTATACCCAAAATACCCCTATGCTTTAAGATTGCCCAAAACCATGCCCAAATTCATTCCAATTTTGCCTTGAACCTATCCCCCTTGACCAAACTCTTCCACTTCCATCTCAGCAAATCTTGGAGGACGCGGAAGCGCTGCCCAATTCACCGGAGAAATCATCATTAACTCAAAACCACATTGTAAGTATGTTGGATTTTATAAAAATCTTCATTTCTTTTTTTACTTCTAAGTTTCTTTTAAACACCTTCTAATGTTACTAACCTGATTGCTGTTTTGAGTACCATGAGGATATGGTAATATGAAATGGATCTTTGCAAAAAGGAAAGGAAGAAAGTGTCTAAATGACACTTTCACTTACATACTTAATGACCCACTTTTGTTCTTTAAAATGACCTGAAGATACATGCATCTTAGCAATATCTCCTCTCCTCTTGTGAATGAGGATTTTTGATTGATTGAACAAATAAAAAAGAAAGGAGGAAAAGCACAAGACCCAAGGAACATGAGAAGAAAAGAAAATTGGCTTTATAAGCCAAATGAAAGAAATGTGGAACCCGGAATGAAGGAAGAAGCTCGGTGAAGTTGCCAGAATACCTGAGAAAGCCGCCGGAGTGATCCCAAGAAGAATCGGCCGCAAAAGCACAGAACTGATTGCGCCCGTAAACTCAGGCCGGTCCAGCCTGGACCGTAGCTGATTCACGGGCGAAGGGGACCGGAATCAATTCACGGTCAGGCTGGACCGTGGAGCAAACACGGGCGAAATGTAAAATGATGTAAAGTTGTCATTTCTTGGTTCGGTTGGACCTGATCCGGTCTAAACCGGCTTGAAACATCCCCTTAAACCACTTTGGGCTTTCTTAAGCCCATTTTTGACTTTGGGCCCATACGGGCCCACCAAGATTCCCTTAGGCCCACTTGAGGGCCCATATTTAGACCAGCCCATACCAGGCCCGTTTTCAATAAAACGGGTCCAGGCCACTAGACTTTGGCTAATGGGCCCATTCCAAGCCCATTAAGCCCAAACTAAAGTTGTAAATATATAAAACTTAATAAAATAACCAAATGGGTTACCCAATAACCCAATTGGGCCTAAGGCCCAACCATGGCAACCCACGGGTCTTCCAACGGGACCCGGGTACCGACCCACTTCACTTAAATAAATAAAAAGATAAAATCAAATAAAAAGGGACCCACACCTTCAAAGGGCCCCGCCAGACCTAACAAGTCAGCATGCTGGTCTAGAAAGGGTGAATTTGACTCAGAAACCAGGGAGACCCGAGGGACCCGTCAAACCGACGGGGCGGACCGGGGTGTCTTTAGGACTTCCCCGGATCGTAACCGAGGACTTAGCTAGATCTCTAAAAAGCCGCAGACCAGACTTAGACCCGATTAGGGCAAAACCGTGTCTGCCTGCACTCTCAGGCAGTGGCGACTCTGAAAATCCCGAGGTACGCGCCAAAGGCACGCCCGGTGTGCGATCTAGGCCAGGTTTAGGTGCGCACACCCTAATCTTTCAAATGGATTTGGTTTGGTTCAATTTAAAATTGAATTTGAATGATTTCAAGACAAATGGCATTACTTTTCACCAAATTTTCCGGATTTGATTCAACTTGGTTTTTGAGTAACTTGTGCTTTGATTTCCATCTTTTGAGATATTCCAGAAATGATATTGACATAAGAGAGGATTTAGAATCCATCTAGATCTTCATGTGAAAATATCATACATTGTTCATTTTTCAAGGTTTTCTACGATTTTAGCAAGCTTTCTTATTTTTGCATGAACATACACTTGGCTACCACTTCGTGTGGATGAACGGGGGTGCCTAACACCTTCCCCCGTTCATAATCTAATCCCCTTACCCATCTCTGGATTTGATTTTCAAGTAGGGTTATTTTTACCCTAGAATTTGTCTTTTGGCTATTTTTGCTTATTTTTAAACCTTTGGTGTCCATTCTCACCCCAAAATCATGAATGGTGGCGACTCTCCCAATTTTTGCGTTGAACCCGTGTGTTGACGGAGGGACGATCATTCCGGTGATTTTCCCATGTCTCACACTAATAGAACGTCCCTGATAGACTACTTAACTAGTGTGTGGCATCACAACTAGAAGTACCACTATATAGGTCTGTCTATTAGTCTTTATATTGGGTACTGGACTAGTGAACCCTTGCCACTAGTAGTACTATTATGTATCAATCATCCCAGTGGTTAATCACACACTGGGTACTAAACTAGCGTGGCTAGAAGTACAATCACATCAAATCCTAGCAGCCTTCTTACACACCGAGTACTGGATTAACAAAGGCTAGCAGTACCAACTCATCATCCAGACATCTCATAATGCTGGGTAGTGAACTAGCAACTCATGCCATCAGTACGAACATCACATCTCCCAACAACACTTGGTGCTGAGTATTAGACTAGAATCAAGATACTACTCATCCATACAATCATGTTTCATTTAAAACTACCGCCGACTCAACATGTCATACTTTGATTTAAATTCAATAATTATTAAACATTGCACCAACTCATATAGTATTAAATATATAAACAACAATAGGGTGTATGCACACATTGTTATGCTATGATACATGAAACAACCCCATCTCATTCTCTCTCTTCCACCTCACCTAAAAGACAAAATAGACAACCCCATCTCCTCCTTTCTCTCTCTTTCTCACCTTTCCCCCTTATGTTCTCTCTCTTCTATCTCACCTAAAAGAAAGATAAAAAAAAATAGACAACCCCATATCTTCCTTTCTTTCTCACTCCTCATAAAAGACCAACAAAATAGCAAACCCATTCTTTCTCTCTCCCTCTCATTTGTTCTCACTCCGCACAAAAGACAAAACAACAACCTTTTAATTCTCTTTTCCTTTTCCTTGTCTCTCTCTCTCTCTCTCTCTCTCTCTCTCTCTCTCTCTCTCTCTCTCTCATACGATTTAAGCACACCATCATCATGATAAGATGAAATGCCTTGATCATGTGATGAATAGAACCATACCACAAGAGAAATCATGATGCCATGACTCACTGTCACACATATAAATCTAATTATAATACAATATCTACTTCAGAAAACTAACAACCCAAGAATTTAAACATATTCATGGAGATCAAACCTTGCACCTCATAATCAAATCTGAACATTCCTATAAAGTAAGGCATAATTCATAAGTAAGAGCAAGAAATCCAAGCACTGAAAACGAGTGATGTGATATGAAGAGTTAGGGTTTAAGGAGGAGTTGGGATGAAAAAGGAAGTGAGATGAAGGAGAGCTAAAGAGAAGGTTAGACGTGAGAGAGGGTAGGAGGGGCGGCTAAGAGAAAAGAAATAATAATAATAATTATTATATATATATATATATAGAGGAAGGGAGTGATGTGGAATGAAGAGTTAGGGTTTAATGAGGAGTTGGGATTCAGTGTATGTGCAGGTAGGAAATTGAGAGTTTAGCACCAATCAAATGTCTAAAATGAAAAGACTTTGACTAGTCAGTTGTTTGACTTGGTCAAAACTCAAAAATAGATTTGAAAAGTTATAGAAATTCTTGTATCTTGTTCTTTGTCAAGTTTGTTATTGTGAGTCTAAAGTTTTCAATTAAAGTTTTATTTTATTTATAATATATGTGCAAATCATCATATCTTCTCAAACCCTAATCGTATCTAGATATGTGTTTGGTATAGGTGGATAAGGGGATAATTATTATCCTTGACAATTGAAACACTAATATGCCAATTGTAATAAATTAATTATTAAAAAAATAATTGTTTGGTGAACAGGTACAATGAACTTCTTGCAAGGACAAAATCATAGGAAATTTCTTAGAAGTTCAATATAAAAGCGTAAAAGCTGCACTAATATTTACAAAAGGAAAAACGAGTTTTAAGTGATACATTTTAGGAAAAATTATGAAAAATGTTGGCCGCTTGTATTTATAAAAACAATCCATAAAAAATCTAAAGGGTCACTTTTAAAAAATAATTAAAATTCAAAGTCACTTTTCAAGAAAAAAAATTAAAAATTGTTATCACTTTATTGTAACTAAAAGAAAGTATATATTCAAGTATGTTGCAGTAATGTCCCATATAAGATGTGCTCGTATCCTGCAGAGGGAAGCTCCTATTCCACGTACAATATACTTGTGTCCCAAGTAAGTTATACTTGTATCTCATGTAAGTACGGGTTCTGTAGTTTAATTATTTTGAAAAAGCGACCCCTTTTTGAAAATAAGTTTTTTGATAGACTATTTTTATAAACAACTGCCAAAAGTGAACATTTTCATAATTTAGCCTACTTTTTACCGGTGATTCAGATTTAGTGGGCCAAGCCCACCGGTAGCCCACCTTCCTTCAACACGTGATGGTGATATTTTCCTGGCGGTCCCCCCCCCCCCCCCCCCCCCCCCCCCCCCCCCCCCCCCCGCGCACGATAGAACTGGCACAGTGCACGCTTTGTCGGCTCTATGATCCATCTCCGTTTCCGTCGGATATATTGATCTATATATTGATCTCACGACACAACAAGCAGTAAACAGAGCGGGAGAGAGCGAAAATGAGCAGCGCCGGCAAGCAGAAGAATGGCCATGAAGGAGAGAGCCGGCAAGGGTTTTCCTCCGACAAGCCCCAAGCTCCACGACCTAAGAAGGGTGACAGTTACGCCGACGCTACGCCCAAGAGAGGGAAGTTGACGGGGGCGATCTTGGCGGAAGTTGGCGAAGCTTTTTGCTCCGCTGCTTTTTCCAAGTCTCACTGAAGTACTTGTTGATGCTCCGTAGCTCTCTGCATATATGGTCCAGCTATCTTCCGTACTCTTCTTTTTCATCTTCTTCTTTTTCTTTCTCGCGCGTTGAGATGTGGATAAAGGGGTTAAGTTGGAGGTAGCTAGCTAGCTAGCTAGGTACAGTCTTCTTGTATCGCTCGGTCTTCTCTTTGCATTGTGTCAATCCCATGAATCTAGCTTGTGTAAAATTTCATATGTTATCCTAGCAGGCGGATCTTATGTTGTTTTGTTCTGTAAAAGTCTTCACTTTCTCTCTATCTAAATGTTTTAGCAGATGCAGGTTTCTTTCTCTTTTGTTCTTGGAAACAATTAGGGTTTGAATGCCTGGCTTATGCTTGTTTTTATTCCATTATTTTTTCTAAATTTCAAGCCCTACTTGTTATTGATAATCACTCTGGAATCTGGATGATCGATTGACTCCATGTCTCGATATAAGCACTCATCCAAATGGTAATAAGTTGTTTGTTCAGAAAAAGAAAGGGATTAAGTTGTTTTTTTTTGGTAAAGAAAAGGGATAAGTTGTTTGTCCATATAAGCACTCATCCAAATGGTAACTACGAATTATATGATCCAAAAAAAAAAACTACGAGTTTTAAGGAGAGTTCTACTAAAGATAAAATAAATGATTAAATAACCAACGCATACGTAACATCTTACGTCAGCATGTGACGCACTCTAAAAATGCTTGAAAGGTCTTAGTTGCTGGGCCCAGTGGCTTAAAGATGAGGGGATGGCTAGCGTTGGAGAGCCCAAGTTGAGTAGTTGGAACTTGGAAGGGTGTTGGTAAGAGCGATACACGTAAGCAGGCTAGCCTTGTATGACAAAGATGGGCTTATGGATCGAAAGGAATGTGCAGCTGCCGAAAGTCCAAACGATAAGATGGGTTCTGCTAGTAAGTCTGCTACTACAGCGGAGCTGATGAGCAATAGGGAAAAAGCTGATCCAGCGTCAAAGGAAGATCAGCTAAGTGAAGATGCAGACCGTGATCAGAAAGAAGATTATTTCGACGGTGAGGATGCTCTTGATGAAGAAGAATCAGAGTTCCAGGACTTTGATGAGCAAGATCAGGAGGATGACTTCGAAAAGTTAGAGAATACCCTGAATCAATTACAAGAGTATCAAAATAATTTAATATCAAACCCTGGAGAGTAGAATAAAAGAAAGGAGGTACTTAGATGAATTAAATAATTTTTGAGATGGGAAGAGATATTTTGGACCCAAAAGTGAAGAATTGATTGGCTGAAAATGGTTGATAAAAATACAAAATTTTTTCACGTAATGACCATGAAGATGAGAACTCATAACTGAATTTGGAAGATTAAAATGCATGGAGAAACTGAATGGGTGGAAAATCTCAAGGATATAATGGAGACTTTCATGAAATATTATAAACAACGGTTTAGATCAGAGTGGACAAATATGAATATGAAATCAATTGAGCTATTATCTAAAGTAATTACAGAGGAAGATAATAGCAATCTAATATAGCCAATAACAAGTGATGAAATATTAATAGCTATTAGAAGCAGGGGCAGAACCAGGGCTCCAAATCTGAGGGGGCAAAAAAAATTTTCAATTGACACTTCTCATAAAATATAGAAATTTCAATGAGTTGGGAGGGCAAACCAGAAATTTTAGAAGGGGTTCTCATGAAATATAGAAATTTCATGAGAACCCCCTCAGATTTTGGGTGTGTGGGGGGATGAGAACCAGAAATTTTAGAGGGGGCAAAACATAAATTTTAATTAAAATATATAAAAAATATATTTTTTTTCATTAAAAAATAAAAGTTAGGCTAACTATAACGTGGTTCCGCCATTGATTAGAAGTATGAAGGGGATATGAAAGCACTAGGACTGGATGGTCTTCGACAATTTTTTTTTATAAAAAAATATTTGAATATAATAGGGGAAAGTGTTAAAGATATGGTTAAACATTTTTTCAATCATGGGTTTTTGCTTAAGGAAAGGAACCAAACTTATATAACTTTGATTCCGAAAGGAAATAATCCCGAAACTACAAAGGAATTTAGACCTATCAGCTTTAGAATGTGTTAAGGTTGCTAAATTCCTTCATCTTTCTCACCTAATTCTGGAAGGAGACTCACAAGTTGTCATATCTCTTCTTAACGAGAAGTAGGAGTCTATTACTTGGAGTATCAAAGGTCAGATTTCCGAAATCTGTTCCATGAAATCCCTTTTTTCTGAGGTTCAGTGTGTTCACATTTACAGAGAAACCAATCAAGTAGCTGATAGCCTTCACAATCATGCCTCAGATTATTTTCCCTGCCGCTGGGTTAAACACTCCACAACACCCAGTCAGTAATTTATTATGTGATGAGCCCAGAGGAAAATTGTATGAAAGATGTATTCAGGTTTAATATATTGTCCCTTTTTCAGAAAAGGGCAAAAAAAGAGATATGAACTGGTATTTAATGGGCACATCTTCCGGACAGTTTTCATATCTAGAAATTAATCAAAACTTAACATCATCAAGATTTAGATGATTTTTATTCCTATAATTGATTAAAAGGTCCCACTAAAGACCAACTATTATCGTCACTTTTTTCTTTCTTTTGGTTTTGGGTCAAAGATTCTAGTTTATTTGGAGCTGTCCCTCCTTTCACCACCACTCTACATATATGGTCAATCGTGCAAGACCAGGACAAACTTGACCAAACCAGTACCATACATGCTGACATGGGAACGTGACTGACGCACATATCACGCGACGATTGCAGATAAAATTAAACGCGGGTCCAATTTGACAATAAAACCTGTGTGAACTGAATTAATTTGATAGGCTAGGGTTCGCCATGTGTTTGTGATGTGCCCCAAGGATAGTGCACTCTTTGTCGACCGAAGCCTTACTAGCATTAGGGATATCAATTGGGTTGATATAAACCCTAATCCAATCGAGCCAAACCGAAAAATTTTTGGTTTGTTTTGGTTTTATTCTTAGCTTAGTTCGGTTTCGGTTTGAAAAGGTACAAACCATATTAGTTTGGTTCAATTTAGAGGTCGATTGGTAACGTTTTTTTTTTTTTAAAACAGTTTGAAAACTAAAAACAGTTTCAATTGTTTCTGGGTTTTTGAAAACAAATGACAAGAAACCTGTTTGGTAACAATCACTATTTTTTGGGTTTTTGAAAACAGGAGACAATAAACCCGTTTGGTAATAATTGATAAAAAACGATTCAAGTTTTCAAAATTAACAAATATGCATTGCTATACAAGCTACAAGCCCACTGAAAAACCCAAAAAACAGTCTTTTGGCCGGAAAAAAATTGGTAATGTCTCGGGGATGCCGGAAAAAAATTTACGTTAGTCGTATGATTCGATCATGATCTCTTGGCCGGTGAGAACTACGGAGAAAATTAGACAGAGTTTTGAGATTGTAAAGGTAAAGCAAGATATAACGATCGCTTTACAACCTGAAAACCCCTGTCCCCTGATATAAAAATTGTGCAGAAATATTTCACGGCGAGGATCGATCCCCCTTTTTCTTTGAAAATAAAATGAGAAAAGCATCAATAATCAGATCAATCCCTAAACTCCGGTATTCCCTCCAACTTCGATCCTTCACAGATTCTTCAAATCTCCCAAAACTCCTCAAACCCAACACACCAGTGGATCCCTCCCAGCTGCTCCGAGTCTGCACCATTCTCTACCAACAACAGAATTCCGACGAGTCAAACTCCCGTCTCCGAAAATGCGATTTCCATCTCTTTCACGAGTTCTTCCTCCAAGTCTGCAACAAGTTCCCTTACTCATGGAAACCGGTTTACAGTCTCTTCCAATTCACACAAACTCAACCAGACTTCACACGCTCTTCGGTCACCTTCAACAAGATGGTTGACGTGATCGGAAAGGCCAGAAACATCGACCTGCTTTGGCAAGTTCTACAAGACATGGCCGGTCAAAGGCTTGTGACTGATAAAACTTTTATAATTGAAGTGAAACTGCAGAAGACTCGACAAAAGAAAGTTAGAAACGTCTGAAATGGAACGAGAGCTAAACCCCAACTAGAGATTTCAGCTCGGCTTGCAACATGAATACTCCGAATGAAAGTGGAGTTTTGCGCGAAGGGGAGGAGATGAAAAACCATCCAAGAGAAGAGAAGTAACATATTACAAAAATGCCATCAAGTCGAAACATGGTTCGTTGTTTTTAAAAACCAAAAATTTCGGTTTTTAAAAACTGGGTTGTTTTTCAACCCGTTTTTTTGAAAAATGATTTGAAAAATCTCATTGCCAAACAAGTTTTCAGTTTTTGTTTTTAAAAACCAAAAAACGGTGTTCAAACATGTTACCAAACGGCCTCTTACTGTTTAAGTGGCTGAGAAACCAAACCCAACTGAAAACGGAACTATGTTATTATACATTTATAATTTAGAGAAAAATGGTTGAAAAATAGGGTCAATTTTAAAAACCAAAAATTCCAGTTTTTAAAAATGGTTAATCTTGTTTTTTTTTTTTCATTTTTGATGGCATTTCTATAGTAGTTTTTTAATTTATCTCTTCGACGCCTTGCCATCCTTTTCTTCCTTTACGCTACTAAGAAATAAAATCAGGCGATCAGATTCGGAGTGACAACGACGATAGTAAATGGCAACCCTCTTCAGTTTGGTAACAAGGTGATAGTGACGACGAAGTAGCTACCAATTCTTGCTTGCCACGCAAAAGTCCTGAAAATTTCTCTCTCTTACATTAAAAATGAAAAAGTGTTTTGTCGCTTCTTCAAGATTCTTCCTTGTTTACGTGACAAGTAAAAAGTTGGTTCCAGTTAAACCCTTTTATAGCTTTAATTGTAGATGATATTATTCCAAAACGGCCTAAGTAGGAGACTAGGAGTACTTCCGTCGGTATATAAATTAGTCCAATCAATAGAGGCTTCACTTAGGCGCACCTGCATAAAGGGCCTATTTATTGGGTTATCACCCACATACAAGGTGCACCAACCAATCCTGTATCTCAATATCAACTGCCTAATGCCTGGGAAGTTCCTGGCCTTCAGATGAGTGGGACCCTTCACAAGATCATCTCGATTGACTGAAGCGATGCTTGTGAGCCGGGTTTGAGCTTTGACAATGGTTATAGCAAGAATGGGACTCATCCGACATTACTATTTTTCAATTTCCTTGTTGGGAAATGAGAATGACATATTCATGAAGTGTAGCACATGTATTGAATTTGCAAAATCATTGTAGTGGCCGTCAGATGGAACTATTGGACGGTCATTATAGAATAGGGTAAATTGATTAGGCATGGAATTTATATCAATCACTTAGGTGGAGTCAATCATACATTGGGCTGGCTCTATTGAGTTGGACTCTTGCAAATTCTTGCTCTTCATCTTTACTTTTGATATTACCTTGAGAAGCTTTGAAAATGGTACACTGCAGATATTGTTTGAGCTTTGATATGGTCAATAGCAAAGATGGGACTCATCCGACATTACTATTTTGTCAATTTCCTTGTTGAGAAATGACTCAAATGAGAATGACATTTTAATGAAGTGTAGCACATGTATTGAATTTGCAATAGCATTGTAGTGGCCGTTAGATGGAACTATTGGACGGTCATTATAGAATAGGGTAAATTGATTAGGCATGGAATATATATCAATCACTTAGGTGGAGTCAATCATACAGTGGGCTGGCTCTATTGATGGCTCTATTGAGCTGGACTCTCGCAAATTCTTGCTCTTCATCTTTACTTTTGATCTTACGTTGAGAAGCTTTGAAAATGGTACACTGCAGATATTGTTTGAATGATTCTGAATGTAATCTAGCGAAGAAACTTGTAGATATAGTTTATGTATTTGTAAACCATGTTATTAGACTTATAAATCCAATACAGGAACTTATAAAAAATTCTTGTTCATGAACAATAAAATTTGTTTTAAAATATCTCGAAAGAGTATCACTAATATTTAATTCTCCAAAACTATGTGACTGAATCTAAATTATATTCAAACAATATAACTAAAAAAACAATTTTAGCTTTATTATATATAAAACTCCTCATCTCCGTCTTTCGTTCGGAATTCACGTTTGAACTTGAAGGTACCAAACGCAGGAAAGAGAGCGAAAATGAGTAGCGCTGGCAACCAGAAGAATGGGGAAGGACAAACCCCACAAGGGTTTTCCTCCGACATCAAGCCCCAAGCTCCTCCACCACCTAAGAAGGGTGACAGTTACGCTAACGTGACGCCCAGGAGAGGGAAGGTGAAGAAGGAGATCTTCGCCGACATTCGCGAAGCTGTTCGCTCTGCTTCTCCTTCCTAGTCTTACGGTTGTTGAAGCTCTGTAGTTGTCCGCTTGATCCAGCTAGCTATCTTTTGTAACTCTTGTGTTTCTTTTTCATCATCTTCTTCTTTCTTGTTGAAGGTGGATATATAGCTAGGTACAGCCTTCTTAATTGTACCACTCACTATTCTCTATAGACGCCATGAATAATCCAGCTTCTGTGAAAAAGTCTTCTTGCACCAGTCACTCATCTGTCAACCCCATGAATCCAGCTTATGTAAACTTTTAAAAATAAAAGTATTAGTAGGATCTTATGTTGTTTTTCACGGATCATAGCTCTCTCTTTATCTAATTTTTCTTAGCAGAATCCATTAGTTCGGTTTCGTTTTTTTTTGTTCCTCGAAACAATTAGGTCAGGGTTTGAAGCTTAATATGCTTGGAATGGACTCGCATCCCCTACAGCATACGCTGAATACACCCCCTCACAATCAGTGGGGGGCCCACCATTCATTTGGGAGCCCTACACCCATTAATTTGGGGGCCCTACACCCATTCATTTGAGGCTATCTACAGCGTATGGTGTAGACGATGCCCATCCGCTTGGAATGGACTGAATGTGGATTCCGGTTTGACTGTCACCCCCTACAGCACATGCTACTTACATCCCCTCACATTTAAAGGGTATTGGGCCCACATCATTGATGTGAGGAACTGTCTAAAGCATTCTGTAGACGATGCCCGTTGCTGGCTTATGCTTGTTTTTATTCAATTAATATTTTTTCTAAGTCCCAAAATAGAGGAAAAAAAAAAAAGCTATGGCTATTAAGAAGAGTTATATGAAAAATGATTAAACAACGAATATTGTATACGTAAGATCTTACCTCAGCGTGTGACCCACTCTATCGTCACAAAAGCAGATTTCTTACGTCTTATTTTCAAGGAAGATACCACCAATTAAAGAGTTCATAAAAAAACCTATTTGACTCGTGGGACCCACAAGCATTGGTTTGCTTGAAAGTGAAATTTACGGTAGATGATAAAGCTTCGTCGCTCACGTCATCTGGTTTATAAAGCAGTCTATTCGAGGGTGTGCCTTCAGTGCGGAAGAGAGGCTCTCGTGTCCTTTTCCTTTCTCCATTTTCCCTTTATGTTTAGATTTTCAACTTGATTTGAATTGATGATATTTAGAGAAATCAAAATTTAATTGGTATTGCAAATATATGGTACAAATCTCCATCATTTCCTATTTTCTGTAATGAAAGCCTTGATATGAATCTCACAAATACAAAGAATGAAAGTTTCGAGAAAAAATTTCTATTCGGCGAAAATCATCAAGATTTAGAGATCATTTTTATTCAATAGATCTATAGGAACATATAATTCGTTACAGCTCCGTTTGGATAGTGGGAGAATACAAGAAAGTGAATGAAAACATGTTTTTCTCACTTCCTAAGTGCGTTTGGATGACTAAGAAATTGTGGGACCCACAGTTTCTTAAGAATGAAAATGATAAAAATTGTCCCTTTTTGTTTCCTGCACCTAAGCACTGGATTCTGCGTCGTGAGAAGTGAGATTTAAGGATTTTCCAATAATACCCTTATCTTATTGACGATTATTATTGGGGAAATTGGTTTTAAGTAATAATTTTTTAAATAATTTAAATTCAGTCACCCAATTCTTGATAATTGCAGAATAATAATATTTTTTTAAAATAAATGAGAATAAGTGTCATTTCACTTATTCTAACCATCATGAGATTTGACCTAATGCAAAATGAGTGGATTCCTATTTTTATGGAAAATAACATATATAGGCATATATGCGCAATGTACCAATCCCATATTTCTAATCCTAACGAACATATCTCTATAACACAATTGTAATTGTCAAAAACTTACGAAGCCAATTTAATGGTTTTAATTAAAACTATAAGAAACACAAAAAATAAAAAATAAAACTTAAAAAAAAAGCATAAATTAAAAAATGGACAAACATTAAATACAAGGATGACAATGGCGCTAGTCTCTTCAATTAAGCAATAAGAAAAAAGGGAAAAATATATATCTAAAAAAAAACACCATCAATAGATATAGGTTAGTTACCAAAAGCCAAAGCCATGCATACGTGTGAGGGTAGAATTGGAAATGGCATTCAGGATTCTAATAACTTCCTTGCTATCCAAACACAAAATTCTAGATTTTTAGTTAAAACTACTAAATTTTCTTATAACATCCAAACAATATCGAGAAAATTACTTTTCAATTTCCTTTACTTCACTTTTCTTTTACTTTCTTTTCTCACATCTCTTTCTTGTATTCTCTCAACATCCAAACAGAGCCTACGTGTCCCACTTTGTGTCAACGATTCCATTTTAGGTTGAAAATTTTTTGTCTCCAAGTGAGGAGCCACTTTATGATATCATGCAACGTGACTCTTTAATCTAAAAATTTCCTTTCCTACACTTTCGAGAGTCCAATCTCCTTTTAGACTCAAAAGAGTTGGCCCAATCTAGTGTAAACACGACTTGACACAAATGGAACAAGGAAATATGGAGCTTGAATTTGTCGTTTCACCATCTTCAGTATCTTCACCACCATGCGGATCGCTAGAGATTACTTCTTCTCAACGGAAGAGAAATGACAAGAAGGCTGTCGCTCTCTGTCTCTAGTCAAATTTCAAAAATGATCAATCGTGCAAGACCAAGACAAACCTCTTCTTCTTTTTTCTTTTCTTTTTCCTTTTCTAAAAAGAAAAGATTGGAACCACATATATTAATTTCGAACAAACATACAACCCCTAGCGTCATCCTAAAAGGGAATAAAGGTACAAACAAGAGTAATTATCAAGAGCAAAGTTTGCTAACGAATCAGCCACCCACAAATAAAAGACTAGAGCTTGGATTTGAGAAAAGACATTTATAAACAGATTCCTAAAGACTTCGTCTTCTCTTAAAAGATTAAATATTTTGAATGTCTTCAGTTAGTTGTCAATATCTCAAAAAGTTAGGATTTTACAGCCGTAAACAATTCTGTTTTCATTGTATATAATACAAACACATCCTACGACTTGTGGTGTCGAGGACTTCTGCAATCTATCACTTTCATAATCTCTTTAGACACCAAATAATCTCCGGGGGCATATGCTTCTGTGGATGTGAAAAGAGGTGAATGATGGTAGGTGAATCCCCTTCCGGTGTGATATAAGAGTATTGACAAGCCCGAGCCAATTTCAAGCTTTCAAGTGCCGTGTGAGCTTCAGCTAACAGTGCATTTTGTGATGTGCATTCAAGTGCAAAACCAGCAAGGAACCAACCCTCGATATCCCCGAGAACGCCTATAGTTGTTACCCTGACCAGTGATTGTCTAAAGGCACCGTAAAAATTCACTTTGATAAATGGGTGTGCTGGGCTTTTCCACGTTCATCTCTCAATCCCTCGTAGGCTACCAAATGCTGCTACATGTCCCCCGTCTTTTCAAAGTTGCTATCGATGTTAACAGGGTGTTAACGTCCTCTCTGTGAGCAGAATTGGATTTTGGCCGTCTTCTTCTTATTTGAAATTAAAATACTTGTTGAAATTACGTACAGAGCAAAACAACTTGGCAGCTGGCATCGTCCTTGTCGCCATTTCTTGGGTGATCAAGAACTGTTTGTACCAGACAAGTGTGAGTGCTTCCATTTTGTCATTGTTTCTTGGTTGAGCAAGAACAATAAAAAAGTTACAACATACCAAAGCCTAACTTACAGAGCAGAACAAAGGAAATGCCTAATAGTAATCAAAGCTGAAGCGTAATGGGTACTTCCATCTGTCCTGCCTGAGATGATGAAGATGATTGAGTTCATGAATTCCCAGATAAGCAACCACTAGAGATCACCATCGACTTTTTATAGACACCCCAAATTGCACTACAAAATGAGAAAATAAATGAAAATATTAATTGGGATTTGAAACAAGTCAAAAAAGTGTAAAATCTGGCCAAACTGATCATGCCCGTATTTTGTTTACTGTCTGGTCATGCCCGCAGTTGATATACGGGCACGGGGGTTTTTGTGCGAATTTATCATTTCTTGATTTCTGAGCCTTATCTGCACCCAAATATCTCTCTGGGAGATGCGAATCTTCTTATTTATCCATTCGAATTCTCTTATTTATCCTATTTGGAAATGGATTAGCATTATCCCTATTTTTAATTCAATCTGAAACCCTATCTTGGCAAACCAACCATACCCCTGGGTTTGCCTATAAATAGAGGGCAGATTCTCAAGCAAATGGCCATTAATTTGAAGTCTGAAGAGCTCCAAGTGAAGAAAGGAATCCTTGCTGCTCTACTTGCTCAATCCAGGTAAGTCCATTTTCTCCTTTATTTTCCGTCTTCAATTCTAGAAATAATCTGATCTTTTCCATTGCTGTAGATTAAGGCCTGGTTTATAATTGTATTCCCAAACCCACCTCTAAGTACTTCAAGACTCATCTCTAGCCGTAAAACGTGAAGTGAGAGCTAGGGGAAAGGGGAACAGGTGGATTCTTAAAATAGAACCCCATAATCTGTTCTTCCATTTTTTTTATAGAATAAGGCCTTTGATTGTGTTTGTATCTCCAAACCGGTCTCTAAGTACCTCAAGAATCCTCTCTAGCCGTAAAACGTGAAGAGGGAGTTAGAGGAAAAGAGAATAGGTGGATCCGTAGGGTAGACCCCCATATGCTCTAATCTGTGAGATGTAGTTGCTTTTACTATCATGATCATGTTTTAATGGTTTTATTTTGAATCTGGATTAATCCTATGAATTCATGATGTTTATAGCATGAGATCCCCACTTCTTTCTATAATTTGGATTTTCACACCTTTACACCTACAGCACTGTTTTCTTAATTTTGGTGATATTTGGCTAGGATTCTAGATCTACCATGATCTATATAGTAGATCTAAAACCAAAAGCCTGAAAGTAACCTGTAGGGTTTCATGATATGATTATTAAAATTGTCTTTGATCTTGGAGAAAGGATCCTATGGTCTAAACTCTCCCTTTTGATGTTTCTTCATCAACATGGGTTGAGTAGGGGTTTCATTTCTCCACTATTGAGAGCTTCGGATCAGATCTGTAATCCAAGTAATTTTATTCTTCAATGATTTAATCAAGAGATTTTAATCCAGTTTTTCAATCTTTTAATGGTTTAGCATAAAACTAGTTTTTCAGGTTTCTCTTTACATTGGTTTTATCTGATTTTTATATCAATTTTATTTTAATCATGAAACCCTAGGAATAGTATGATCATATTTGAAAGTTCTGAATTAACCAGGCTATTCGTATGAAAAAACTATATACTTTTGTCCTTTTTTTTATTTTTATGATTTTAGTAGCAAGCCTTTTTTATTTTTAACATGAACAATGCCTGGCAACCACCTTGTGTGGATGAATAGGGGTACCTAACACCTTCCCCTGTTCATAACCTAATACCCTTACCCATCTCTGGTTGTTTTTATTTTGTTTTTTTTTAATAGGGTTACTTTTATCCTAAATTTGCCTTTTTGTACTTATTTGAGATTTTGGTGTCCATTCACACTTAAACATAATGGTGGCGACTCTTTGTTTTTAATGAATCCCGTGTGATGATAGGAAGTCATTAAATTGATTTTCCATGTCTCACACTTTTTAGTTCTTATTAAAAGCTTAAGCTAATAGAACATTTTTTTTTCAACGGGTGGAGTGGAGGTTTGAATCCAGGACCTGGGCGTTAGCCTAAAGCTCTAATACCATATAGAACACCGTTTCTATAGAGATGAACTTAATTTATATATTTTATTATATTTTTAACACTAATTTATAGTTTATTGGGGATAATGACAAAAAAGCTAAAAAAAAAAAAAAACTTAGATGGATGTGGATAAGGATCTGTAAAAGAGATATTTATGTCATGAAGAGGATACAGCGTCGTCACTCACGTCATCCGGTTTATAAAGCAGTCTATTCGATGGTGTGCCTTCAATGCTTCATGGAAGAGAGGCTCTCATGTCCTTTTCCTTTTTTCCATTTTCCCTTCATGTTTAGATTTCCAACTTGATATAAATTGATATTTAGAGAAATCAAAATTTAATTGGTACTGCAAATACAAAGAAAGCCTTGCTATGAATATCACAAATACAAAGAATGAAAGTTTCGAGATAAAATTTCTATTCTGTCAAATCATCAAGATTTAGAGATGATTTTTATTCAATAGAACTATTGGTAGTTCGTTACGTGTCCCACTTTTGTGTCAAAGATTCCATTTTAGGTTGAAAATTTTTTATCTCCAAGTGAGGATTTCCAGTAATCATAAAGTAATCCCACTTCACGTGATTACGCGATCCTTATCCATTCTTGGGCTGCAACTTGCAAGACGGTGGACCCACCATCGTACGATGGAATTTGGAAACTGCACGCTTATCGACCGAAGCCTGAGTTCGTGAGTCAACATATTAACCTTTCCCTTTTACTTGGGATTTTAAATTTTTTATTATTTTATATAAAGCTCCTTATCTTCGTGTTTCAGTCATAACACGCTGGAAAGAGAGAGGGAGAGAGCGAAAATGAGTAGCGCCGGCGACCGGAAGAATGGCGGAGAAGGGCAAAACCCGAAAGGGTTTTCCTCAGATGAGACGCAAGCTCCTCCACCGCCTAAGAAGAACTGTAGTTACGCCAACTTGCCGCCCAGGAGAGGGAAGGTGAAGGAGGCAATCTTTCGCGACACTATACGCTCCGCTGCTCCTTCCAAGACTTACTGATGTTGCTGAAGCTCCGTAGCTCTCTGCTTGATCCGACTCTCCTCCGTAACTCTTTTTCTTCTAGTTCATCTTTCTCTTCTTTCTCTTTGATGTGGAGAAAGGGGTTAAGTTGGAGATAGGTGCAGTCTTGTATCGCTTCAGTTGATCTTCTCTGTTAATTAGTTTTGTGAACCCCATGAATCAAGTTTCTGTAATGAATCATAAAAAGAAAATTATATTAATTTAGTAGGATCTTATTTTGTTTTGTACTGTTCACAGCCCCTCTCTTTCTCTCTCTATCTCATGTTTTTAGGATCTTATGTTGTTTTGTACCAGAGCTCTCTCTCTCTCTCTATCTCTCTCATGTCTTGGGTTTACGTGGGAGACGCTAGTTTGGTTTCTTCACTTTTGTTCTTGCAAACAATATCACTGGGGAGTGGGGTCGGGGCCTGATTAATTTGCCTGAGATAGACTTGAATGCGGACATTGTGGAGCAATAGATGGTACTTTAGTTAGTTATTTAGCACTTAGCAGTGCGTCTGAAATGCCTCGATCGAGACTGGCCCAAGGTTATTTTTATGTGGAAATTTTACTCTGAGCCCATTCCTCCACCGCTTCTCGTTAAGAAGATTCTCTATCTTGTTTCTTTGTCTCATTTCAATCCTTCTCCTCCACACGGGCGACTTTGTATTTCACGACTTTTTCTCCTTTTTGGATAAGGTAGACCCGTTGTACTTAGGTGCTCATGGGCCGGGCGACCCACCTGACCCGAGGTGACCATCCCAGTTTTAGATGGGGTCATGCCAATCTTGACCAGGCCAGACTGGGATTGATTTTTAAGAGCCCAAAAAATTTGGACGGACTTGCTCAGAAATAAGAAATGTCAGGCCAGCTCGGCCCACCCGAAGTTTAACTATTTAATTGGTTTTAACCTTTTCATCCTATTTAATTAATGATTTCTTTTCTAACCATAACCCACTCATAGATACTCCAAAAGTATTCAATCTTTCATCTCTTCTTCAAAATGGTGATGCTTTTTGTTGGCAAGTAGAATTTCTTTCCAACGTTTTTTTTTAATTATCATAAAAGAAAAGATTAGTGTTTTTGCCTCCTTTTAAAATATAAAATTAATTATCTAAGTGATTATTGTTGGGCGGGCTTGGGCATTTAAGTGTGTTCATTGAACAAACTTGGACATTAAGTCACAAGCCCAATTATCAAGCTGGACAAGCTTGGAGAAAGACAATTTCACTTTTGTGTGACGTTTTACCCGGCCCAAGCCCGAGCAATATTGATCATCCTAGTTGTACTCAATAGATTTGAGGCTAGTGGATGACGTTTTTCAAGTGTTACAATGAGATATTGCCATATAGACAGTTGATGTTTTTGTTCCTTGTCTAAATGTTTTATATGGGGCCCACTTGAGAAAAATATTAAGCTCCACGTGGTAGCATCTTACCAACCAAACAATTGCATCAGGTCATCCAAGGGGAATGTGTGGATTAGGCTATAAACGGGTCGGATTCAAACTGGATCCATCAAGATTCATATCCGAATCCAAATGTAATTAAATTATAAGATATCCAAGTCCAGTTAAATATCCGACGGATCCTTCATACTTGTTATGGAATTAGAATCCGAATTCAAATATAGTTATAAAGTCCATATTCATTATACAGAATAAAATTTCAAATAATCTTAAAATCTATATCTTAGGGTCACATTTGAGATGATATGTATATATTATTTTAAAAGAAGAATATTAAAATTACTTAAGCATCCTTAGAAATCTTAAAAAATTACAAACATATATATAATTTAATCTAGCGGATATGACCCTGATCCAAATCTGAATATAAATGGATCTGATTTTCAAATTCGTATCCGATCCAATGGACATTTAATCGTAAAAAATCCGATTAAATCAGATTATTTAATTAGAAACGGGCAAGTCATGATCCGACCCTTGACCCTTTGACAGCCCTAGAACTTTGGATGGTAGTGAACATGATTGGTGAATCAACATGTCATGCTGAGAAATTATAAATCAAATGTTATGTTACTGTTTACACTCGCTGTAGCCCGGCGATAGACTTGAATCTTATATGGCTACAAGTCCCCCTAAATACGGAAGTGGGGTCCGTACCCACAATTACGTAGGAGGTTGGCCACATGATAGAACTCTCTAAAAGAACATGGGAAGTGGGGTCCCCCACTTTCTAAAAACGTGGGTGGTTTGTAAGTTGGGGTTCAACTTCTTAAGAGTGGGTAGTTGGGAGACTTTGTGTTCAAGCCAAACAGTTTATAAATAGGGACCTGCAGATAAGGGAAATGGATCCCTTGATCAACACACAACTACACTAGTTATTACGGTCTCCTCAGACCTCTTATCCGGTCTTCTCAGACCACCATATTCTCATGCTAGCCTCATAGCATGAACTAGTCTATCATCCTGTTGCTTCCTGTCACAATAACACATAGAGATCCCCCTTACTCCTAGACAAAGCTAAGAAGATACGCCATTCTCCGATACGGCTAGGTACGATCTTAAGATACGCCCTACTCCGATCACGGCTAGGTACAATCTCGCTTACCCCTTCAAGCAAGGCTAAGGGCAGTCACGATGTGCACCCCGGAACCAATAATCTTCAAGGCGGCTCCCGATCTCTTCTCTCTATACTCCGATCACGGCTATAGGGAAACAGGCTGTAGGTACTAAGATTTTGTTGGTTTTCTTTTTACCTTTTATTGATTCTCATCACAATCCATCCTTGAAACAGCCATCACCCCACACGGCCCATCCATCCTTGAAACGGCCCTCATCCCACACGGCCCTCAATTTATGCAGATTCTACATCAAACGGCCACCACCAACGTGGCCGTCATTAATATTGCCATAAAATTGGGAGAAGAACCTTGGAGGACAAACCCCAACCCTCTTAGCAATCGCCGGATCAGAAGTCTTCCAATCTACATGCGGCCGGGTCGTATCTAAATCGCAACCCGTCTGGTTTTGCGTACGAACGATGCCGGGGTCAAAAGTTTTCAACTCCTTCCTTGCATCGGCACAGATGCTGGCACGCCTACGCACTCACGCTTTCCCGAACTGAGCCAGAAATGATGGCAACAGTTACACGTCCTGAATGGAGCCTTCGTGGTTTAGAAGATTCATCAAATGACATATTAAGGGAAACTTAATTTTATCATGCGACTAGCTTGAATTTGTCATATCATCAATCAATATGGCTAAAAATTGCATGTCTTATCACAAACTAAAATTGGAAAAGCAGAATAAAAGCTTTTACTCATATCAATTTCGAGATAAAGCCTTTTAATATATAATATCAAAAAGCCAGTTACTTGTTTAAATTGAAAATATATTTTGGGTAAAATACATGTATGTTGAAATTTTCACAATTGAGGCTTTCATCTCGCTTGGGTGGACCGCCAAGACTTTTAGGGCTGGCTTTGTTATTGGATACTAGTACAAGGTCAAAGTTCATGCTAAAATTTTGTTGGTATTATAGTGACCTAAAATGGGCACCAGAAAAATAAAAAGAATGGACTTTCAAATTTTAACCAAATTCTCCTCCTAGGCTATAATATTACCATCAAAATATTGCCACCGTTGCCGCCATACTGGTGGTGGTTGTTTTTGTGTTATGGTGTGATGGTGGTGATGGTGGTGGAAGTTGCAGTGATAATAGTGCTATGGTAGAGGAGATTATTGTAATAGTTGGATTAAACTATGCAGCTGGTTATGGAGTAGGTTACCCATTAATTTAAACAGTTGTTAAAGATGATTAACAACTGTTTCTATCTTTTATTGTTATTAGAACGGCAGATGGTTATGGAGTAGGTTACCCATTAATTTAAACAGTTGTTAAGCGATAAACAGGTTAGGATTTGGTTCAATTTGACCATAGTTAACTTGTCGCTGTTGCCATTAAACCATACAGTTGAATGTAATTTCATTCAAGCACCTCAGCTTGAATTAAACTATGCAGCTGGTTCTTGATCCCTGTAACAAGCTTAGGTGTTTCACTCAAGCACCTCAGCTTGACCTGAAGCAGACCCAAGAACTTTTATGGTACAAGATATATTCCAATATAGGCCGTTTGAGGCTTGCTAGTTGCTACAACCCATTGCAATCAGTAAGTAAAGACTGTAGATTGGAATTTCAATAGGTTTGACTTGCCGTTTTATTCCATTTATGTCATTAATATAGACTAATTAATCCTCCAAAAAGGCAAAAATCCAAGGATAATTTTTGGTTTTAATTTTCATTGTTGATCGATGACAAAGCTATCAAGATACAACAAGCTAGGGAATTAACTTGATCCACTTCAGCTTTCACTCTATAGATGATTAAACATACAATTTTATGTAGACAATTAAAATCAAACATAATATTGCTCAAGTTGAACATCCTTCCCTTTGAGAGGAACATACTCACCGTGATAAACTTCGAGATGATCAGCCAAGGAAGGCTTGTCGATTCTCTCATGGTGGTACGACTTGCAGACGAAGTAGATAATCGTTTGAACAACAAGCCCGAACAGAAACAACTTGAGTTGCAGCAAGAAGCAAACGATCCCATACCCGACTCTGTTTCCCGTACCAAGTGATCTGCCATGAACAACCAGCCTCTGAAATGCAACTTGTACAATAACAAAAGAGAGAGCAAGCTTGAGGAAGATGGCAATGGTGACACCCATTTTTCCTTTAATCAGTTCCTTGCTCTTCACCAAAGCTTGAACTCCATAAACATCTTCGAAAACCGACATCACGCTCGCCAAGTGCCAGACCACGCTCATATACACAAAGCCCATCAAATAGAAGACCACAAGAACAACCAGAACTAGGGTTCCGATCTCGTTTTCTTTGATTAATATGGCCCAGGTTACAAAGAGGAGAATCGCAACCAGGTTATACAAAAAGACGATGATGAAGCTGTACAGAAAAGTAACCATTAGCCTCTTCCAGACCTTTGGAACCACGCCCATGACCTTTCTGAAGGTCAATTCTTTTGCAGTGTAGATACTCGCGACGGTGTAGACGACTGCAGATGTGGAAAGGAGGGAGAAGATGAGGAGGAAGAGGAAGTAAATTGCCTTGAACAGCCAGAAGGTGGTCCATTCCGAGGAGATGAGATCGGTAAGGCGGTGGTACCGAGGACTACCTGTTCGAGTGTGATCCAAGGCGAATTCGTGGTGGAGGATCTTTGAAAAGATTAAGCCGGAGATTTCAATATGAGCTAAGAAGATGAAGGTTAGAGGTAGGATGAGAGATAAGGTGATCTGGCTGAAGATCTTTCGCCATGTGAAGATGATCTTGATGGCTTCTCTGTAGATGCCTATGAATCCCAGAAACTGCAGCTCTTCTGGTTCTCTATCCATGATTATTGATAGCTTCCTTCAAATGGATTTGTCCTTGCTATAAGAAAGAAGATGAAGATTGGAAGAGGAAATAAATTGGAAAAGTGGGGAAAGCTAGAGAGAGAGAAGCGTCATTGACTTTTAAATTCTCAATTACTGTTATACTTTGCGTAAATTACACTACCTAAACGTGCTCGGCAGGCAACAAGACTTTATTCTAGAACGGATTTACATCCTCTGGTGTCCAGCACGGGCATCCAGTATCGAATCAGAATATGGCACGTCAGGGATTACCCCTGACAACAGCCACGTCATCACAAGAGGTGTTTGGAGTAGGACTGTAAACGGAGCGAATACGGAGCGGATCCTGTTGAATCCGATTTCGAATCCGTTTAAGTAATAGGATATCCGTATTCGTTTAAATATTCGACGGATATTTGAAATATACTACCAAGTCCGAATCCGATAAAAAATGTTACATCCGTATTCGTATCCGATTGTATTCGAATTCGATTAAATATTCGAATCCGTTAAGAGATCCGAAAATCCGATTAAATTTCGTCTAATTTAAACAATAAAATTAGTTTTTCCAATTAAACCATTGGGCTTTAATAAATGATATAACAAACAAATGATACAATAAAAACAAAAAAATCATACAAACAAAAATTAAAAAAATTAAACCACGTTAGTCTTTCTTTATTACACAAACAAATGATACAATAAACCAAAATAAATAAATAAAAAATACGTTCAAAGATAACTCAGTTTCCACCATTTGGATAAGCATTTTCTCTGTCTCTATTTTGGCGACCTAAATTTGACAGGACCAAACATGTCAATAAAAGAAAGCGATCTGAAAAATAAAGATTCAAATATCAATTTAAAGATCAATACCTGCACATTTCCATGTGGATCTCTTTCAAGCATTAATTGCTCCTGAATTGCTTGAGGTAAAAAATCAAAAAGTTCCTGGGACTGATTTGTCAGCGTCCTTTTCCACAATCCATGTTCATCAACAACATCTTGGGTTAGAATTTCATTTAGCTCTGAAATAAGCTTTTGTACCTGCAGATATCATGGTGCCACATGCAAACACAAGGCATCAAGAATGTTCACATATGAGAGGATCTTGAAACTAAGAAGCAAAGTATTAGCCTCCACATAAATAAAACTCAATGGGAGTGAGAAAAAGGGATAAACTAGTAAATAAAGGAACATTTGTTTTTGGTTATAAGATGAAAAATAAACAAATTAGAGGATGAGAAATTACCCAACAGCATCCTATAAGCAGATGCAACTGAGAATTTACCTTTGGACGTAAGCCTCCAAATGAGTTTATCCTCTATCAGATGCCTTGAAACTGGTGTAGCCAAGATCTGATCCACAGTAGCAGTATTCCATAGCTTGGTAAGAAGACACAAGTTCCATTCACCAAAATAAGGGTATAAGAGTTCACTTACTTTAGATGAAGACAAGCCCACTAGATTTAATTGAGCATCTGGAATTCGACCTCCAGTAGGCAGCCATGCATCTCTGAATATATCAACTTTTTCTCCATTTGCAAGAACCCATCCAATGCCTTTCTCAATCAGTGGTCGAATTTGTAGCAACTGCTTCCACGCACAGGACTGATTGGGCTTTAATCTAGCTTCCTTGAAGGACACATTAGAAAAATACAAGCTTTTCATAAATTTAAAATATGCAACAGAATTTGTAGCGTCGAGGACCTGATAAGCAATGTAAGTAACATATGCATCTAATATGAATGAATTACTATTATCTTAAATGCAATGTAGAGAAGTTGAATGAGTACTGCACCTGCTGGAACCTCAAGATACTAATCCAAATTCAAGGATTAAAACAAATATTGCTGAACTGTTCCAGGCTTGGAGGCATTGGAACCAAGGAACAGCAATGGAGTTGGTAGATCCAAATTTGGGTGAAAAATATTCAAGAAATGAAGTGATGAGATGCATTCACATAGGGTTGCTGTGCGTTCAAGAAGAAATGGATGGGTGGCCATCAATGGCATCTGTAGTTAGCATGCTCAGCAGTTACTCTGTCACTATTAAGATGCCTTCACAGCCACCATTCTTCTTTCGTAGTAGAATGGCATCGTTAAAGGCATCAAGCGAGGAATCACTGCTAATGGGGTCTGATCAATCTAAGAGCAAATCGGTACCATGGTCTGTAAATGAAGCCTCAATCACAGAATTAGAGCCCAGGTAGTATACGGGCCCGTGGGAGGGATCATAACGAAGTATCAGTATATAGGGAACTCCCTCATTTATCAATTATGATGAGCAAAATATATCAGACTTCATACCTGTATGATCAGTTTATTATATCAGAAATTCTGTTGGGGCTTTAATCTAGCTTCCTTGAAGGACACACTAGAAAAATACAAGCTTTTCATAAACTAAGCTTTCAAGCCATGCCCCAACTTGTCTCTGGTATGATAATGGGGACCATAGCCCTCCTAGCTTACACGGCATTGTGTTTCATGTAGATGGTCTATTTTGTCAGAACATGCCTTGGACTCCCACACTGTTGCATATCTAGACAATCCTATCCATTTTACCTTTCCTTCACACTGCCGCCGCCGCCGCCCCCACCACCACCATGGCCAACCCCTCCCCATCCCCCATGATACTTATACCTCTCATGCATCTTGCCAATTATATGACAAATAAGAGCTGTTCATATTTCAAAATTTTTAAGATGAAACAACTTAGAAATCAGGTGATTTTTTGTGTATTGAAGTTAGTTGCTGGACTGAAGGGAACTGACACTGAGGAATAAATTTTTTGTTTCAGAGTAAGATAATTACTATGTAAACAAACAGAAGATCTCCATAAGGGAAAAGACAGAAGAAGTCTGATTCCTCTCTCTCTTGGAAAAAAGAGGGGAAAAAAGGAAGTTTTATCTAGCAAATGCTTAATTTCTCTCCAACTCAAAATTCCATTGTTCTTGAATAAAACAAAGGCTACTTTCCATTTAAAATTTTTAAGGCATCTGGACCAAAAATGAACGGGCATAATTTCAATGTCATATTTTATCACATGAAGCCAAATTTTGGCATCTAACAAATGCTTATTCCCACTCCAATCTATGATTCCATGGTCTTTGAATAAAACAAAACCAATGCTGTTATCCAATTTAAGTTAGCAAGGTATTTGAACAGAGGAAAAAAAAAATGAAGGACACTAGCAGTGATCTCATTTCACAATTCTGAAGAAGCCATCAGAAATACGTAAGAGTCCCTAACTCAGCAATTTAGACTTTAAAGTCAAATTCTGAAGAAGCCATCAGAATTTAGACTTTAAAGTTAAATTCTGAAGAAGCCATCAAATTCCAAAGAAGCCTAACTCAGCAATTCAGAAATACGTAAGAGTCCCTAAACCACCACCGTTAATGACAACACCATACACCAAATAAACCATTTAAGCAAACCACAATGCATATTTAAAGTTGTGAGACCCTAAATGAAATCATAGAAATACACCTAGAAGCGCAAAACTAAACTAAGCGATGAATTATAACAACCGAAATATATTATTCAAAGTGGTTCAGACTTCAGAGGAATCGGATGATGAATCTGAAATATATTATTCAAATTGAAGCAGCCGTGAATATCTAACCTTAAAGCAAACCCATCCGAAAGCATAGAAATACACATTCAAGCTTGAAACGAAACTATTTAATCGGGATGAAACTCCGTACACGACAAGTGCGAAAACCCTAGAACAGTTTCGTTTATATCTTGAGACTTGAATTTCTTACCGGGAGATTCCGATGATGAATCTGAAACTCTCAGTTCCGAAATTCCAAGCTTTCCTCCTTCCTGCTATTTCTCATCGCCGAAGAACTCCAACTTTTCCTGCTTGGCAGAGCAAAATACTGGAAGATGAGATTGAAACGAAAATCGACTTCTAGATCATCGAAAACGGATTTATGAGAGGAAGAGCAGACGAGAAGTACTTATCAAACTTTCTGCGATTGAAATCGCGATTCTCGGGAAAACGAACATCTTCTTCACGAAGAACGAAGGAAGTAACTCCCGTGTGCGAACAGCTTTTGCCACGAAACGGAGAGATTCAAGACAAAAGACAAATCTTTCAGATTTCTGGTTTTAGAAATAACACCGTGAAGATTGAAGAAGAAGCAATATCAAACCTGTTCGAGGCTTCGAGCTTTAGGGTTTAGGGCAAAATGGCAAAAGACTTGGGTGTTGGTGTTAGGGTTTAGGGCAAAATCAAATGATGTTTTTATACAAAGAGCATAAAATTACTTACTTATCCTCAATACCATATATAATTTACAAATACATTACACCTATTTAATCGGATTCGGATCTTAATCGGACGGATATTGCTCTGATCCGAATCCGAATCCGATTATAAATGGATCCGAAAATCGGATCCGAATCCGATCCAACGGATCATTTAATCAGTTAAAAATCCGATTAAATCGGATAATTTAATCGAAAACGGACGGTAAACGGGTCATGATCCGATCCATTTACAGCCCTAGTTTGGAGTACAGTACTAACGCCGTCCCCTTCGAGAAAAATAAATAATATTGTTTATTTATTACGACAGTTGAGGTCTGCGCCTCGATTGCCGAACCCGGGACGAAGAAGGAACCTCTCTTTCCTCTTCCCAACCGAAATCCTCTACGGCATGGATTCACATCACCTGCTGGGTGCCCAACAGCCAATGGAAATACATAAGGCAGGGCCACATCACTGCAGCCCTGACATGTGTCAGGGCTGCCGGTGATGTGGCCCTGTCCCATTGGCTGCTGAGCACCCAGCAGTGCTGGGCGCCCAGCAGGTGATTTGAATCCCTATGGCATTACCTACGGTGTTTTTACGGCGTCATTAAGGAAATGACGCGTGGATTAAGAACGTCTCGTGGCCTCACGAGACCTTCGTCTATGTTTTTACAAAGGTCGACAAAACGCACGAGACCTTCGTTCATTTTTTACAAAGGTCGACAAAGACCAACCAATCTTCCAACCCAGAACAGATCAACCAACCGGTTGGTCTGCCTTTTCTCTATTCATCCGAACCTGACAATAAACCATTTCATCTTTTGTTCCAACGAGTGCGAGAACCAGAGGACTTTAAAAAAAACCTTCAACGTTTGCAACCTTTAACGTTTACCTCCAACGTTTACCGCCAAAATTTTGCTTTTCGTGCCCTCAGTGGCACGAAAAGCACCACCCGAGATGGCTCCCCCGCATTTCGCTGGGGTTCTGCAAAACACAGTGAAATTCACCTCACCAAATAAAGGTGAGGTGGCGTCGAGATTTCGCCATTTCTAGAGAAATCTCGACAGAACGAAGAAGAAGGGGTAAAATCCCCAAAATTTATTTATTTTTTTAAATTTCTTCAATCTTCTGCTTCCATTATCTTCTAAATCAAACACAGAGAAGGATTGAAGCTGAAAATTGCAATCTTGAAGCCTTCAAGGGTTTCAAAGTGAGGTAATCATGTTTTTTCCCTTATTTATGCTTGTAATTAGGTTAGATTCTAGTGATTTTTTTTATATGTTATGTAACAACACCCGATCTATCGATGGGTGTTGTTACTTTTTTTTTCCCAGAAATTATAATTTTTTAAATTATTTGACACGAAAAATCATTTAAAATTAGGACAAATATATAAAATCTACATTAAATGCTAAAAAATTATGTAATAATTATGCTAAAAATAATTATTACAATACTAGAATAACAAGATAATGAAAATGTTTTAGGATTTACATTATAATACTAGAATAACAATATAATTATGCTAAAAAATATTATAATACTAGAATAACAATAATTATAACAATAACAATAACAATAATTATAATACTAGAATAACAATAATTATAAGTTATAACAATATAATTATGCTAAAAAATATTATAATACTAGGATTTACATTATAATACTAGAATAACAATAATTATTATAATACTAGAATAACAATATAATTATTATAAATTTATAATACATTAATCCTAAAGTTATGCTAAAAAAATTACATTAAATACTAATAATTATTATAATACTAGAATAACAATATAATGAAAATGTTCTATAATACTAGAATAACAATAATAATTATTTATTTATTTAATACAAAAATCATTAAAAAATTAAAAAATTATTAAAATATGAAAAAAATTAGTAAAAATATGGATTAAATTTATATGAAGCATGGCCACCCGATTTATAGATGGGTGTTGACACTTTTATTTTTTGTAAAAATTGAATAATTAATTGTTTATTTAATACGAAAATCATTAAAAATGGAAAAAAATTTATTAAAATTTTTTGGTAAGTATAATTTAATTGATTATTTTCACAGTTATTGTATATTAAAGTGACACTTTGTTTAATTGTTTGCAAATTGGAATTGACAAGTAATCTACTTGTGAGACATGGGAAAAAAACCAAAAATCCTTTTTGATTTCCTCAATCATCACGCGGGATTAAATTAAACAAAGAGTCGCCACCATTCAATTTAGGTGTGAATGGACACCAAAATATAAAATAAGCACAAAAGGCAATTTTAGGGTAAAAATAACCCTCCTAAAAAAACAACCAGAGATGGGTAAGGGGATTAGGTTATGAACAGGGTAAGGTGTTAAGCACCCCTATTCATCCACACAAGGTGGTTGCCAGGTATTGTTCATGTTTTTCAAAGGAAAAAGGCTTGCTATAAAATTCATGAAAAATCACATAAAAAAACAAAATTGTATGGTTTTTTCATATGAATAGTCTGATTGATCCAGAATTTTCAAATATGATCATACTATTCATAGGGTTTCATGATCAAAATAAAATTAAGATAAAATCCAATAAAATCAATTTAAAGTGAAAAATCCAAAAATCTGGCTTCAAGTTAAATTCTAGAAATCTAGAAAAATATGATTTTTATAAAATATTTCAAAATTGAACTTGAATAGTCCAGGACATAGATAAAACCCAAATTTCACATTAAATCAAGAAATAAAAATAAAAAATACCCACGTTGATGAAGAACATCAAAAGGGGAGAACTTAGACCGTAGGGTCTTCTCTCAATAATGAAAAACAACTCAAAAACCACATCATGAAACCTTAGAGTTTATTTTCAGGCTTCTGGATCCAGATCTATCATATTAATCATGATAAATCCAAGATCTTAGCCTAAAATCACAAAAATCACGAAAACAGTGCTGTAGGTGCAAAAGTGGTGAAAATCCAAATTTTAGCAAATAGTGGGGATCTCATGCTATAACATCATGGATTCATGTTATTCATTCAGATTCATCATAAAAAGCATTAAAACATGATCAGGATATTCAAAGCAGTCATATCTCACAGATTAGAGAACATGGGGGTCTACCCTACGGATCCACCTGTTCTCTTTTCCCCTAGCTCTCTCTTCACGTTTTACGGCTAGAGAGACTCTTGAGGTACTTAGAGACAAGTTTAAGAATACAAGTATAAAAGATGGCCTTATTCTACAGCAATAGAGATGATCCTATTATATCTAGAATTAAAGACAGAAAATAAAAGGGAAAAGGGACTTATCTGGATTGAGCAAGCAAGGCAGCAGGGGTTCCTCTCTTCTCTTGGAGCTTCTTAGACTTCAAATTTTCGTGGCCTTCAGCTTGAGAATCTCACCTCTATTTATAGGCAAGCACAGGGGCAAGGCTGGTCCAGAAGGATATATCCTGATCCTTAAGATAGAGTGAAAGACAGAGGTAATGCCCATCCATAGCCAACCAAGGTGGCTTCAGCGAATAAAAGACGTAATTCGCTCATTTAAAGATATATTGGACTAAAAATAAAGCTTGGAAATCGAGAGAAGAATAAAACTCGCACGAGTCTTTAATGACCGTAAATGAATTACGGTCCAACGGTGACCGTATTTTCAATACGGGCGCGCCTGACCGTAGAGAGATCTAGGGCGCGACTGATCCGTGAATGCAATACGGGCAAAGTATGCCTTGTCAGTTTTTATGCATTTTTGACCTGTTTTAAGTTCTAATTGCATGTTTTTACTATTTTCTCATTATGTAGTGCAATTTGGGGTGTCTACACTACTGTTTTCAGGTGATCAATTAGCGGGTGATGACATCAGGATCTGGTAGTGCTGATGATGCTGAGGCGGGCGGACATAGAGTAGATATTGGATGGCAGCATGGTACCACTATCAGGGAGACAGAAATAAGACAGTATGTAATTACTGTCATCACGTATTCAAGGGGGGAGGTATATCCAAACTGAAGATGCACTTGGCAAGTGGTTACAAGGACGTTGTCAATTGTACTAGAGTGCCACCTGAAGTTAAGAAGCAGATGCTTCAGCAACTAGAGGGTGGTTTGAAAAGTAGACAAAAGAAGTATGTTATGGAGGAGGAGGTTAGACGGAGACTAGCAGAGCCTCCATTGGTACCCTCAGATGATGATGATGATGATGATATTGTCTACCCTAGTGAGATAGTCAGAGAGGCTGAGAGGGTAGAGTATAGAGCACAGATCCGTGCATCCCAGGAGTCAGAGTTTGATCGAAGAGAGAGGTAGAGATATGGACTTGAGAGTGGCGATCCTTCTGGGGCTGGTTCAGCTTCTATGAGGTGTTCTCATTCCACGAGAATGCCTGATTCTCTTGTACTTTGTATTTTGCATTTTTGCAATTTGTCTTTTTATGATTATGAATCTATGAGCTCATGACTTTGTTTTACACATTACACTTTGTAGTGTGGTCTAATGTGCTTGTAGTTGTAACCTTGTAATTGTTTATGTTCATGTACTTGTATTTGTTCATAAATTAGATAAAATACTTCTTTATTCTATCTATTTTTCATATATAAATTGTATAAAATCATGTCAATTATGTTTTTTTAACTTAATTATGCTTTTTTTTTCAAAAATAGGGCATTTCGTCGGCGTGCCGCCGATTTCGCTAAAAACTCCTTTTTCGGGCCATTTCGCTAGCATCTTGTTTCGGCCGCCTAGCGCGCTCCAAAAAGTCGATCCTTGTTTACCTCCTTCCTCTCTCCTTTTTTGGACTACATTCAATAATCTCGTACGATTGATGTTGACTTTTTTTTTTTGATAGTAAAAAGGAAATATATCATTGATTTGAATAAAAACTAGTCTAAGGCTGATTTACGAGATAGCCTCACAACAGTTCTCCCTACAGCATCATCTAACATTACACGATTTAAAGATGTAGGCAAATTTTTTGTCCAAAAACACGAGAAGTTTGAGAGTGCGAAGTTCGCCAGGCTGTCAGATAGATTGTTAGCTTCCCTCACAACATGGCAAAATTTGACCTTTTGGAACGCTGCGCAGAGAGAGTGAGCTTCAGCAACAAGTCCTTCAATCTTCCATGGGGCAGGCACTCTTCTATTCAAGCAGTCGACTAGAAGCTTGCTGTCGCTCATGCCTGCCAATTAATCAGAAAGGAGCACGTTTGAGCCGTGATTCCCACGTGCAGCATATCTAAGGACACAATGTAGGCCTGAAGTTGAATGCATTATGTGCGCACCTAAACCTGGCCTAGATCGCACACCGGGCGCACCTTTGGTGCGTGCCTCGGGACTTTCAGAGTCGCCACTGCCTGAGAGTGCAGGCAGACACGGTTTTGCCCTAATCGGGTCTAAGTCTGGTCTGCGGCTTTTCAGAGTTCTAGCTAAGTCCTCGGTTACGATCCGGGGAAGTCCTAAAGACACCCCGGTCCGCCCCTTTGGTTTGATGGGTCCCTCGGGTCTCCCTGGTTTTTTGAGTCAAGTTCACCCTTCCTAGACCAGCATGCTGCTTATTGGGTCTGGCGGGGCCCTTTGGAGGTGTGGGTCCCCTTTTATTTGATTTTATCTTTTTATTTATTCAAGTGATGTGGGTCGGACCCGGGTCCCGTTGGAAGACCCGTGGGCTGCCATGGTTGGGCCTTGGGCCCAGTAGGGTTATTGGGTAACCCTTTTTTGGTCATCTTATTTATCTATACATTCCATGGGCTTAATGGGTTTGGATTTGGCCTATTAGCCAAGAGTCAAGTAGCCTTGGACCTGTTTATTGAAAATAGGCCTGGTATGGGCCAGTCAAAAATGGGCCCCACTAGTGGGCCAAAGGGGTCTTGATGGGCCTATCTAGGCCCAAAGTCCAAAAATGGGCTTACAATAGCCCAAATGGTTTAAGGGAATGGTTCAAGCCGGCTTAGACCGGATTAGGTCCAACCGAACCAAGAAATTACAATTTTTACATTATTTTACAAGTGCCCGTATTTTCTTTACGGTCTCGCTTGCCCGTGAATGGATTCCGGTCCCCCTTGTCCGTGAATCAAACACGGTCCAGGCTGGACCGGCCTGAGTTTACGGACACGACCTGTTTTGCATGTTTGCTGCCGATTTCAATCTGGATCATTTCCGTGGCTTTTCTGGGTCTTCTGGTAACATTCGTCGGGCTTCTGCTTTCCTTCCAGGTTCCACATTTCTTTCATTTGGCTTATAAAACCATTTCTTCCGTCTTCTGTTCTTCTTAAAGCAACTAGTCCCCCTCTTGGTTATTAGTAACCAAATTCCAGCATGAAAAAGGGAGTTTACAGGGGAAAGTTTAAGGAGAACAAACTCCCTTCTTTGTATTTGCAAACACCATTAATCAAAATATTAGATTTTTAGTGTTCTTTGAATTTATCCTTTATTGCATGGAATATGGCTCATTTGTGTAGAGGATTCCATCAAAACAAAACGAGTTGATTAGTAATCAGGTATTAAAAAAGGAATTCAAAATCACTTAAATGAAGGAATTCACATGTACATTTAAAGAAAAGAGTTATTGAGATTATTACCACCCTATTAAGCCTAGATTTGTGATGTCTGGATTCTCCGAGAAATCTGGCAGCGCTTCCGCGTCCTTCAAGGTTTGTTGGGATGAATTGGGAAGGGTTTGGTTAGACTTGGTTAGATGGCTTTGATCAATGAGGGGTAAACAGGATGCTTGGGCATGGTTTTGGGGTAGTCTTATAGCATAAGGGTATTTTGGGTATGAAAAAGAGTTTTGGTTAGGAGTGATGGTGGTTGGGCAGCATTTGGTCGTGGAGTACACCAGGAGGGAGAGGGGGTAGGCCAGAGAGGGATGGCTTGTTCAAATGAGGGGGGTGGCCTCTCTATTTATAGGCAAAATTTCCGTGCCCGTATTTGAAATACGGGCATGCCTTGCCCGTACTTCAAGTACGGGCGTGCCTTGCCCGTAATTCAAATACGGGCGAAAAACGAATATTTGCAATTATCGCAGATTCGGCCGTACGGGACGCGTGTCCCTCCGTACGGTGACGCGTGTTTTCTTCCGGAATCTTGCCCGTATTTCAAATACGGGCATGCCCTGCCCGTAAATCAAATACGGTCCAGCACGTTTTTAAAATGTTTGGATTTCAAACCTTTATTCAATTTGGTTTTTTGCAAGATTTTTATTCGATTTTTCGATTATTTTATTAAAAAGCGAGATTCTCTTTATTAAAATATTATTAAACACATTTATCTTATTTATTTTATTGGTTTATTCCATTTTTGCGGCCTTTTTTTCCACATGGGCAGTTTTTTCTGAAACTTCAACTGCTCATAACTTCTTCATCCGGTGTCCGATTTCAGCAAACTTAGTGTCGTTGGAACCGGCTCGGAACCACCTATCCACTGGGGTCAAGTTTGGCAGCTGAATTGGGGTTGAGCAAAAAGTCAACTTTTTGCTCCCCAAAAGTTTGACCAGCTCATATCTTTTCCATCTGGACTCCGATTCCAGCAAATTCGGTTGCGTTGGAATCGTGTCGAAACGCTCTTTTTAATGAGATGAAGTTTGATGGCCAAATTTACTTGAATCAAAAAGTCAATTTTTTGACCCCCTCAGGGTTTGACTAAAAGTTTGACTTTTCATTTTTTGCCATTTTAGGGGTGCAAAAATCAGGTGCTAACAGCTGCCCCTCTTTGCTGGAGTCACCTTAGGGGATGAACGGCAAAGAAGAAAAAAGAACCTTATTTTTGCACCTTGCATTTCTGTCGACATGGTCGACGAGCTCAATTACTGAATTGTTTTTAATGAAAGGGAAGTGTCAGATGTCTGGTATCACTTCCTGATTTTGGAATCCCTATACCCTCTTTCGGGTTTGAATAGGGCTGTTCCTTAGTTTTCTGTTTTTTGAAAAAGAAAGATAGGATTAAATCTGAGCTCATCAGCCTGTTTCGGCATTGATGCAAGGCACTTAACAATGTTCTTTTCTTTTTGTTTGTTCCATTAAAGCTTTTAGTGACTTCAATTCTTGATTCCTTGAGATTTTTTTTTTTTTTTTTTTTTTAGAGAGATGGGCCAAGGTATGGGTTTGGGAGTGCCGGTAGGAGGACGGGAGGAAGCTTTTGCGCTGCTGTCCATCATCTTGGAGACCACACACCTACTCTAGCCTATAATTTTTACAAAAGTGGGAAATCAAAATTTACAAGAGGGGGCGAATTGGCCCATTATTGCTCTTCCTTGTTGTTTCTCCTTGCCAGGTTTTTTGTCTTGTCAAGGCATTAGAGCTTCTTTTCCATTCAAGAGTTACTCCACTGAGGATCTGGTGGGAGTATGATCTGTCTAGATGACTCTCTGGGGATTATTGTGATGTCCCTCTTTGATTTTGAAGTTTTGTTGGAGGGTCTAAAGATCTTGACGATCTTCTTTCTTCCGAACTCCGTTGGGGATGAAAGGGAAGAAGCCTCTGCTGGGGAATGAAGGAACAAAGTATCCTCCTTATGTTCATCTTGCATCTTTCTTCCTTCTTTAAACCTGTACAAGGAACAAAATGTCAGATATGCAGGGTTGGTTTATTCTAGGCCTTTGATTCATCACAATCAAAAGTGGCTATTGATTAAGGCAATGAACCCCTCTTCACGAGTTAGCAGCACAGATGGGGAAATTCCAAGAATAGTTAAGCAGAATAATTACGGAAAAACACAGATGTGGTAGTGTGTGTTTGTGCGTGCAATTATCACAAAAGTCAATCCTGAAGTTAGACATAGATTAGAGTGCTTGGTATTTTTAGCCTTGTCATCATAGGCCTTGGAGCATTGACTCAAACACAGTCTGCCAATCTGGGCGCTTCAGGTCACTTGGCTGTCCCCACTCAGTGCACTATCCAACTTGTTTCTGTTTCTGCTGCATTTCCCTTCATGACCAGCTCTCTTTCTCTCCCTTTTTTTTTTTTTATACCACGACTGACCCTTTTTTGCACATAGCGCCCTTTTTTGGGTTTTCACTATGTCTGGTCCTCTCAGGGAAAATCCAATTCCGTCATTGCCAGAAAACGCAGATTTGACTGTTTTGCTCAAGATCATTCACTTTGGGATCCGAGAGGTCTTCAAGATAGGACGAAATGTAGGCTAGGCCGGGGTTTTGAAAGAAAGACAAATGGCTCAGAAAGGTTGCAACTTCATGGGTTTGGACAGTGCTCCTTTTGTTGGGGCTCACATCCTAGCTTATTTCTTTGGTGTAGGGTTCATGTTTTCCCCCTTTTGCTTTGTACTTGCTTTTCACAACTCTTTTCTTTTCTTCTTTTTCTTGATTTTCTTCGCAATTGCTCTCCCTTTTTTTTTTTTTTTTTTGTATTAGGGCCAGGAATGCCCTTTTTGATGCGAAGGAACACCTGTACTAGGTTTGAAAAGAAATTTTCAGGCTCAAAAGTGTTTAACTAGGGGAGAAATTTTTGGGCTTTTGGGAGGATTTACAGGCTTGAGGGAGAGTGAAGGATGGCCTCTCTTCATTTCCCAATTGGAACGATCTCAAGGATAATATAGTTTGACTACATCTGCATTTATTGGCTCAGGAAAAATAGTCCCGTCCATCTCTTGTAGGATTAGTGCTCCTCTGGACAGAACTTTGTGTACTATGAAAGGTCCTTCATAGTTTGGCTTGAATTTCCCTCTATTATCTTCTTGGTGGGGGAATATCTTTTTCATTGGTGGGGGAATATCTTTTTCATAACAATGTTGCCCACCTTGAAGTGTCGTGGTATTACTTTTTTGTTATAAGTCCGAGCTGCTCTCTGCTGATAGAGTTGCCCGTGGCACAAAGCCTTAATCCTTTTCTCATCAAGTAACTGCAACTGGTCAAACCTTGATTCTTCACATTCAATGTCATCAACCTCTGCTTCCTTCAGGATTCTGAGTGAAGGGATCTGCACTTCCACGGGAAGGACTGCCTCCATTCCATATACAAGAGAGAAAGGAGTTGCTCCGGTTGAGACCCTAATTGAGGTTCGATATGCATGCAAAGCATATGACAACTTCTCATGCCAGTCTCTGTAGGTGACTACCATCTTTTCCAATATCTTTTTCAGATTTTTGTTGGCAGCCTCTACTGCTCCATTCATTTTGGGCCAATATGCTGTAGAATTCAGATGTCTGATCTTCAAATCTTCACACATTTTGTCCATGTCCTTGTTATTCAAATTCTTGGCATTGTCTGTGATAAGTGCTTCAGGCACACCGTAGCGATAGACAATATTATTTCTGATGAATTTCAGCACATGTGATCCTTTAACATCTGCAAAGGACACGGCCTCTACCCACTTGGTAAAGTAATCAATTGCAACCAAGATAAATCGATGCCCATTTGATGCCTTCGGATGGATCTCTCCAATCATATCAATTCCCCAGATGGCGAAGGGCCAAGGAGAAGTCATTGAGTACAAAGTGTTGGGCGGTGCATGAATGTTGTCAGCATAAACTTGGCATAACTGGCATTTCCTTACATGGATATGGCAATCATGTTCCATAGTTAACCAGTAATAACCCATTCTCAAAATTTTCCTGGCTAGCATGTGCCCATTCATATGTGCGCCACATTGTCCCCCATGGACTTCATCAACCAGCTGTTGTGCCTCTTCTTCTGTTACACATAGCAGCAGTGAATCATTATAGGACTTTTTGTATAGCTTGTCTCCACTGAGGAAGAACTGTCCTGCCAGTTTCTGAATCGTGTGCCTTTCAGATGCTGTGGCATTTTCTGGCAAAGTCCTGTTTCTCAGGTACCTCATTATGTCTACATACCAGGGTTCCCCTTGTGGCGTGCTCTTCTCAACATTAAAACAGTAGACAGGAGAACGCCGCACCTCTATCTCCAATGGTTGTACCCAAGTATCGCCAGTGATGGTTGCCATAGATGCCAGTGTTGCCAGGGCATCTGCAAACTGATTCCTATCTCGTGGCATATAATCAAATGTCACGCTTTTGAATTGTCCTTCCAGTTCCTTAATCAGTTCCTGATATGGCACCAACTTTGGATCCTTAGTCCGCCAATCCCCCATTACTTGGTAGATGATTAGACAGGAATCACCATAAACTTTTAACTCTTGGATATTCATTTCAATTGCGGCTCGCAAGCCTAACACACATGCTTCGTATTCTGCCATGTTGTTAGTGCAATCGAACAAGAGTTTTGCTGCTATTGGATGATGGACTCTTTCTGGGGAAATGATTACTGCTCCAATCCCTTTCCCATTGATGTTGACGGCCCCATCGAAGAACATTTGCCACCCGGGTTCTTCTCCTACTGACTCGGCACACATAATTTCATCATCCGGCAACCCGGTGAGAAGTGGTTGATAGTCGGGCACAGGGTGTTCTGCCAGGTGATCTGCTACTGCCTGTCCCTTTATTGCCTTTCTCGTGGTGTAGACAATGTCATACTGAGATAAGATAACCTGCCACTTGGTTATCCTTCCAGTGGAGATTGGCTTTTCAAAAATGTACTTCAAGGGATCTACATCTGAGATCAAAAAGACAGTATGATTGAGGAGATAGTGCCAGAGCTTCTGAGCTGCCCATACCAACGCGCCACAGGTCTTCTCAAGCAACGTGTATCTTACTTCATAATTGGTAAATTTCTTGCTCAGATAATAAATTGCTTGCTCCTTTCTTCTTGTATCATCATGCTACCCCAGGACACATCCGGCTGCCGTTTCTGTGACTGACAGGTACATGATTAAAGGTCGTCCTGGTACAGGGGGGACCAAAGTCGGCGGGCTCATCAAATAGGCCTTGATTTTGTCAAATGCTTCTTGGCAATCTTCATTCCAGATCACGGGGTTATCCTTTTTTAGCAATTTGAATATTGGTTCGCACACGGGAGTCATCTGTGCTATGAACCGACTGATGTACTGTAATCTGCCAAGGAAACCTCTCACTTCTTTGTCTGTGGATGGGGGAGGCATCTCCAGAATTGCCTTTACTTTGACAGGATCAACCTCAATTCCTCGTTTCCCAACGATGAATCCAAGTAGCTTCCCTGAGATAACGCCGAATACACACTTATTAGGGTTCAATCGGAGCTTGCATTCCCTGAGCCTGTCAAACACTCTTCCAAGGTTCACCAAATGATTTTCCTCTTCTTTTGACTTTGCAATCATGTCATCCACGTATACTTCCATTTCTTTGTGCATCAGATCGTGGAATAGCAAAGTCATTGCTCGTTGGTATGTGGCACCTGCATTCTTTAATCCGAACGGCATCACTTTGTAGCAGTATGTGCCCCAGTGCGTAATGAAGGATGTCTTTTCCATGTCTTCAGGTGCCATTCGTATCTGATTATACCCAGAGAATCCATCCATAAAGGAGAACATGGAATGAGTTGCAGTATTATCAACCAATATATCAATGTGTGGCAATGGGAAGTCATCTTTTGGGCTTGCCTTGTTCAGATCCCTGTAGTCAACACACATCCTGACCCTTCCATCTTTCTTGGGGACTGGCACAATGTTTGCTAACCATTCTGGGTAATCTGTAACTTTCAAGAACCCCGCTTTTAACTGCTTGGCAACTTCTTCCTTGATCTTTAGGGCCCATTCTGGTTTCATGCGTCTGAGTTTTTGCTTCACCGGTGTGGCCTCAGACTTTATAGGTAACCGATGCACAACTAAATCTGTGTCTAACCCAGGCATATCCTCATATGACCATGCAAACACATCAGTGTAAGATTTTAGAAAATCAATTATCTGTGTTTTCTGTAATAATGTCAGCTTTTTACCAACTTGAAGAATCCTTGGTTGTGCTGTGTCACCTATGTTGATAGGTTCAGTTTCCTCAATGTTAGCCTGGAGACCCTTTTCATGCCTATCCAAGGTAAATTGGATTTCAGGTGGGGTCTCCCATGGTTCATCATTATCCTCAAGTTCAAAAGAATCACTGGGGATAATTTCTGAATCATTGGGTTGTGATGAGCAAGTGTCGTTACCTAATTCCTGTTCGACACTATGGATTTCTTTTTGTTCTTTTTGACTTTTTTGTTTTTGTTTAATTGTGGCAGCCTGATTATCTATCTCGTGCTCCGAATTTTTCGGGTGTGCGTCGAGATTCATATTAAGGTTGCGATTTTGGGTTTGCTTACTTGCAGAATTATTCACAGAAGCAGAAAAATAATCAAAAGACTTCACGCATTTATTAAAAAGTGCAGCAATATCTACAGGGGGAATTTCAGAAGTGGAAGAAACTCCCTGTGGTAGTTCGGCTTTGCGAGTGGCAAGTGGCGTCGAACTCCAGTTCTGTAATGCGTGCTTGTCTTTGGTTACAGTGGTCACCATATTCACCTTCCCAGTCTGTATCATGCTGATGCTGCTGTTAGAGGAGATGCAGATGGGGTCATTAGCTGTGCCCTTCTTTGGTTGATTCTGGCTCGAATCTTCGGATGATATACTGATCCATACCCCGTGGCGGATGACAGTCCCTGGTACCCGAACAGTGACTTCGTTGGGTGGTTCCACCTTAGGGAATGCCTTGGTTACAGATTTTTCTGATGATTCATCCCTCCTGCTGGAAGAATATTCGTCAGGGCCCAGTTACCATAAGTTTCATGGTAAGCCAGCTCAGTAGGCAGTCCCAGCAATTGGGGCATATTCTGGAACATCTGACCCAGACCATCCCTTGTACTTGGGTGTACAATGCAGATAGGAGGTGGGGGAGACCTTTGCCTTAGAGTGGGTTCTACTGAACTATCCTGGCTCTCCATCATGTAGATGTACTGAGCTGGCTCTTTTTCTTCGGTATCATCTGATGGGTAGACAAACGCCTCTTCAGGGATAGCTGGTTTTTCGGTGTCAACTGACTACCAAGAGAATAAAGCAGACAGTTCTTCCATCATCCCACTGAGAGCTTCTGAGTTCTCTTCTGTAACTGTCTCCTGGGGCCTGGGAGGTTCATCCCATAACCTTTGTAGATAATCGGCTTCCGCTTGCTCAACTGGATCATTGAACTCATCGCCCCATCCCTGGGGGACTATGTTCTGAATGGCTTGTGCAGCTTCCCTCTCCATATTGGCAAAGTGATGGTATAACTGGCCCTGTACACAAATGGGCCAGTGTGGGTCTCTTCCTTCTGCTCGTGCCCTCTTCCGTTCAGCTTTCCTGCTGAATAGCCTGGCATAGTCTTCAGGTTCAGGAACAAACCCCAGTCTGAAGCCCACAGATTTGTCACATGGCTGGATTGTAGACTTGATGCCTTGCTTGTATTTGCCTAAACCTTCTCCTACTCGGAGGCCCCAGTCGGCGCATTCAGCAGCACCGAACATGCTCTTCCTTTTCCTTCTGCGGGACAAGTCTGATTGCAGAGGAGTAGGAATGCTGTTTACTTGTACCATTTCTATGGCTTGAAAGTTCAGGGAAGTAGGCAGCTCATAATCAATTACGGGTACCCCTCCTTGTTCAAATTCTCGGTGATTTTCTGCATGTATCGTGATCAATTGGTTTCCCGAAATAAATCGGATCATTCGATGTAAGGTGGACGGGACTGCCCCTGCTTGATGTAGCCAAGGTCTTCCAATCAGCAAATTAAAGGAGGCATTGATGTCCATCAACTCAAAGGTAATGAAGAAGGCCCTTTCAGCGATTATAACTTCCAGATTAACTTCCCCCAGGGAATCCTTCTTGGCATTGTCAAACCCGCGGACATTGTTGGAGCTAGGTTTGATCAACTGAGCGTTCAGCTGCAAACTGTGGAAGGTCCTGACTGGGCAGATATTCAGAGCTGACCCGTTATCGATCATGACCCGTCTCACCATTAAGTCGGAGCATCTTACAGTGATAAACAGAGCCTCTGTATGGTTATAACCTTCAGGGGGCAAGTCTGCTGAGGAAAAGGATATTGCTTCTGGCGTAGCAATTATAGACATTACTGTCTCCAGCTGTTCAGGGCTGATGTCGTCAGGCACATGAGTATCACCCAGTATTGTTGTAAGTACGTCCTTATGTTTGTCTGAATCCAATAAGAGACGCATAATGGATATCTGGGCTGGTGTCTTATTCAACTGCTGCACTAAATCATACTCTGGAGTGAAGGCACTATAGTGGAGTTTTTCAATCTCTTCTTCTAGGGCCTTCCCTTTCTTCTTATGGGTCTGTGGCAATTCAGTAGCCACATCCTTCCCTTTTTCTTTCCTTGTCCTTTCTTCACTAGTCTCTCCTTCTGGTGCAGGTGGAGGGTTAGGGTTGATATATCGACCAGAACGGGTAATCCGATCGACTTCTCTTTCAGTAGAAGTGATGGTAGAATCATGGTACATGGGTAGGAATTGGTAAGGTGGAGGCACAGCGGAGTAGGTTGGGTCAAGGTGAAGGTGGTGTAAGTTGAGGGTGGGTGGTTCCAGTAAGAAGTCCACAGGCTCATTGAATGGGTTCATCGTGTCGAAGATATTTAATGGGGGTGAGTTTGGGACAGGTGGAGGATAGAAAGGCTCTGATTCGGGAAAGTTGAAATGCACCAGAGGGAACCCCAAGAAGGTTTCTTCGTCATCATCTCTGTTGACGACGCACACTTGCTGTTTTACTATCTCTTCTTGGAGGTATATCCTGACAATTTGCCCCGGTCGCCCAATCAACATAGAGGGGTCAAACTGTACTTCATTGCCCTGGTCACTGATGACCTGATTCACTGATCCACTAGCAGAAGCCTTAGAGTGGTCTGGGAGAGGATTGGTAGTTGTGCCAGTAGGTGGAGTAGGTGCTGCTGGTGCTGGGGGATCTACAGAGATCTTCTTGCTGTCTATCAGATCCTGTATATCATGCCTCAAGTCCCAGCATCGATTAGTTGAATGCCCGGGAGCTCCAGAATGATACTCGCATTTTTCTGCTGTATTATAACTTCGTGAGTTGATCATTCTGGGGTTAGGAGGCTTGATTTGAAGGTACCCCTTCTTCAGCAGTGTAGCCAATAGTTCCGCAGGTGCATAAGGCAGCGGGGTAAAAACCCTCTTCAGTCTTGCCTCTGTTTCTTCTCTGGTTCTTCTCAGAGGTTGCCCCTGACTTTCGTTCCTCTGGGCAATGTGATAGGGTTGTGTTGGCTGTACATAATTAACAGCCTGGGCCTCTTGCCTTCTAGGCTCTTGCCCCTGACTTCTACTACTCTGTCCCGTTGCTGCTCTTCTCTGTGTGGGGCCCTGGCCACTGCCATCTATCTTTCCAACCCTGACCGCATCTTCAATTCTGTCTGCCGTCAGAATCAAGTCATTGAAATTGGAAGTACTTTGCCCCAGTAGCAAGGAAAAGAATGGCTGTCCAAGTGATGCAATGAACAAGGAGGTCATCTCTTGTTCAAGTAGTGGCGGTTGAACCAGTGTGGCCAATTCTTTCCAACGTTTGGCATACTCCCGTACAGATTCCTGATTCTTCTTTGTCAACCTTTGCAGTTCAGCCCTAGTTTGCATAATCTGACTGTTCAAACGGTACTGCTGAATGAATGCTGCAGCCAAATCATTCCAAGTCTTGATCTTGGTTTTGTCCAGACTCAAAAACCAGTTGTATGCTGCTCCTGTCAGCGATCTCTGAAAGAACTGTATCATAATTTTTTCATCTTTGGCATATTGACACATATCTCCAGAGTATGACCTTAGGTGGTTTAACGGGCACCCGGTGCCATCAAACTGATGCAAGTCAGGGCATTTGAATTTCGGTGGAAGTTGAACATTGGAGAAGAAGCAGAGGCTGTCTAAAGTAGCCTCCATGGGGACCGCACTGGGTCGTAGGCTTTTCAGCTCTTCACGCAAAGCATCTACCTCTGACTTAGTGGCTGCCATCTTTTCATCAAACTGGGCCTGCTGTGTTCTATACCAATCTTCCTCTTCTTGCCCCAGTTGGGCAGGCGCAATAACCTGTGGAAGAGGCACAGCTTGCGGAGGTGGAGGTGGTACCAACGGAGCTGGGTACGCAGGGTATGGTAGTGGAGCATCCATCTGCGGTGGAGCAATCGGTTGCTGCAGGGTCACTGGTGCAGCTGGGGGAGCCATCCTGAGTTCTCTTAATTCTGTCATTAACTCTTGAATAATAGTCCCCATGCTGTCTATCCTCTGTTGCAGATCAGTCACTGTCTGTGCCTGGCTGGACTCTGCCTGGTCCTGCCCTGGCTAGGTCTGTTCCCTTGACTGTTCCATTTCAAGCCTTTTCCTGGATCTTAAGAGGTACGGGCTTCGGAAAGCAATTTTCGTACCTGGGAAGGGCAACCAGTGGATATTAGTGCAACTTATATTAGAGGCATAATACATGATCAAAGATTAATTCATTTGGATTATTTTGAAGGTGATAGAGATTCTTAAGCTTGCTCTATTTTAGCCGAACGGCTGGGAAAGAGAACCCGGTTTAGACTGGTCTGTTTTAGCCAAACGGCTGGGAGAGAGAACCCTAAATTGATCTGTTTTAACCAAACGGTTGGGAGAAAGAACTCGATTTAAACTGGTCTGTTTTAGCCAAACGGCTGGGGGAGAGGACCCTAAATTGATCTGTTTTAACCAAACGGTTGGGAGAGAGAACCCGATTTAGACTGGTCTATTTTAGCCAAACGGCTGGGGGAGAGAACCCTAAATTGATCTGTTTTAACCAAACGGTTGGGAGAGAGAACTCAGTTTAGGCTGGTCTATTTTAGCCAAACGGCTGGGAAAGAGAACCCGATTTAGAAGGTTGGTTTGAGCTCAGTATCACGAGGTTGAACCATGTTAAGTCTCCGCAGGGGATGAGCTAAACAGCAACATCCAGGTGTACCTTAACCAATTTTCAGTTTAATCTCTGATGGTTTTAGCACCTGACTTCGGCTAGTAGTTCCCGGGCGTGTCTTAGCTAGTCGTTGGTTTAATTACCATTGACTTCGACGCCTCATAACGGGGAAGGCTATGCCAGGACGATCTTCCACCAATTTTCTGGTTTAAACACTAGTGGCTTCAGTGCCCTAAGAGTTTGGCTAGGGATACCCGAGCGTACCTTAGTCGTTAGCTTAGTTGCTTGACCTTGGTGCCACACAACGGGGTATGCTATGCCAGGACGATCTTCTGCCAATTTTCTGGTTTAAACACCAGTGGCATCAGTGCCCCAAGAGTTCGGCTAGGGATACCCGAGCATACCTTAGTCGTTAGCTTAGTTGCTTGACCTTGGTGCCACACAACGGGGTATGCTATGCCAGGACGATCCTCTGCCAATTTTCTGGTTTAAACACCAGTGGCTTCAGTGCCCTAAGAGTTTGGCTAGGGATACCCGAGTGTACCTTAGTCGTTAGCTTAGTTGCTTGACCTTGGTGCCACACAACGGGGTATGCTATGCCAGGACGATCCTCTGCCAATTTTCTGGTTTAAACACCAGTGGCTTTGGTGCCCCATAGGCTGACCGTGTGATCTTATAAATCAGACGGGTGTGATCTGAGCTCAAGGGATTGGGTGTTCTTTATTCAGAACCTTGGGGTTTTAAGATTTAAGCTTGAATCTTGAAAGTTGACAAGGATGGGGTGTTCTTTACTCCGAACCTCCTGTGTTCAAAAATTCCTTTGGCAAGTTCTTTATTCAGATTGCCTGAAAGTTTTAGAGTTGATGGTAAAAATGGGGTGTTCTTTATTTAGAACCCTTTAGTTTAAAGATTCAAACAATTTGGCGAATTCTTTACTCAGATCGCCTAAAAATTTTGAATTGGGTGTTCTTTATTCAGAACCCTCAAAGATTTAAGACTCAAATTTGAAATTGATAATTTCGGAATATGGGGAAGTTGGTAAGAATTGGGTGTTCTTTATTCAGAACCCTTGGGTTTAAGGATTTGGCGAGTTCTTTATTCAGATCGCCTGAAAGTTTTGAAGTCGAAGGATTGGGGCTAGACTGTTTAAGAAAGGACTTTGAGGATGTCTTAATTGACTTTATTAAATTTAGCACAAAATTCTTCATGAAAAAAGAAATACAATGCCAAAATTCAGAACAAGTAATTTCAAGATTAAACAAAACAAACAAACCCAGAGTCTAGCTAGGTTGGTCATCATCATAATGAGAGGACACGTCTCGCCTTTTCAAGGCACGCAAAAGTTTATTCCGCAGACGTCGGTCCTCTTTTGCGCGCCTGCGCAGGGTGTCAAGCTGCTGCTGAAGGGCCTCATTGGCCTGCTTGTTTTTACGCTCGGAATCCACGTATGCACGGTGGATCCGAGAATGAGATTCCCGCAGTTCGGCCACCCTATCCCTGTATGTGTCAGGGGGTGGAACTGGGATATCGTCAGAGGTGACGATATTGAGAGGAGGTGGGCTGTCTAGACCAGTTTCTCGAGCAATCCATTGTTCGTAATTACGAACGTCGCATGCAGTGAAAATGTCCTCTTGGAGTATGTGCACGTGTTGCCATTCCTTCATCAATTTTTTCTTCAATTCCCATGTAAGTGGGCCAGTTAATCCTTCCGCCTCATCCTTGATCGGTATTCCCTGAGACTTCCCAAACTGTCTCAAAATTCGAACCGGATAGTATGGCATGGCATGGGTCAAGCCTATCAAGGATAGGCAATGTCTTTTCCTGAAAGCTATGATGGGGGTATATGTCTGGTCAAATGTGCCTCCACATCTTATATCCGTTTCTCCTTTCAGTTGGAGAAAGTGGTCAAACCAGTCCTCTCTGGAGGGTAAGTCTGGTCTAATCTCTCTTCGGGCCATCAATGTGACATTGTCACGGACGTACCCATAACGTGGGCTGACAGGTTCAGCAACCATCAGGTGATCTTGGAGCCAAATGTGTAGAAGAGGAGCGCACCCCTGAAACCTCCTAGTTCCGTTCTTGGTCATGGTCAAGGCATGATATAGATGAGCAAGGATCAGTGGTGCAATTCGGAATTTCACTTGGAGTTGGTCTACAATTTCCATGAGGGCTAAATTAATGGTGTCTCCCCCAGTAGGAAAGAAGAGCTGTGACAGAACCACGAGGGTGAAGGTGTCCCACCAAACACGGGGTCTTTCCTGCTTCTTGTCCCTTATCTTTTCAGCAAGGAAGGTTTTAGAAACCCGCGTGAATGCTTGGTCACCTCCTAATGTCTAGAATTCTCCTCTTGGTAGGCCAAAGAAAGTACAAGCTTCATTCTTGTAGCTATCTTTGAGACTTGGCCTAGCTGGTTCTCCATGGTCACGAAATCGGAGGAATAGTTCAAATTCCTCAATTGTGGGTGTCAACTCATTAGTTCCAAACCTAAAGAGTGAAAGTTGGGGATTCCAGAAAGGTAGGGCCGCCTGAATCATGTCCCAATTAATGGGCACATTTAATAGGGACAGAGTTTGTCCCATATGGTATTTCTGTTCCCATTTAATTTGCTCATCTCTTTGCGATTGCCTTGTCCAAGAACGGATCCAAGGGGTATCAAAGGCACACTTCTCTATCCTAGGGAAGCGAACTCTCTCAGTCGAGGATGAAGATGCCATGCCGACTATCCGATTGAAATTCCAAGTCAATTTAGGGTTTTCCACCAAAAACTCTAAATTAGTCTAAGGCATGCAACAAGATATGCAAAAATTAAATCAATGCCTAAACAGTTTATGCAATTAAAAATCAAATCCAAGCATTCAAGTTATGGGGTTTTAAAGGTTATGTCCTTTAAATGTTTGGAAAACGCATTCAGGTCTTAGCCGGCCTTTTCTTTCATCTGCTCTTTTATCTGCCCCTAGTGTCGGACTGAAAACAATATTTACAACTTGCCTTCGAGGGCGAAATTTACAAAAATAAATCTGAAAAGAAAATCACCTTTAGGGTTGTTGAGAACCCAAAAGGAGGGTACAAATTTGCCACTCGGCAGGTGGGCTGAAATCCTATCTCCAGGGTTTTTCTGCCTCTGTTCTGACCCATTTCTGTCTGATCTGGCCGGCTTTCAACTGAACCAAGACCGTCATGAATGCTCGGATTAAATCGAGTTAATTTCCTTAAATTAGGGTTAAGACCAACACAGGTGGGGGTTAATGCCCCAGATTAACTTTGCCCTTATTTGTTCATTCGTGTTCATGCTCACATCAGGGTTTATCAGAAGTAATAGGTGGGGAAGGATACCCAGCCCAAGGCACCTGCCTTCAAGGGTCTGAGCCAAGTACTAGACCCTTCGCGTACCATGGCAAGAAACCAATGGCGCTTGAAGAATCTAGAAACCTGCGGAGATGGGTTTACCCTGCTTTCCCCGGCAAGCCACGGGAGCGTAGGGCTAATACCATCCCAAAAGTAAGTTTCTCGATTGAAGAAGGGTGGCTGCTAGAGAGATCTAGGTTTTGGTTAAGAAGAGCATTCATATGTTGTAGGCAGCATTCAATTTAGATCATTCATGCAGACTCCCTCGTGCATGTCACCCCATGCAGTTAAAAATTCATTCACGGTGTAGTGAAGTGCTTGTATGTGCAATGGGGCCAAGTGCTGTGTCTGCTCGGGTGATTCTTGGATAGTAGGCTGATTAAGGGTTCCTTAATGTCACTTTTATAGTGAGAATATAGAACAATATGCAATACAATGTTTGGGTGGATCCCCAGGTAAGTGGAGGGTCACAGGGAACCGCTTAAATTCCACTTTCCTTAGGCAATTATCTCGTCCCTTTGACAGGATCCCCCAATATCATGTAATTGCATAAGTTCCATAAACCACTAAAGTTGGACAAGAAGTACTTCCTAAATCTGCTTATATCCACCTAGGTTGACTCATTTGATAACCAGGGTCCGACTGGGTTGAGGGGGTCCCCAGCAGAGTCGCCAAGCTGTGCGCACCTAAACTTGGCCTAGATCCCACACCGGGCGCACCTTTGGTGCGTGCCTCGGGACTTTCAGAGTCGCCACTGCCTGAGAGTGCAGGCAGACACGGTTTTGCCCTAATCGGGTCTAAGTCTGGTCTGCGGCTTTTCAGAGTTCTAGCTAAGTCCTCGGTTACGATCCGGGGAAGTCCTAAAGACACCCCGGTCCGCCCCTTTGGTTTGATGGGTCCCTCGGGTCTCCCTGGTTTTTTGAGTCAAGTTCACCCTTCCTAGACCAGCATGCTGCTTATTGGGTCTGGCGGGGCCCTTTGGAGGTGTAGGTCCCCTTTTATTTGATTTTATCTTTTTATTTATTCAAGTGATGTGGGTCGGACCCGGGTCCCGTTGGAAGACCCGTGGGCTGCCATGGTTGGGCCTTGGGCCCAGTAGGGTTATTGGGTAACCCTTTTTTGGTCATCTTATTTATCTATACATTCCATGGGCTTAATGGGTTTGGATTTGGCCCATTAGCCAAGAGTCAAGTAGCCTTGGACCTGTTTATTGAAAATAGGCCTGGTATGGGCCAGTCAAAAATGGGCCCCACTAGTGTGCCAAAGGGGTCTTGATGGGCCTATCTAGGCCCAAAGTCCAAAAATGGGCTTACAATAGCCCAAATGGTTTAAGGGAATGGTTCAAGCCGGCTTAGACCGGATCAGGTCCAACCGAACCAAGAAATTACAATTTTTACATTATTTTACAAGTGCCCGTATTTTCTTTACGGTCTCGCTTGCCCGTGAATGGATTCCGGTCCCCCTTGTCCGTGAATCAAACACGGTCCAGGCTGGACCGGCCTGAGTTTACGGACACGACCTGTTTTGCATGTTTGCTGCCGATTTTAATCTGGATCATTTCCGTGGCTTTTCTGGGTCTTCTGGTAACATTCGCCGGGCTTCTGCTTTCCTTCCAGGTTCCACATTTCTTTCATTTGGCTTATAAAACCATTTCTTCCGTCTTCTGTTCTTCTTAAAGCAACTAGTCCCCCTCTTGGTTATTAGTAACCAAATTCCAGCATGAAAAAGGGAGTTTACAGGGGAAAGTTTAAGGAGAACAAACTCCCTTCTTTGTATTTGCAAACACCATTAATCAAAATATTAGATTTTTAGTGTTCTTTGAATTTATCCTTTATTGCATGGAATATGGCTCATTTGTGTAGAGGATTCCATCAAAACAAAACGAGTTGATTAGTAATCAGGTATTAAAAAAGGAATTCAAAATCACTTAAATGAAGGAATTCACATGTACATTTAAAGAAAAGAGTTATTGAGATTATTACCACCCTATTAAGCCTAGATTTGTGATGTCTGGATTCTCCGAGAAATCTGGCAGCGCTTCCGCGTCCTTCAAGGTTTGTTGGGATGAATTGGGAAGGGTTTGGTTAGACTTGGTTAGATGGCTTTGATCAATGAGGGGTAAACAGGATGCTTGGGCATGGTTTTGGGGTAGTCTTATAGCATAAGGGTATTTTGGGTATGAAAAAGAGTTTTGGTTAGGAGTGATGGTGGTTGGGCAGCATTTGGTCGTGGAGTACACCAGGAGGGAGAGGGGGTAGGCCAGAGAGGGATGGCTTGTTCAAATGAGGGGGGTGGCCTCTCTATTTATAGGCAAAATTTCCGTGCCCGTATTTGAAATACGGGCATGCCTTGCCCGTACTTCAAGTACGGGCGTGCCTTGCCCGTAATTCAAATACGGGCGAAAAACGAATATTTGCAATTATCGCAGATTCGGCCGTACGGGACGCGTGTCCCTCCGTACGGTGACGCGTGTTTTCTTCCGGAATCTTGCCCGTATTTCAAATACGGGCATGCCCTGCCCGTAAATCAAATACGGTCCAGCACGTTTTTAAAATGTTTGGATTTCAAACCTTTATTCAATTTGGTTTTTTGCAAGATTTTTATTCGATTTTTCGATTATTTTATTAAAAAGCGAGATTCTCTTTATTAAAATATTATTAAACACATTTATCTTATTTATTTTATTGGTTTATTCCATTTTTGCGGCCTTTTTTTCCACATGGGCAGTTTTTTCTGAAACTTCAACTGCTCATAACTTCTTCATCCGGTGTCCGATTTCAGCAAACTTAGTGTCGTTGGAACCGGCTCGGAACCACCTATCCACTGGGGTCAAGTTTGGCAGCTGAATTGGGGTTGAGCAAAAAGTCAACTTTTTGCTCCCCAAAAGTTTGACCAGCTCATATCTTTTCCATCTGGACTCCGATTCCAGCAAATTCGGTTGCGTTGGAATCGTGTCGAAACGCTCTTTTTAATGAGATGAAGTTTGATGGCCAAATTTACTTGAATCAAAAAGTCAATTTTTTGACCCCCTCAGGGTTTGACTAAAAGTTTGACTTTTCATTTTTTGCCATTTTAGGGGTGCAAAAATCAGGTGCTAACACATTAAATTAATCACCAGATTTTAAGTAATTTATTTAAACTCACAGCAAGGTGAAAGTAACCAGACGACTACCAAAAAAAAAGGAAAAGTAACCAGACGGCATGCAGCGTACGTCTCACTAAAATGACAATAGTCATAGCTAAAATGGGACTCATCCAACATTACCATTTTTCAATTTCCTTATTGGGAAATGAGATTGACATAGTAATGAAGTGTAGCACATATATTGAATTTGCAATAGCATTGTAGTGACCGTCAGATGGAACTATTGGACGGTCATTATTGAATAGGGTAAATCAATCACTTAGGTGGAGTCAATCATACAATGGGCTGGCTCTATTGAGTTGGACTCTTGCAAATTCTTGCTCTTCATCTTTACTTTTGATCTTACGTTGAGAAGCTTTGAAGATGGTAGACAGTTGATATTATTCGGACGATTTTGAACATAACCCAATGAAGAGACTTATAGATCTAGTTTATGGATTTGTAAACCATGTTATTAGACCTGTAAATTTAACATAGGGACTTATAAAAGATATACACTATAGACAACCCAAATTGCATTACAAAATGAGAAAATAATTGAAAATATGTAATGGGGATTTGAAACAGGTCAAAAGTGCATAAAATTTCATCATATAGGCAATGCTCGTATTGTATCTGCAGGCTGGTCGCGCCCGAAATTATTATACAGGCATGCCGTGCCCGTAGTAAGAATGCGGGTAGCACTTGCCCGCAATGTATATACGGGCGCAAGGTTTTTGTGCGAATTTTATCTTTGCTCGATTTTTGAGCCTTATCTGCATCCAAATATCTCTCTGGGATAGGCGAGTTCTCTTATTTATATATTCAAATTATGTTAATTATCCTTGTTGGCCATGGATTGGCATTATCCCTACTTTCAATCCAATTTGAAGGATTTTGGTATATCCCTTTGGACCAACCATGCCCCTGGGTTTGCTTATAAATAGAGGGCAGATTCTTAAGCAAATGGCCATTAATTTGAAGTCTGAATAGCTCCAAGTGAAGAAATGAATCCCTGCTGCTCTGCTTGCTCAATCCAGGTAAGTCCCTTTTTTCCTTTATTTTCTGTCTTCAATTCTAGACATAATCTGATCCTCTCCATTACTGTAGAATAAGGCCTGGTTTATACTTGTATTCCTAAACCTGCCTCCAAGTACCTCAAGAATCCTCTCTAGCCGTAAAACGTGAAGAGAGAGCTAGGGGAAAGGGGAACAGGTGGATCCCTAGAATAAAACCCCATAATCTGTTTTTCTCCTTTTTTATAGAATAAGGCCTTTTATTGTGTTTGTATACCCAAACCTATCTCCAAGTACCTCAAGAATCCTCTCTAGCCGTAAAACGTGAAGAGAGAGCTAGGGAAAAGAGAGCAGGTGGATCCGTAGGGTAGACCCCCATGTGCTCTAATCTGTAAGATGTGGCTGCTTTGAATATCCTGTTCATGTTCTAATGGTTTTATTTTGAATCTGAATGAATCATATGAATCCATGATGTTTATAGCATGAGATCCCCACTTTTTTTCTAAAATTTGGATTTTTCACATCTTTGCACCTACAGCATTGTTTTCTCGATTTTTGTGATATTAGGCTAAGATCCTAGATCTATCGTGATCTATATGATAGATTTGGATTCAGAAGCCTAAAAGTAACTTCTAGGGTTTCATGAGGTGTTTTTTGAGTCATTTTTCATTTTTGAGAGAAGACCCTACGGTCTAAGTTCTCCCCTTTTGATGTTTTTCATCAACGTGGGTATTTTTTGGTTTTGATTTCTTGATCTAATGTGAAATATGGGCTAAATCTATATCCTAGACTGTTCAAGTTTAATTCTACAATATTTTATAAAAATCATATTTTTTCTAGATTTCCAGAATTTAACTTGAAGCCAAATTTTTGAAGTTTTCACTTTAGATTTGTTTTCTTTATCTTGATTTTAGTCAATCATGAAGCCCAAGTAAATGGCTCTTGTTTTCATAAGGAGGATTCAAAATTAATTAGATCATTCACATGGAAAAAAGCTATACATTCTTTTATTTTTCTTTTACTTTTGTTTTGATTAGCAAGCCTTTTTTCCTTTGAAAAACATAAACAATACCTGGCAACCGCCTTATGTGGATGAATAAGGGTGCCTAACACTTTCCCTTGTTCATAACCTAATCCCCTTACCCATCTACGGTTGTTTTTTTTAATAGGGTTATTTTTACCCTAAATTTGCCTTTTTGTGCTTATTTGAGATTTTGGTGTCCATTCACACCTAAACAGAATGGTGGCGACTCTTTGTTTTTAACCAATCCTGTGTGATGATTAGGAAGTCATTAAATTGATTTTCCATGTCTCATATACACGGGTATTGTTATCCATGAACAATAAAACTTATTTTAAAATATTTTGAAAAAGTATTACTAATGTTTAATTATCCAAAACTGTGTCAGTGAATTTAAGTTTTATTCAAAAATATAACTAAAAAACAATTTTGCCTTTATTATATATAAAACTCCTCATCTCTGTGTTTTAGTCGGAATTCACATTTGAAGTCACAATATGCAAGAAAAAGAGCGGGAGAGAACGAAAATGAGTAGCGTTGTCGACCAGAAGAATGGCGAAGAAGGAAAAACCCCACAAGGGTTTTCCTCCGATGTACAGCCCCAGGCTCCTCCACTACCTAAGAAGGGTGATAATTACACCAACGTGACGCCCAGGAGAGGGAAGGTGAAGGAGGTGATCTTCGTCGAAATTCGCGAAGCTGTTCGCTCCGCTTCTCCTTCCAAGTCCTACGATTGTTGAAGCTCCGTAGTTGTCTCACTACAAGAAATGAGCCTTTTAGTAGCGGCCGATAACCGCTACTAAATAAGCGGCGGGTGCTACTAAAAGTCGCAGTAGCAGTCTCACAACCACTACTAGTACAGTGGCTGCTAAAGGGTTTTAGTTACAATTATATAGAAAAGTGCTACTAATTCTATTGATATGCAGCGTTTGTTTCGGCAATTGCTACTAATTCCTTAAAATACAACACATAGGAAAAACGCTACTAATTCCTTTAATAAATAGAAACAGTTAAAAAAACCGTTACTAATTGTTCGAACATATAGTAGCGGTTTTCAAATAAATGCTACTATTGCTTTCGGTGTATAATAATTTTTATCCAATAATCGCTATTAATTCTTCCAATATATAGCAACAGTTAAATAATAACCATTACTAATTCCTAGAAATAGAACCTATCTAGAAATGCCTTGTTTTAGCCACTATTAATTCCTTTTTGTTTAAAAAAATTCCAAATTATTGAAGTGCTATCATAAGTTATAAGGAACCTGCATCTCAAATCATTAATTATGCAATTATAATTCAATTACCCACATTAATAAAATTAATTGAACAATAGTAAGGAAAAAATTCTCATTAAACCTTATAACCATATAAGGTACAATTCAAAATAATAGTGTTATAACAAGGCACCAAAATATTCATTATTTTCCATCAATCCTATACAACCAAACCAATTAAAACAAAATAAAATCTATCTAGAATGACAAAATTAAGTAGTTGATCTAGTGAATTGTTAATGGATGAGAAGTTCTAATGCTGGAGAAGAAAAGCTTGATCATCTTGAACTAGCAGCAACACAATTAAAGTCCAAATCATGAAAGTCACCTACAATTCAAAAGCAAATAAGATTCAAATTGTAAGTCAAAAAAAAGAAAGAAAAAGGAAGCAAAATATGATGTGAATCTAATCGAGGATCTTTGTAGAGATATAGAAATAGAAAGATAGATCTTATATAGAAAAAAAGCCTAACAATAAACTTGGCTACCGTAAGCCTTCTTATACCATTTGTGAATAAATGAATTATGCAAATAAGCCACAATAATAATAACAATAAAGCAAAAGCAAGAGTTATATCATCTCTTCCCCAACATGTGAAGGAAAGTCATTCTTGTATGGTATCAAAAGAAAAAGAGAAAATTTTACCATAGTATACATCCCAAAAGGAAATATGACTCAGTTGTAAATTATATAAATTTGAACAAAGCATGCAAATGAATTTTAACATAAAGGATCAAATAAGGAATTGGGAAAGAATTTAAGAGAAGCATTTAACAGAGTCATGAGGAGTTGGGAAGGCATTAAAAGAGAAATTACAAGCCTGTCCATATGTAGAACTAAAAATTTGAGTTTGGGAGAACTTTGAACTTGTCAAAACTCCCTTTTTGGTCCTTTGGAAAGTCTCAAAGTAGGAGCCAGTTAAGAAAACGTCCCCATAATTATCTCCATGAATCCAACTTCTGTAAACTTTTAAAAAAGAAAAGTACGTACATACATGCTATATTAGTTGGATCTTATGTTGTTTTTCACGTATGGATCACAGCTCTTTCTCTTTATCTAAATTTTTTTTTGGATCCAGGTTTTTGTCATGTCATACTTAATCTGAAAGGATAAAATTTGTTTGGTTTCTTTCTCTTTTGTTCTTCGAAGCAATTAAGGTTTTAAGCTTGATATATGCCTGGAATGGACTGAATTTGGAGCCTGGATTATGCTTGTTT